>OZ017770.1:8963432-9398862 GCA_963969345.1 Turbatrix aceti
ACGAAAAAAAATTGAAATATTACTTTAAATACCCGCAATCACCAATCATAAAGCAGCAAAAATTTGTTTTCAGTCAAACAGTACACTAGCTGTGCAGCGGTGCGCTTGCAACCACCAGCTGTCAGAAAGGAAAGAGACGCAGTGGATCCAGCGGACTGGTGGCTGAGCGAGAGACCTGTGGACACCCAGCACCTTGCTGCTGCTACCAACCGACTGCTGCGAATACGGTCAACTGCACACATGAACGACAAATTCACCAAGAATGGTATTTTTCCTAATAAAAAAATGTCAAAACAATGAAATTGTATATAAAAAATGAGTATCACTCAATTTTCGTTTGGTAAGAAAAAAAACACCATTACAAATGCTCGCTCTAAAGCATAAAAAAAAACAAAGCAAGAATAAAATTTTGCAAAAAAAAGAAATAAAATTGTGTTTGTGAAAATTTTGAACTGAATCTGCATGTTGCTTTTCAAATCTGGAATTAAAATTTTGATGTCAAGAACACGCGTTACTTGATTAAAAATTACGCGTACCGAATGGTGGAGGCAGCTGTGACCAGTAGCTGCCTCCTGTGGAACCAGTATTGGTCGAATCTTGCTTTCACTGGAGCAAGATTCGACCAATCTGAAATCAGCAGCAGCGTTGCACAACGCTTGACTGAGCCTAGGTGAAATTCAAAGTTCGAAGCACGCCATTCAGAGCTAGCAGGCACAATCTGCAGCCAACTGGTTAAAAAATATACATTTCTAAAAAAAATGAAGACAAAGCAAAAAGTGCACTGCTGTTTATAGCAAAAATGAATTTTTTGAGATGTCAGTTAAACTGCACACAGATTTATGATCATTTATGTACTTCAACCGAAATTTATTTTACCGTAAACTCAAAAAATATACTTTTTAATGCACCTGAAGTTGTGTTGTTTCATTCATTTTGTTTTGAGGCGATTCATGTTCTTCAGTAGCCTTCATGTAGCCTTCATTGGTTCCTTCGTAGAACGTTTGCGCGCCGGTGGACCGAGAGACAGGGGGGTACCTTCCTCGCTACCGTCTGTTACTTCCCCAGTTTCGTCCGGCTGCACGGGCCTGCTTGTAGGCATCATCGATTTCGCCCTGACTTGCTTTCGGGTGGGCGGTTGAGTGGTCCTGGATGAGACAACAAAGGATGACGAAGCCCGGGGTTGTGCAGCATCCTCGTCGCCGCTCATGCCTTCAATGTAATCGAGGGACACTGATTGTCTTCCTGTCATCGTTCCCGTCCTATAAAACGTACAAGAGTTGGAAATATAACCTGCAAATTTAATAAACAAACGTACCCAAATCCAACAGGATTGTAGCCAGAAACACCGGCGTCCTGCCCTCCAGTTCGGTTCTTCACGTGGGCATTGGATCGTGTTTGCACCCGCCGCCCCGTGCCAATGACTGGCGTAGTCGATGGCGGAGTGTACTCGTCGGAGCAGTCGTCAACAACGATCACCGAACTGCTTCGGCTATAAAAATGTTTAAAACAAATGTATAAGTTTGGTAATAACAACGACACCAAAACGTACCTTCGTTCATCAATGCCCTGAAAGACGGATGACTGTCGTTCAGCTCGGATCACGTGGGGCGGGACCGAAGAGTTGCTTCTTGGCACCATTTCGACGGATGCCTGGCGTGGTTCAGAGTTGCTCCGTGATGCGAAGAATCGTTGAAGCTAAAAAATGAACCAAAAGTTCTTTTCTGAGTACATAATCAAAAACAACTTACCTTTGTCCGATTAACGGTATGCACGTAGTACGGAACGCTCTTTGAAGTCCATGAGCAGGAGTTCTCACACGGCGGCAACTCCTTGATATCGAGCATCGAGGACAAATCGTCAATGTTCCGTGAAGATAAGCGTTTGTTCCTCGCGCCGAATGACTTGATGGTGATGATGCGAGTTCCTTCTTTCAACTGTGAGAACAGATTTTTGACCGCAAACTCCAGCGTAGAATCAAACATCAAGTTGTTGACAAAGATGATGGTAGCCTCCTCGATAATCAACTTGTCGAACGGCGCTTCGAGAAAATCTGCATGGTACAATTCGAAGGATGAGTGTTTCTTTCCAAACCAACGCATCAGCCTGCAAAAACACGGAATAAAACGTGGTGGATCAATGCCACGTGCAAACAATAAATGACGTTTACCATTGCTGATTACGCCCGATATAAAATTTAAAACTATACGAGTTCAAAAAAACCCACATCATGAAGTAGTGTTGCACATATGTTGCGATATGCGCCGGAAAATCAGCGATTTCGATCCCGTAGCATTTCCGGATCTTGACAGCACCGGCCATTTGCATGACGAGCTGACCGACTCCGCTTCCCATGTCGACAAAGACGTCGTTCTCGGTAATATTGAGTTCGCTGATGATGGAAGCCATGCGTTCGAAAGTTGTCTCTCCGTACGTCTCAGAAGAAAATGCCTCGTAATGCCGGTTGAGACGATCCACGTTGTCACCGACAGACCAGTTGTATGCCAGAGTGCAGACGGTGTGCAACAACTCGGGACTTGCAAACACCGTCGGCTGACTGTCTGTGATGTTGAAACCTCTTCTCTGAAAAACAATCAACTTGCAACCGCTCTTTTGCTGACAGCAACCAAAACTAATGGTTCAGCATATAAAATTCAACTTACGTAGGCGTAGGAAAGTTCGCTGAATTTTGTCGTAAATGCACGACATTTATGGTAGTCGCCGATGTCGAGGTCATCGAGGATCAAACCTAGCTTCACCATTCTGTCGTTGATTTTCGGGATGAGACGGTATGTGGCTCTGCAAATATCAAACAAGCTATAATTTTAAGGACAGAGAGAAAAGTAACAAACCTGATCATTTCCAGAACGTCCGGCATGCCGCATTCGTCTGCCTTGTCGTTCCAATCGAAGCTAATGGCATCGGCATTGGAGAGAGGACTTGTCAACTTGAACGTCTTCTTCCTATTAGTAGCCATCGCGCTATTCGCGGGAACACATCCATGCCTGCAACAAATTCAAGTTCAACTTCAACAAACAAATAAAATCAAAATTGCACGCGTAATGCCTTGATCAAAAAAATTCGCTACGGCAAGAAAGAAGAACGTTGATAATAAAATAACGCACGCCATCATTATTGATTACTGTTTGTACGAGCTCGTTCGCCATCAAAAATAAACGTCTCTTTGCCCATCTCTGATTTCAGACATTGGGTAAATTACTGGACCAAAACCAGAAAAGAACTTGCTTCTAAGCTGAGTATAAATCTGAGCAGCGTGCTTGGGGCATAAGTTTGGAATTCAAACAACACCAAAACTTACTTTTGAGTAGCGTTTCCCTGAAAGACGGATGACTGTCGTCCAGCTCGGATCATCGATTTTGCCCTGACTTGCTTTCGGGTGGGCGGTTGAGTGGCCCTGGATGAGACAACAAAGGGTGACGAAGCCCGGGGTTGTGAAGCATCCTCGTATCCGCTCATGCCTTCAACGTAATCGAGAGACACTGATTGTCTTCCTGTCATCGTTCCCGTCCTATAAAACGTACAAGAGTTGGAAATATAACCTGCTAATTTAATAAACAAACGTACCCAAATCCAACAGGATTGTAGCCAGAAACACCGGCGTCCTGCCCTCCAGTTCGGTCCTTCACGTGGGCATTGGATCGTGTTTGCACCCGCCGCCCCGTGCCAATGACTGGCGTAGTCGATGGCGGAGTGTACTCGTCGGAGCAGTCGTCAACAACGATCACCGAACTGCATCGGCTATAAAAATGTTTAAAACAAATGTATAAGTTTGGTATAACAACGACACCAAAACTTACTTTTGAGTAGCGTTATCCTGAAAGACAGATGACTGTCGTCCAGCTCGGATCATCGATTTCGCCCTGACTTGCTTTCGGGTGGGCGGTTGAGTGGTCCTGGATGAGACAACAAAGGATGACGAAGCCCGGGGTTGTGCAGCATCCTCGTCGCCGCTCATGCCTTCAATGTAATCGAGGGACACTGATTGTCTTCCTGTCATCGTTCCCGTCCTATAAAACGTACAAGAGTTGGAAATATAACCTGCAAATTTAATAAACAAACGTACCCAAATCCAACAGGATTGTAGCCAGAAACACCGGCGTCCTGCCCTCCAGTTCGGTCCTTCACGTGGGCATTGGATCGTGTTTGCACCCGCCGCCCCGTGCCAATGACTGGCGTAGTCGATGGCGGAGTGTACTCGTCGGAGCAGTCGTCAACAACGATCACCGAACTGCTTCGGCTATAAAAATGTTTAAAACAAATGTATAAGTTTGGTAATAACAACGACACCAAAACGTACCTTCGTTCATCAATGCCCTGAAAGACGGATGACTGTCGTTCAGCTCGGATCACGTCGGGCGGGACCGAAGAGTTGCTTCTTGGCACCATTTCGACGGATGCCTGGCGTGGTTCAGAGTTGCTCCGTGATGGGAGGAATCGTTGAAGCTAAAAAATGCACCAAAAGTTCATTTCTGGGAACATAATCAAAAACAACCTACCCTTGCCCGATTAACGGTATGCAGGTAGTACGTAACGCAGGAGTTCTCACACGGCGCCAACTCCTTGATATCGAGCATCGAGGACAAATCGTCAATGTTCCGTGAAGATAAGCGTTTGTTCCTCGCGCCGAATGACTTGATGGTGATGATGCGAGTTCCTTCTTTCAACTGTGAGAACAGATTTTTGACCGCAAACTCCAGCGTAGAATCAAACATCAAGTTGTTGACAAAGATGATGGTAGCCTCCTCGGTAATTAACTTGTCGAACGGCGCTTCGAGAAAATCTGCATGGTACAATTCGAAGGATGAGTGTTTCTTTCCAAACCAACGCATCAGCCTGCAAAAACACGGAATAAAACGTGGTGGATCAATGCCACGTGCAAACAATAAATGACGTTTACCATTGCTGATTACGCCCGATATAAAATTTAAAACTATACGAGTTCAAAAAAACCCACATCATGAAGTAGTGTTGCACATATGTTGCGATATGCGCCGGAAAATCAGCGATTTCGATCCCGTAGCATTTCCGGATCTTGACAGCACCGGCCATTTGCATGACGAGCTGACCGACTCCGCTTCCCATGTCGACAAAGACGTCGTTCTCGGTAATATTGAGTTCGCTGATGATGGAAGCCATGCGTTCGTACGTTGGCTGTCCGCACGCTCTCAGAAGAGAATGCCTCGTAATCCCGGTTGAGACGATCCACATTGTCACCGACAGACCACTTGTATGCCAGATGGCAAATAGTGTGCAACAACTCGGGACTTGCAAACACCGTCGGCTGACTGTCTGTGATGTTAAAGCCCCTTCTCTGAAAAACAATCAACTTGAAACCGCTCTTTTGCTGACAGCAACCAAAACTAATTGTTCAGCATATAAAATTCAACTTACGTAGGCGTATGAAAGTTCGCTGAATTTTGTCGTAAACGCACGACATCGATGGTAGTCGCCGATGTCGAGGTCATCGAGGATCAAACCTAGCTTCACCATTCTGTCGTTGATTTTCGGGATGAGACGGTATGTGGCTCTGCAAATATCAAACAAGCAATAATTTTAAGGACAGAGAGAAAAGTAACAAACCTGATCATTTCCAGAACGTCCGGCATGCCGCATTCGTCTGCCTTGTCGTTCCAATCGAAGCTAATGGCATCGGCATTGGATAGAGGACTTGTCAACTTGAACGCCTTCTTCCTATTAGTAGCCATAGCGCTATTCGCGGGAATACATTCAAGCCTGCAGTCGCGAGAGCACAGCCAAAACCAAGTGCAACTTCAACGAACAACGTAAACTTTCCTGCTGAGAACAAATGCGCACGCAGCATCAAAGCGTTATTTCCCTTTTCATTCGCTGTGTTGTTGTTTGTAATTTTAAAATGTCTCCTTCTTCTCCTCCAAGCTATTCTGACGTTCGCCGCTCCCCGAGACTGTCAGAGAAGCGGGAGAAACTTCTGACCAGCTCGCCGGTCGTACGTTCAATACAGGTTCCGTCCCGCGCTTTGCGCCAAAAAGACATGGAACTTGTCCGCGCGATGTTCAGTCGAACAATTTATTACCAAAACCCGAACCACTGTTCGCTGGGCACATTTCCACCGAGGTATGTATTTGCATTTAGTCACGAATTTTTTTATATGTAATGAGTTTGATTACACTGTATTTTTTGCAGACTCCGTCCAATCATTCGTCGCTTTTATAAGCGGATGAACGAACAGCCGGCAACCAACCACCTGAAGGAAACTGACTGACTCGCCTTCCCCATCGTTTTGTAATTGTTTTGTTTGTTTTTTTTGAAATGAAAGCTGAAATAAATTAATTTTTTACTAAAAATTCGAGTAGAGTGGTTTGTGCGAATGGTAAAGGGATAGTTATGTAGTTATTTAGCTGGGCGAAAGAAAACGGTTTCATCGTTGTCGAGCGAAAAGTTGGGCTTAAAATAAGCACGGAAAATGTGCTTTGATGGCATTCTGGTTTTTCTTCTGTTTGACGACATCAGGCATGTATGAGTGAGTTTTGTTGCGTACACACTCAGGTGCAATTTTATTTCTCAAAAACTATTGCACCTTCGGAAACGGATAGCATACAATTAGATTCTGTTTTTTATGGAGAATTTAAAAAATAAAAAAACAAAAGGTTGTCATTTTGTATAATGCCCAACTAAAAAAGCCATTTTGACATTTTTCGTTCTGCACTTTTTGAAAACGTGATCTCACTATTTTATATTTTTTTTAAATTTCCTATCAAACACTGAGTCGAATGATACGCTACCCGTTCCTGAAAGTGGAATAGTTTTTAAAAAATAAAATTTTTTTCAAAAACATTAATTACGGTGCGCGTCATTATGCCTGTTGACATGCGTAGTAAATTATAATATCACAATGTAATTAGTACCTTTGGCAGTATAACTTCGCAATATTTCATGCCAATTGGTTGAGAAAAGTACGCCACAAAACCCACTCAGGCGATCGTAACTCCGCCTGTAGATGCCTCAGGCAGGTGAATTTTACGGTACAAACTCTTCATAGTAAAAGCAACGTTTTGGTAAAATTTCGTGAAGAATTTCCAAAATGCTGCCTAACACTTTCCTTGTCAGACCCTCTTTTGACATGCCTGCTCCCCTTCGTGCAGTAGGTGTCCGCCATGTACAAATGTACGTCCCCGTGCTCACTGCGCTCTCTTCAGCTGCTGAAATGCTGTTGAAGGTCGTTAATTAGAGCCAGTCGCGACTGCAGCCGGTAAGCTAAAGCTGATACATAGGTGCTGCAAAATGTCATGCGCTGTTCGATTCCGACCAACACATGCTCACAGTAGTATCCACCTGTTTTATTACGTGTTCCAATAATGTTTCAAAAAAATCAGTGTATATTATTACAACAATAAAAATTGTCGTAGTAAAAGCTTGCCATTCACGATATTCAGTAATATGCCAACACGAGCTTGCTCGTATAAGTCTATGTCTACGCACGTCTTTGTGGTGAAAAATTGGGGGAAAGAAAAAAGGGTGCACTGGTGTTTGCATCCAAAATGGTCAACAACCAATAAAGATCGTGCGCCTCCAAAAAAAAAAAAAGATGGACTCCAACAAACAGAGAAATGGAGGTGCAGTGCAATAGACAAAAAATGGTTATGGCGTGAGGGCTCGACCGAGATATCCCATGTTATGCGAGGATGATGAACAATAGAAAGTTGGGCCCTGCCTTGTATTTCTCGTGCTTTGCATTGTGAGTGAATGCATTCACTAACTTTTGTCTCTTCTTTTTTGGACCAAAATTGATAACAACGAACGCATATGGCGGAGTAAGGTGCTTTTCTCTCTGCGTCAACAGCGATCTTTATTGTTCGCAATGCGAATCGAACATTCCCCGAGCGCCCGCAAGGAAAGAAAGGCCTTATGTTAAATTCGCCTCCTTCTCCTTTGCTGTGCTCTGCGTAAAAGGGCGATTTGACAATCGGGGGGAGAGCAATGGTTATCGAAGAACACGTTGCCTTTCGTTTTGCTTAGCTACTTTTTTGCCATCCCTTCCTAAACTTTCATTTTCATTGTGTGTGCAAAATTTAGATTGCGAACGAAAATGCGCGTGTGTTTTTAAATTTTGATGAAATATAGACATTTTGTGCGCGTTGAGAGTTCGTTCTCCTGTTCTTTCGTATTCATGAAAATTTTTATCTTGCGTTTTTCATTAGGGTTAGTGTAACTGTATGGACTCTTCCGACAGCGAGATCGAATTCGTTGGCGTCGTCCACCCAACCGCCACACAGCCGTCCAACTTGGACAGCGATGTTCAGTTCATCAAAATCGTGCCGGCACCCGCCGTCGACAACAGCACGCAGGAGGTCGATTCTGACAGCGACGTGATGATCCTGGATGTCGTGCCTGCGGCCGTCGTCGATAACAGCTCTGAGGCGACCGACTCGGAAAGTGAAACCGACAGCATTATGGACGTCGTGTACGCGACCATTGATGACGACATTACCCATCCGCGCAACTCTGCTGGCCTCGAAATCACCGAGTTTTTCAACTCCAATATTCTGGACATTCTCAAAACGTCCAAGCCTAATATCGAGATCGATGACGAGGCTTTGACTGTCCTGAACAAGGTCGTGGTAAGTTTGTTGAATTTGATATTGTGAATGAAACGGCGAATTTATTTCAGGAACTCACAATCAAGAAATTCGCCAAGGCCGCCTGCGACCACGCATCGTCTAACGCAGTTGAGTACGACGACTTTGCTCTTGCTGTTCAGAATAACAACAGTCGTCTTTTCGCTGCGATTCGAGGTTGGTAGCTTTATTTTTTTTTGATCACAGTGCCTTTGTTGTTGAACGACCTACAAAATGTTACACCTTTGTTAAACCACAAAATTTTTACAAAATTTCTCATAAATACGAACGTTGTTTTTATAATTATTTTTATATTTATGTATTAAGAAATTTGAAAATTTACTTCTTTTTTTTCTTTGAAAAATTAGTTTGCCACGTCGGGTTTTAATATAATTAATATTTTTTAAATTTACGTTGGATTACTTTTCTCACTTTGTGTTTTTTTAGCTGCCGTTCCTCAACGCAGTACTTTCGGTGAGGCCAAGCGTTTGAAGGAAACTGAAGCCTCGATTAATGACGCTGAATGACAACTTGGAAGATGGAATTCACCTGGTTTGTTCACTTTTTTTGTTGGTTGTCGCCCATTTTTTGATTTCTGTTTTTCTGTCTGTTTTTACGGAAATAAATAATCAACTTCACATTTTGCTGCATTGTCATTGTGGTTGTCTACAAATTTGGGGTTGGGACGAACAGTATTTTCACTGGTGTTTTGACGAGAACACTGGAAATCTCGGCTCCGACCAGTGATCTCGTCAAAAAGGGTCGAACTTGCCATGTTCGCATGCATTGGCATTGTCGATGTCCCTGCGGCGTTCTGTCGGATCATTAGTTACGTTGTTATCTACAAGGTTTATTTACCTATTTACGATGTGCGTGCAAGTTGCTGGAAGCTTTTATTTTACAGATCGACCAGTCTACACGTTCGAAAATAACTTTCACTGTGTTTATCGTTGTCCAAGTTGGAGAAATTGCATAAGCTAATCGCAAAGCCATACGCTTGTGCCTTATTTAAATATTATCATGTTTGATAACTTTTCACGTTATTCTCGTTTGTTGTGAGCGCTTTCTTTTAGTTGCCGCAAATACACCAAAAATTCTGTATTTTATTATACCCGATCAATTGCTTACTACAAAATTTTACGATATTTCGCTCGAACTTGAACTTGGTCTATCATCGTCGTTCTGGATTTCGGCAGCGCCTTGATTCATCAAGTCAACCACGAAAAAGTTGTCGTCGTGATCCTCCGAATTCTCGGTCGCCTGGCACGCATCGATGGACATCGTGTGCATAAGTTCTATGCTATCTTTTATCTCCTGAGACATCTTGGGTACCTTCTTCTTGACGGTACTCTTTCGCGGCAGTTCTTTATTCTGAGTCGTCTGCTTTTTAGGTGATTCATTCATTTTTTTCCAAACTCGTTTGCGCGGCGGCGAGATGACACTATTTTTCTCAAAAGTCGAAGACGTCGTCGGCCCGTCGGACATACTGCTTTTTTCAGGCGTGGACAGCTCCTTGACCTGCTGTTGCCATTTCCGTCTTGTCGTTGTTCCCGTACTGTAAAAAGTTACAAACGATAAATTAGTTCAAGTTCAATTCACAGCAAAACGTACCTGCTTTCGTTGGTAACGGCGTCGTCGCTAGGAACTACGGGAGACTCGAGTGATTTCTTGGGCGATCGCTTGTACGTAGGAGACTTTTCGAGCAATGCAGGATTCTTTAAACAAGCAAAGTAATGCTCCAGCTGAAATAACGGCAAAATCAGAGTGCCATAAGCTTTATAAGAGTGCACAAGAGACACAGAAGCTACTGTTCATAAAACCCTGAAAAACGACCTACTTTTGCACGGTTCACGGTATGGATGTAGTAAGGAAGAGAGTTCGATGACTTTGAAGGTGACGGCGACTTCGAGCACGGCAAAATCTCCTCGACATCCAGAATCGCGGAAATGTCGTTCATGTGCCGACTAGTCAGGCGTCGATTCGGCGTGACGTATGATTCGGTGGAGATGATACGAACGCCATCCTTCAACTCTGCCAGGAGTTCCTGCTTGATCTTGATTTCCACGTCAGCAGTGAAGGCGAAATTGTTGATGAAGATGATGGTAGCCTCCTCAGTGATCAACTTGCGATATTCTTCGCTGAGAAAATCGCCATGATGCAGCGTAAACGGCGTGTGCTTCTTGCCAAACCATCGCATCAACCTGCAACAACGTGAGATGAAACGCAATCGATGCAATTAATGCTGCACGCAAACGAGAATTGACGCACACTATTACTGTTCACCCTCAAATCGTTTTTAAAAAATCGATTACGCTTTTGTGTATCCCAAATCAAAAAACCATATAAAATTCTTAAATCGATTAAAAACAACATACGTTTTAAATTCGCGTTCCAAATTCGCAGCCTTTTTCGCCGGAAAGTCAGAAACTTCGATGCCCACGCATTTTCGGATCTCGGTGCCACCGGCCATCTGAACGACGAGCTGGCCTACTCCGCTGCCAAGGTCGACAAAGATGTCGTCCTGCGTGGGCTGTGTTTCATTGATGATCGTGGCCATGTGTTCGTACGAAGTCTCTCCAAGAGAAATGCGTTTGGTAGGCTTTTTGTTATCCGCAGCTCTGTTGTAAGCCATGGTGCAAATCTTGTGCAGCAGATTTGAACTGGCAAAGTCCGTTGATGGAGGTGTTGTCTCAAAATGACGCAGTCTCTGGAAAATAATTATGTTGCTACCGCTTTTCCGCATTCGTTTGTCAGCGATGAAAATAAATGGTAAAATTAATAAAAATGAACGTACGTAATCGTCGGCAATTTCCGAGAACTTTTTCGTCACGGCAAGGCATCGTTCGTAGTCGTTGAAGTCAATATTTTTCATGATCCCTGAGTTGTCCATTTTAACCTTGATTTCAGGGATAAGGTCGAACATGGCTCTGCAAACGACAAAGGCTAGTGTATATTCAACAAAGAGAGAAAGACAACATACTCCAGCATTTCCAGAATGTCTGGCATGACGTCGTTCGTTGGATCAGGATTCCAGTAAAAGCGGATTGGATCGGTATTCGGATACGGACTTGTTAATTCGAGCGTCTTCTCCCGTGAAACCATCGTGCCCCAGTGAGATTTTCACGATCTGGCCAGCAGTAAATCCAATGCAAATTCAACAAAAAAAAGTAAAACCAATGCGGAACGCGTAAACGCGCAGTTAAAAAATAAGACAGGGCAAAAATGTCGATCACTGTGCCTTACAAACTCAAGCGTAAGGCTTTGCTAAAAAAATCAATGGTGTACTATGTTCTTGTCCGCAGTCACTGTCAAGATCTTTTAGATGAAAAATGTTAATTCGAAAGAATCAATATATAAAAAAATGAAATAAATATTACACGGAAAAAAACACTTGGATATTTTTGTTTGAAATTGTAATAAAAATGCTGAGCACATGCGACACTGAAAAAATGATGACAAAGAGAAATAATGCACCTGATTATCGAGAGAGATGTCTTGCACTGCAATGTTTGTTCTAGTATTGGTAACTGACTTCAGTGTATGCGCGAGTGATAAAAACGCAGACAAATGTTTTTTCAAATGTTAATTTAGCAATGAAAAATCCACTGGAAATCGGGGATGTGGAACGGTTGAAAAATTTCATGTTAAAGGCAAATGCTAACTTTGCTTCATTGGATTTAAAAATTTACTTATCAAAGCAACAACAAAACCAGTTTACAAAAAATTGAAAGAAACAAAAAATCACTGAAGGATTATAATTTCGTCGTCGTCGATTTCCACGACAACTTCGCCCAAGTCGGTGGCCTTGTTCACGAGAGCTGCGCGATGTCGTGAATGAAAGTGGTCATTTCCGCGCCATGGGTTCCATTCGGGGAGAGGCTTCGGGATGTCATCTGGCGGTGGACGTTTGCATGCTTTAGAATAGCAAAAGCAATAGAGAGTCGTCAAGTTGTCGATGCCGTAGTCGATGGTGAGCTCGTCTCCAGGCAAGACATTCTTTTTGGTCACGAAAACCAGACGCGGGGCAGGCTCGAACGTCGGTGTCGGGATGGATTCTTGAATGAGCAGACGTCCCAGATTCGGTGAGCAGCTATGATTGTAGAAGCGCGAGATGTTGCCAGCGTGGAGAGCGTCGATGAGGTATGCTCGTCCCAGTCGCTAAAATTGTGTCGTTTAAAATCAATATTCAGACAAAAAAAGAACTCACGTCGTTGACGACGTACTGATATTCGTTGTCGTGACGTCGGTCGGCAGTCGGCATCCTTGTGTACGAGCCGGCGTACTCGGACACGATACTTCCCTTTTTCATGTGCTGGGCGGCGCGAATACCAAATCCCTTTATCGGCGAGATGTAGTCGACGAAGAGATAGCGAGACGTGTGGCCAACGAGAAAATGGCGACCGCAATGCCCTTGGCACGCGCACGCATTGGCGCAATCAATCGCGTACTGCCACGTACTTCGGGTCAGCGAATCGGGAGAGTCAAATCGCAGCTCTGCCGCGTTGTACGGGCCGTAGGACATCGTGGAGCAGCTACACATACGGTGGTCGCAGACTTCCAATGTGCAGCGACATCCCACGGGTGCATGATCTCCGTCGCCGACAAACTGCATTCTGCGAGCTTCCATTGAGATCGTCGGAACAGCACGGTAATCGAACGCCTTGGGGATCATGTCATCGATCCGATTGGTCACCGGAATTTTGAACCATTCTTGGTTGCCTGACAAGTTGACGTCCTTGACAGCGGTCAGAGCTTGCAGAAAATCCATGGTAACCGTCTATAAAGTTAAATAGCGATTAAACGTTTTTTTTGCAAAAAAAAGACAATAAAACGCCAAACATTCAATATAACTACACAAAGCGCGCATTCCATTCACACATGATTTGGGAAAGAAGCTGTCATCCGCTTCACACATCTCCAAAAACAGACGGTGCCAGAATGCAGTAAAAAATGTTGAACCACGGTAATCAAGTGATGAAGACGGTCAAAAAATTTCCAAAAAGGCAATAATCTCATAAAAAAATGACCAAAAAACAGGATTCGTTCGTGATCTCGGAAAAAAGACAGGTGACGACGGTCAACCGTAAACCACACCCGCCAGGCATGTGAAAACCTGGCTAATCTGACTTCTGCGATTCAAAGGGTAAATTGATCGCAAAAAATAGTCATAGCGGCGTTTTTCCCGCAGCGGAGAGGAGATGAGCTGTTAGGCACTCCCGCAGGGAAAAGGCGTTCGTTTTTCGCCGGGGAATGGTGAAGCGTTATTCTGCGAGGTTTTCGGCGTGCAGTGCCCCACTCACCCGGCTCAGGCACAATGAGGAACTGGAAGTATAGCAAGGAAGGCAAGGGCGTGAGGAGGAAATTGTAAAAAAGATAGTAAGAGTTTAGGCGAAGGTGAACAGTTTCAGAAACCGCGAGACACGGTGTAGAGAGCAGATTTGAAAGCTAGCAGACAGCAACCCCGAGGTGAAGCTGTCATGGGGAGCGATCCAAATTGAGGAACACTGATGTGGACAAACAAATGGTTATGACGTGAGGGCTCGACCAAGATGCCCTACGTAACTGTGCCGACGGGTGAATGCATTCACAAAAAGTCACTGACATGAGTGAGACAAAAAAAATCGTGTCTCTTCTTTTTTGTACCAAAATTGGCAAGAAAGATGAGGGACAGCGATCTTTATTGTTCGCGTCGAACATTCCCCGGGTGCCCGCAAGGAAAGGCCTTATGTTTAGTTCGCCTCCTTCTCTTTTTTGCCATACTTTCCTAAACTTTCATTTTCATTGCGTTTGCAAAATTTAGATAGCGAACGAAAATGATTGTGAATGTTTTTTGATTTTTGATGAAACGGAGACCTTTTGTACGCGTTGAGAGTTCATCTGTTCTTTCGTATTTATGAAAATTTTGAGTAAGAAAACTTTTGTTTACTGATTTTCAGCCTCTTTTTCTTAAACTTTAAATCTTATTGTGTGTGCAAATTTAGGTAGGAAATGTAAAGGTTCGTAAATGTTTTTTTTTTATTTTGATGAAACCGTGACCTTTACAAGTCTTATTTTATTTTTATTTTTGATAGTGCACATGACATCCTTTTTACAATCGAGAGTGAAAAATCTGACTGATTTAACATCAGCCGAAGCTGTTGCTTTCATTTTTCTGTATGAAAAAGAAATTACTAAATTTTTCTGATGTTTTAATTTCCGTTGATAAGACGATGTCGCGAAAGCCCAGTGATGAATTTTTTCTTTTATATGAATTTTTCGGTGCTTTTTTAGATATTTTTTAGACTCATTTCGTTTTTTTAACCCTTTTAAATTTTTTTTCGGACTTTTTTAAAATGAATATTCAAAATTCAACGAGTGTAAATATTTTTGCAAAAAAAACCGCAAAAAATGTGAAGCAGTTTTAATTTTTTTTCACGACTAACGCTTGCACCGCACCGCACCGCGACCAACAAATGCTGTGTGTATGTTGGGTGTGTCGCGCGCAGGACAGAGCCTTCGTTCTCTTCCAGCCAGCTGCTCAACAGACCGGGTAGCACAGCCTTGCAAGAGGAAGTCCACCAAACGACCGGGAATGGATCCCAGTGGTAGTATTTTCTCACTTCGCTACGAAGGGAGTGCTAATTATTAGCAAAAAGGCAGTAAGCAACCTCACATACAAAATGCGCTCTTTTGGTTCGTTTTCTGCTTTGCACGTTCGCAGAGGGGCTCCGCAACCGCAGTTTTGCGCACAAAAACGTTAAAAACATGGATTTTTTTTTGAAAAATGCACCGAGTGGAATGCTCTCCCTACAAAGAAGGCTTTAATTCATATTAAATTTAATGAATTTTTTTAAAATATTTTTTGTGACATAATATATATGTAAAAAAATTCAACAATTCATTCAAAAAATACCAGAAATTACAGCAATCACGCAAACCTTGATGAAAAATTTTTTTAATTTTTTTAAAATAAAAATAATAATTTTTTTAATTTTTTTAAAATAAAAATTTTATTTTTTCAATTTTATTAAAATAATTTTCTTTTAAATAAATTTTTTTTTAAATAAAAATACTAAATAAAAAATTGGTTTGACTACGGCTGGTGTTGCAAATTTATCACAATCGTCAAAAGTGGTTTGATATTTTTTTAGCATGACTATTTTTATTTTTGAACGGGATTTACATAAAAACTGTAAATTTGAACAAAAAATTTGGTGATTTTATTCGTACAGAAAAAATGAAAGCCACAGCTTCTGCTTATGTGATATCATAATTGCTAATTATTTTTTGCAATCAAATTACCATTTGAATCGTGAAAGTCAAATCTTTTTAGTGACTGGGGACAGACGTAGTCTCATCTCAAAGTAACCATTTTGGATGTAAACACCAGTGCACTTTTTTTCCTTCCTCTATTTTTTTACAAAGACGTGCGTAGGCATAGACATACGAGCACGCTCGTGTTGGCATATATCGTGAATTGCAAGCTTTTACTGCGACAATTTTCATTGTTGTAATAATATACACTGATTTTTTTGCAAGATTATTGGCACAAAACAGGTAGTTACTACTGTGAGCATGTAAACAACATTCTCAACTTCAGTTTGTTTGTCATAATTGAACAGCGCATGGCATTTTGCTTTGCTTTTAGGTATATTTGCATAAGCAGGTAACGAAATGTTGTCAATGGAGCTCCACCATGCATGATATGTACTTTCATAGCACATATCATGCCTTTTCCTCACACGCCAGTTTTTCATATGCTTGACGCGTGAGATTTACTGTCGCCTGTCGTCACCATTTTTTTTTCTGAGGGCACGAACGAGTCCTGTATTTTGCCGGCTTTTATTCACGGGTCAAGGTCGAGGTTCGATCCCGCTTGGGCGCAGCGGTCTTCTACAACTCATTCTCATTCGTCATCATCCAATCGAAAAACACACCACACCAAAAACACGTCCCGTCCCCTGTAAGAGCTGCGAACTCAGGGTGCACGTATCGCAAAGACATCCGTTCCGGATGGGCCCCTCTACGTACGAGTCGCCATCATCATCTTCATCACCTTCTGACTGTAGTGTTGTATGTATGATATGGTGCGTACGAGTTAGAGAATAAATGAATGAAATGAATGAAAAAAAAAAAATTCACGGGTGTGTTAGCATAATATTTTTGCAAAATTTTTGGTCGGCTTACTACTGTTCAACATTTTTTACCGCATATTGGCACCGTCTGTTTGGGAGATGTGTGAAGCGGATTCTTTCCCAAATCATGTGTGAATGGAAGCAGATGACAACTTGTCTGTCTGGGAGATGTTTGAAGCCGATTCTTTCCCCAAATCATGTGTGAATGGAAGCGGATGACAACTTTTTTTCAAAAACTGTTACCCTGTTTAATGAAAACTGGCACGCCACTTGTCAACGCCTGTCTTTGATATCACCTGGATGAATAAGGTATCCAGATAAAGCAATGTTCGTTTACTTGGTTAGCTGGAAAATTCGCTCCGCATTACGCTGATTGTTGTCAGATTTGTGGCGGACGGAAATCAGTTTAGCGTCCTGGTTTGCTTTTCCAGAATCCAAACTGTCCTCCGAGAACATGAGCCGTTCTGTCGAGATTGAAGCCGAGAAGAAGCGGGTTTGCAATTTCACGTCACTTTGATTTTTGGTATTTTTTTTATTTAATTTTAACAACCGAACAAATGCCAACATAAAAGAAAGCTTGGACGATGAACCAGACCCAAACGACCACGGTGTGCCGCGCGCAGTGCTTGTTTTTTTTTCAACACAAAGTACAAACATATGGATGCCTATCGGAATTTAGTCGATCGCGCTTGCCGGTGCATCAGAGCATTCGCGCGGCACAGTGCTTCGGTAAATGCCTTACAGGTGCACTCAAAAGCGACGGGCCATCAACGGAAGAAGACTGCATTCACAGCCCGCGCGATCTGTTGGACTACCTACTAAAAACAATGTTTTACACTCACATTATGTATTGGCAAACTTGGTTGACGGTTGGTTGTGCGTTATCCAAGCAGCCATTTCTCCGGTAGTTGTTTCACCATCGCGCGCCAGCAAAAATGAAACGAAGCGTTTTTTTCTATTTCTTGATTTCTTGTATTTATATAGTACGTTTTTTTAGAGGATGAAGTACCTCGTGTGCGCCTTTGACTACCTGCCGGAGGAAACTTTGGCAGTCAATGATTCTCGTTTGAAAATATATCGTCAGAAGCCATGGTATGCGGTTT
The DNA here is from genome assembly GCA_963969345.1 of Turbatrix aceti. Classification (NCBI taxonomy): domain Eukaryota; kingdom Metazoa; phylum Nematoda; class Chromadorea; order Rhabditida; family Panagrolaimidae; genus Turbatrix; species Turbatrix aceti. The sequence continues at coordinate 8,981,262 of OZ017770.1, forward strand.
TGAACGCGAAGATCAGAGTCAGGTTCGCTGACAAAATCAGGAAAGCGACGGTTGTCGGAATCAAGTACTCCAGCTTGAAAAACCAAGTCAAAACTTATTTCCCGGTTTTTGGATGTCGTAAGTTTTTTTTACAATAATTTATGATTTGAATGTTTATAAAATGTGAATTAAATTACAGCCGGAAAATGGAAACTGCACAATCCTTCACTATCGCCATGGCTGCCAGTCAGCTTCGTTCTGTACAAGTCCATACTACAGAATCGTCACTCGGAACCCCAGCTGAACCAAAGCAATGGAATTCCTGAACCCCAGCATTTCATGGTCTCTCAACCAGTCATCCAGATACCTCTCAACGCCTTCAAGGACAGCAACAGCCGCCGCACTATCGTCATCACATACGACGACTAAATTTGTTTTTGCTCATTCGAAGATATTAATTGTGCCATCCCCACCCCTAGCATTGTGGATCTAACCGCAAAATTTGACCCTATTTTGAGAGTTGGCTTTATTAATTTTGTTTTTTTGCACTCGAAATGTGTTTTCTTGAACAGATGAATTACGCGATTTTCAAATGATGGTTTTAACAGTTGGGGTGCGATTGGGGTACAATAACGTTCAGTTGATGACGAATATCAGTTTAGTCTGCTCGAAAAAGAATGTAAACTCTTCGGGCCCAAAAAAAGATGCATAATCTTTCGGCTTGACCCCTGCCCTTCATCAAAACGTCAACGCATGCGCGCAAGACGCAGATCTGAATTGCAAAGCAGGGCATAACTTTCTGCGTGCAGGGGAAACGATTAGGGCAGCATTGCCAGTGTAACTGCCTTTGCACAGCATTCACTTTCCCCTTGTTTTTCGACAATGGAAGAAAAAATGAGCGCGTTCATTCGCACGTATAGTGTTGACTTTGGCAGCCACGCGCATTGGCATTTTTGATTGTTCAATGATGGCATTTGACAAAATTGTTAGGGCAAGTCCTGAACTTTCAAACAAGCCATCAACGGCACAAAAATGTTGATTTTCGGCACAGCTGTAGGTCTACCAAGTTTTAGTTTTGAATCGTTCATTGCAGCCGTTGTAGGTTTCCGAAAAAGATGCTACAACAACAAAAGCTTCCATAATGTCGGTGCCACAGTGCCCGTGCGTTTGTTGAATGAAGCACAAAAGGGGTCCGGGAGGGGAGTCGGAGGCGCCCCGGCACACGGACAAAACTGTTTTACCCTATAAAAATAGGCAAACTAGCTGAAAACGAGCACGCTCAAAAAAGAAATTTGCTCCCCCACATTCAAAATTTCCATAAATTCTTGCATTGCGCTCCGTTTTTATAAGGTAAAACAGTTTTTGTCCCAGATCCTCGCTTTTGTGCTTCATTCAAGAAACGGCACTGGGCATACATGTTGACACCGACCGTTGACACCGACCTTATGGAGCTTTTGATGTTGTAGCATCTTTCTCGGAAACCTACAACGGCTGCAATGAACGATTCAAAACTAAAACTTGGTAGACCTGCAGCTGTGCCGAAAATCAACATTTTTGTGCCGTTGATGGCTTGTTTGAAAGTTCAGGACTTGCCCTAACAATTTTGTCAAATGCCATCATTGAACAATCAAAAATGCCAATGCGCGAAGCTGCCAAAGTCAACACTATACGTGCGAATGAACGCTGTTTTACGCTCCATTGTCGCGAAAGTGAATGTTGTTGCACTGCTACCTGCTTTTGCTTTCAACCTGCTTTCAATGCTGCGTAATTAACATGTATGCCGATGGCTCAAGTTTGCAAGAATATCGTTGAATGAGTTTAGTATGAGTTTAGAGGAAAAAGCATCTGGCACAAAGAATTGTTCCAGACGAACAAGACAGCAGTGTTGTATTTTCTTGAAGCGCACGTAAAATTCTGTGCAAGAGATGGCAAGAGATTATGTCGTCTACTTTTTCTTTTCTTTTTTTTGCTTCGATGAATGATACATGGACGTGCGTTACGTCAGAAAACATCACGCAGTTTGGGGGGATACGCTCGTGGTCGTGCGTGTGTGTGTGTTGTTTTTGTCTAGAAACACAACTCAAAGCGCGAGAGAGAAAAACCGTCGATCCAAGGGAGTTCGCTTCGTATTCTCGACGATTCGTCAGTCGACTCGATACGACGCGTTGCTGTCTTGTCGTATGCGTTATTTTTCTGTTACGTCTTCAACTGGATGGTGGTATCCGAATTTCGGCTTCGGCATCGTCGTCGGAGCTTTCTCATTACTTACGACGATTCTTCGATGTATCTCACGTTTCTGTATATCCTTTTGCTGCGTGTAGACCAAATGTTGTATTTTCACTGCGAGATAGCTGTGAACGCATTAGGCGTGTCAGAAAGCTCTCTTTGACTCTCGGGGGCGGCCCCCGCTCTTGGTGGCAGGGTGCCGAGTTAGACAAACCCCAAAAGCATCCCTAGGGATGCCGTAAAGTCGGGTGCCAGAGCCCCAGATTCTTAAATTTTTGACATGACTTCCACGAATCAACCATCTGTCTTTTTTATATAAAGCATGCTTCTCTGAGCAGTTGTTTTGATGTTCATAAACGTTTGCGAGCGAGTTAGGATTGTCTCAATTGTATAAGTCGTAAAGGCAATAATTGAAGTAGTTTGACTTGATTTGCGTGCGTGTTATTCTGGCAGGAATGCCAACCGGCGGTTACGCGTTTATTTGTCTTAAGTCATCTACCGAGTCATATCTGATTCAATATCATTGTTTTTAGTAATTCCTGGTAACCAATAACCGTTTCATGGTCGAAGAGCGTCAAGCTACTCCACCTTTTTCTGGTGAGTTTTTTTTGTTTTTATTACACGTTCAGTTTTTGTTCTTCGGAACTTTTTTTGTTATTTTATTTTGCACGGTAGATTTTTTCAATGATAAACTTTTTAGACATGACCAGCACTCAGATCATTGATATCGACCATCACACTGACGCAGTCATTTCTCCACCAGGCCCCCAGCGGCGTTCACCTCGTACTGCTTCCAAAAAGCCACCAAAGTATTTGCCTGGCCCCTACCACGGTCTGCACATTCGACAAACGGTGCTGTACCTCGATGAAATCCCTCCGTGCGTCATCTGTAACGAGGATCCCGTAAAACCAATTGCCTGCTGGCAGTGCAAGACGTGTGTACTGTGCTGGGAATGCGCCGTACGGTGGTGCGTTACTCGAAACGACGATGGTTGTTCCTGCAATGCATGCCCTTGCTGCCGGGCTACGTGGCGTAAGCGAATGGTATACCGTGTGAAAAAGACGGTACCGGAGGACGAGAACACTTTGAAAGCAGCGGAGGCAGCAAAGGCTCTCAAGAAAGCGATGGCTCTCAAGAAAGCGAAGGCTTCCCAGGCTGCGAAGGCTGCCTGGGCTACCAGGACTGTTAAGGCTGTCAAGGCTATGATGGTTGCCAATGCTAAGAGGGCTCGCAGAAGTGTTGGCGTTGCTTAGCTTCATGCTCACTCTCATCACACTCTCTCTCTCTCTCGCAAACATCATTCACGGATGTATCAAATAGGTTCAAACACACGTACACTTACATACTTCATCCCCCAGAGAAATCATTTGCATCTCATTCTCCCCAAGAAAGACAAGCTGTTTAATAAAGTCACATCGATGTTCCTCCAGGCTCAAGACATTCATTCATCGACGGAATTAATAATCGTATGTTTTATGCTTGATTCAAAAAGAACTGTTTTATTATTATACTTTTCAGGAGTCAGCGGATTGTTCGGGCACGGCTTTGTCAACATGGATTTGTTCGCGCGCTGAGTGCTTCCTTCGGCTCACACTTCCACGTCAGATCTCACCTTTCCATGCTAACCGAATCAACTCATGAGAAATTCATTGATCCTTCACTTGTTCTCAAGCCTGAGCTTTCCACTGTCTACCCGTCAATACGTGAAATGTGCTCTCGAGGAACGGTCAGTAGGCTATCCCTCTCTTGTTTAATAATAATTTAATTTTCTACCTAATTGCTTGTTCCCCCCCCTGTTTTATCGTCCCAAAGATATTATATTTATGTGCCTTATTGTGCCAAAGAAGTTAAATAAATAATTTTATTGAATATCAAGAAATGTGTTTTCTTCGGTTTTGACAATTATTTTTCTTTTAAATAAGAGAAAATAATTGTAGCTCTATTTATTCATTAATAACTGACAACTTTTTCTGTAATGGCGAAGAATTTTGCATTGATGACACAGTCCGCGCAATGTTCCGGATTGTTCTATTGACATGCATATTTATCTGGCTGATGGTTGTATAATCCGAGCGGTTAATCCATAGTTAAATCTTTCACCTGGGGGTTCCAAAAGTAGTACAAAAATTGCGATAAAAAGTTTGAAATGTTAATAAATACTGAAGCTGCCGAAGTCATAAAAACGAACAGGTTTTGTAGCGATGACATTGCTTTGCCGCTTTCTGTTGCATTTATAATTGTGCCATTCTGAATGATGAATACAGGTATTAGAAAGCTGATCATGCTTATTCTCTTTGAATTGCTAATGCTATAATATTTTTCCTAATTTCTTACGGAAAAACAAAAGTTTTGGAGATGCATTTCCTCATCCTTATTCGTGAAACGCATAAAGGTGTTGTTTGTGCCTACAATTGAAGCTCAAAACGCAAGTGAACTATCGATTGAGTTCGCAGACTCGTTGCTTACTTGGTTAGCGTTAATTTTATTACTTTCGGGAGTGCAATCAATGACTGACTGAGTTTACACTGCCGCTGGTTGATGCAATCCGTTTCAACTGCTTGACTTCGCCGTACGTCTTCTGCAACGCGAGCTCCGCGCAACTCCTCAGGCGAGAGTTGATCAACGTGGGCGATTTTCTCGTCGTCCTGGGTGAGCGGAAAATGACGTTGGAACTGTGTGTCCGCGTTAGCAACTCGGCCATCGACGTGTTTCCCATCGACATCACCGTGGTGAGGTTTTTTTTATGATTTTTATAAAGTAATGCGCCGGTTTGACAGAAGAACAGCCGCGTGTGCTTTTCCATCGGCCCAAATTCCTTTCATCTGCTCAGCTCCCTAATCGACGTCTACCGGGCCAAAAACTTTACCATCAGAACCACAGATCGTCGAACCAGACTCAAGACAAGCATCTTTCGGCAGAGTAATCGTAGGTTTTATGCTAGTGTGAAAACTTACGTTCTCCTGTGTTTTAGAAATCAGCGGATTGTTTGGCCATGGCCGCGTCATCAAAATCGATCACCAGGAGGGTTTTGTTCGTGCACTGAGTGTTTCCTACGCCGCGCACTCACAAATCAGATCCCACGTCTCCAAGCTACTCGCACCAGTTCATGAGAACGTCTGTCGTGTCCTGGACTACGAGTTGTATTCGCTCGGACGCCAACTGCCACCTCTGATTCTGCTGCGCTACGAATTATGCTTATCGACGTTGATTCAGCACTTCTCAGGTCTCAAATTTCCGCTTTCGACTCGTCGATACGCCAAATGGGCCTTGGAGGTAAGTCGCACACTGGTTTTATGAATTCGTGTTTCGTTTCAGTTGACCCATGCCGTCGACTACCTCGAAGACGTCGGCTGCTCTGTTCGATGCATCACTTTTCGATTTCTGAAAACGAGACCCTGAAACGGAGTTAATTCTGGCTGCGACGCCCAGAACAACCACTTTGAACTACCACAAAGATGTTAAACCGCCCATTGTCATGAACAACGCAAGTTCGTTTTGGAATCTGGGATTGTTCATCTACCAGAGCTTCCATCCTACGAGCTGTGTTTCACGGGATTGTCTTCGACCATTGCAACACACATTTTTACAATACTTGGTAGCATTAAAACTGATGCATGAAAAAAATGAGAAAGAAAACGATTAGAAGTTTAGTTTAGTAACTTAGTCGGATGAGTAAGTCTATTTGCGGTCCTTACGCAACATCACTTCGTAAGTCTATTTGCGGTCCTTACGCAACATCTTCTCGTAAGTCTTTGCACATCGTTTAGCTGAGGCCATGCGATTGCTACGAGTCTTTCTCTTGTCGTTCTGCCAGTTGGTGTAGTCGTAGACATCGCTGGCGTTTGCTTCGTCGAGAGTACGCTGAATGACTTCAATTTTTTCAGCATCCGTTTGTTCCTTGGCGGGTTCGAGTACCATTTGCTGGGTGGTAAAGAAGGTTGGATAATTTTTCATGTTGAGATCGATGCCACCGTTCATGAAAAGTGGTTCGTCGAAGGAAAGCGGGGGAAGACGATCGATGATATAGAGTTCATCGACGATCATTTCGTAGTCACCGTCGGCTTCGGCGATGTGTGGGATCGAAGGCTGGCAATTTCCTTTAGCAGGCTGTGACTTCTCGACGACTGAGTAGTTTTCATCCAGAACCTTGACTTCAGAGCAGCCCATCATGAATCCTCTTCCGGCTTTGTCGATCACTTTCTAAATTTATTTTTTTAATTTTCTACATACAAAAAACATTCCGAAATTTTTTTTGAATTCTATGCAAAAATTAATTTATAATTTTTATAAAAAATATCAAGCCAAAAAAATCAAAAGAGTTTTCAAATTAAAAAAACAATTAAAAAAATTAGAAAAAAAAATTTTCATACAATTGTTTTCATAATTTTCAATTTAAAAAAACATTTTTTTGACAAATTTCCCTAAAACTCACCGCAAAATTTTCCATTTCACCCTGAGAGCAGTCCAGGAGCCCAACAGGCCCAAGCCTCAGATAAATCTTGATGTTATCCCGCACGATGTAGGCACCGTCGTAGACAAGAGTCGTCGCAACGTTCCAGAGATTGTCCTCGTCGTACTCCCAGATAGACGGAAGCTTCACATCAGAAGGCGCCTCAAACTGGATTTCGTCGATTTTGAGGTGATTTGCATTGAAGATGAGATTCTGCATGTTCACCGTCTTCGGGACAAAGTTTTCCGTTTCCGCTCGACGGGCCCGAAGGATTTCGGGGGCGCAAATGAAACAGTCCGGTCCCATGGAAGCGTGAGATGCGTAGCTGAAGAACAAAGCGACTTGGCCGTTCTTCAGGGTGGAGTACAGACGCGAAGCGAATTCTTGTCCGGTCATGGAGGCGAGTTCTTCGTCGTAGGACGTAGTCGGTTTGTCTGAAAAAATTGGGGGCATAAAAGGTAAAATAGGAAAAAAAATGTAAAATTTCATTTTTTTCATAAAAATGATGCGTAACATTTGAAAATTGCCAGGAAAAAACAGTAGAAAAAAAGTAACGGTTGTTTTCGCAACTTTAAGCCCCAAAAACAACCTAAAACCCAAATTTCCCAAAAAAGCATACATACCATTATTTTCAAACATGAAATCTTCTTCAAACTTTCGCAGAAGCGCATGGTAGGCCAAATACGGGAGCGGCGGGCAGGGGTAGATCATGCCATAGATCTCCCCGAGGCCAATGTATTCAGGCGTCGGTTTAGCGACTTGCTCCAAACACGACAGCAAAAACTTGACAGCCGCGTTGAAAGCGCCATGCTTCGTAAACGTTATTCCCGCCGACTTCGGACCGGTATTGTCGGTCGGATTTTCGGAAAGTCGCGTCTGTTTCGCCGGAGGCGGACCTCCCATTTCGACATCATTCTCGTTGTCGTCTTTTTCGTCCTTGTGATGGGTTTTCTGCGTGCCATTGGCTTTCAGCCCCGTAGCTTTGTTTTCTTCATCCGTCGACAACTTGACTTTGGTAACTCCGTCGAGATCGAAAGGATCCGGGGCTTTTCCGTGATCCGGGTCGACTTCCATGTCGTTTTCGCTTTCATCTTCGAGTTCGATGGAGCCAAGAACCGGCCTTGGATGTTCTGCTTCGTTTACGGTCAGCGATTCCAGACCGTTCTGAATGTCCATAATTTTCATGAATTCCTCGATGCCCCAGTCGCTGAATTCCTTTTGAACCGATTGAAGGTCCGGAAAGCCATCCTCCAAATCCGTTTGATCATCATCATCGTCTTCGTTGAGGGACAGGCCCTGCGTGGCGGACCTATAAAAAAAAGATTAAAACACGAAAAAACATTTTTGACAACAAAATGTCAAAAATAAAAACTTTTTGCGTGAAAACGAATAAAAATAGTTTCAAAGCTGTTTCATCAGTCAAAAGCCAAAACTTACAATAACTTAACGACTTTGTTGCCGATCGCCGCCGTAGCCTTCGCTCTCAAACTGCAATGAAAAAAACCATTTCTATCTTTTCAAAAATCCAAAAAAAAACTTACTTTTTGGTGATGAACTTCATCATGCTGTCCCCCGCCGTGTGATATGCCTCAACATCGAGCAGCTCAATCTGAACCTTTCCCATGATCCCGAGAAAAGCCGTCTGGAACTTCTGTGCGTATTGGTAAATATTCAGGGCACCAATGTACGCGTATCTCTCGAGGTGCAACTTTTTACGGACCGCCGCACCATCTGGCGGTCTCGAGAGGAAACAGATGTACGTCGGATTGATGGTCACATAGGTGGTCTGGAGTTGCGGGAGGAGTTCGTTGCAGTCATACATTCTACGCTTGACGGCGAACTCTTTCAGATGGTAGTAAGTATCCATTCTGTGGTACAGCTCCAATTCGACGCCTGGGATTTTTCGGAACATGTCTTCTCGCTGATTCCAGGCTTTGTACGTGAAGAAAGTCCGAAGCGTGAAGACGGACAGTTTGTTGACCGCGCAGAAGTTGTAGTCCTCGTCGTCCAGGTTGTAAAAGTTGGAAATAACGTAGTACGGGGTGGTGGGAGCTAAAAATAAAAAAATTCACAAGAAATCCATTATTTTATTACTTTCTTATGCGCTTTTTGCTGCATAACACTTTTTGGACTATAATTTGTTTATTATGCGCTTTTTGCTGCATAACACTTTTTGGGGGGCAAATTTGTTACGTTTTAGGCACTGGTTTTTTTAGTAACATCTCTTCAAAAGTTGTTTTTTGAAAGTAAAATTTTCGGGCGTTATTTTGTTTTTTTACCCAAAAAAACTCAAAAAAATTATTTCACACAAAAAATTCCCAAAAAACCAACCAGGTGCAGCAGACTTCTTCCGCTTGGCCACGAAATTGGCATCGTGTCTAGTCAGCGGAACATTGATCAAGTGCGTGATATCCGTTGCCTGACCTTGAGCAGCCTTCTGAATTTCAATCTCCGATTCTTCATGTCGTTCCATTCCCGATTTGATCTGTTGCAGATGGAGAAGTTGTTCTTCAGAGACAATGGCGGATGACATTTCAGAAAGAAGATCAAACTTGACAACGATTTTACGAGCGCGTTTAGGTCGGGAAGCCATGTTTACGACAGTCAGAGAAGGTCAGATACTGCTGAAAAGCTTCGTATGGGTCATCTGCTACTCCGGAACGCAAAACAAAGAAGAATAAAAGCAACGCGAGGGATAACGAACGAAAAGTACCAAAAAACGATAGAAAAACAACAAAAGGCGGGGAAAATCGCGGATAAGCATTGCTCCGGCTCTCTGCTCGCTTCTGCCCCCCTCACGAACGTTAACGAAGCAAACGCGAACAATTTGGCATCTCAACGAGTGTGAGTGAGCCAAGCGAGCTCAAAACGTTGAAGTGCTCCAAGAGCGCGAGCTGAGCAAGAAGAGAAAATAAGTGAAATAAAAAACTGACAAAAGAACGTTGTTGTTTGAAAAATTCCAGTCGAGAGAAATAATGCGCACGCGCTCAAATCGCTTTTCTGGTTTTTTCAAATGCGTGGCATTTATTCATCCTTGTTTTCGTTGTTTTTTTGTAGTAAAATTAGTTTTTTGTTCATTTTTTCTTTTTTTTTTAACAAAAAATTACTTTTTTTCTTGCGTTTGTCAAACTACCAAGGATCCGAACCCGAACCCGAAAAATTCGGGTAACCTGACCCGAAACCCGGTATTTTCGGTTGGGAGTGGTTCGGGTCGGGTAACACGACAACACTGCTCAGCGCACCGATTTCACGGATTTCCGCGCTTGGCGACGAGCGTTCTGTTATGCCATCCCAGCTCTACGATAGCACTAGTTTCATAGTTGCATGTGTGCCTTCCGGGGTTTATATAAACCCTTTCGTTGTATCTGCGTCACTTGGCACTGACGTTCTACCGATACAACATTGGCGACGCCTACGACGACTTCTTCGCTTTCGACTTCGTCTTCGTCTTCTTCTTCACTGTCGTTGGAACTGACTCCAACGCTGGGACTTCGAGTACCAGCGGCGGATCAGGTCCAAAATTTTAGTTTATTTTTATTGTAATTTTTAGATTCCGAGACCGAAGCACCTAATCCTCTGCGCTGAGGGCGGGTGTAGTAGGATCCGTCGGGGCTTCACGATCTTCATTATCGTGCAGATGCTGAAAGCCCAGGCAACTCGGAAGTTTTGGAAGACCGTCTAGAGAAGCAGTAGAGAGTGCGGCTTCACTGCTGGAGGGCGTGTTATGCCACCCCAGCTCTACGATGGCACTAGCTTCATATTTGCATGTGTGCCCTCCGGTGTCTATATAGACCCATGTAGCTATGTAAATAAAGGTCTTTCTTTCCACTCTCATCAACAGTCAGCCGGCTGGGGATTTGGAATCACTATCGATCGATCCATGATTTGTTAGTTTTATAAAGGTAAATTAGTTGCTTCGAGAAAGAAGTTCTCACACCATTTTTAATAAACAATTTAATTTTGTTGTAATCGATTTTAAAAAGCTGGACGCAATTATAATTAGCTTTTTTGTCTTTTATATAACTGGCACATTTTTTTCGCGCATTTGCGCCACTTTTATTGTTTTCCTGTGACAATTACGACCAATGTCTGGCGACAATCGCACAGAACGGAAAAAAAATTGTGCTCGTTGAACAGCATTCTTCCACCTGCGCGCAAACGACACATCCATACTTTGACTGCTAACTGAGATGACCCCGCTTCTCTTCTGGCGGGTAAATGAATATCAGTTTATTGGTGATCCAGAATGATGGGAGAGTCAAAATTGATTATACTAATGTTTTCAAGATCAACCGTCAGATCTTGACCACGATGAGAGTGAACCTTCAACATGAATCGTTTTGCCATTACAAACAACAAAATGTGTTTACCGAAAAGTTGTAATGCACATCATTTTTTTCATGTTTTTGGTGGTCCAAAAAATTGCTTCGCAAAAGAAGCTTGGCATTAATTTTCCATACGCTCAAATACCAAGTGTCCAATTGCTTTCGCTGTACCTGTGTTTTTTGAGTGAGCCTGAAAGGCACGCTGTGGAATGCAGTTCAGTGTCGGTACCGGTTATGCGCACACCGATTTCACGGATTTCCGCGCTTGGCGACGAGCGTTCTGTTATTCCATCCCAGCTCTACGATGGCACTAGTTTCATATTTGCATGTGTGCCCTCCGGGGTCTACATAAACCCATGTAGCTATGTAAATAAAGGTCTTTCTTTCCATTCTCATCAACAGTCAGCCGGCTGGGGATTTGAAATCACTATCGATCGATCCACGATTTGTTAGTTTTGTAAAGGTAAATTAGTTGCTTCGAGAAAGAAGTTCTCACACCATTTTTGATAAACGGAAATAAAATCGTAACTTATGAATCTCTTCATTCGCAAATTCAAATTAACAAAAAAACGATTGAATCGAAGTATTATGTACAACACTAATGCTTTCAGGAAGTCAAGCTTACAGTGCTTGTATATACATAAGAAGCTAGGCGGCGTTGTTTGACCGCGTGGAATGCCAAAAATCGATTTTGGAATCAAGCGACGTTGGGGTAGCTTTCTGCAAGCACTTTCAAGAACTGGAAAATCAGGAGCAGCGTCACGAAAGCCGAGATAAAGGTCAACGGAATGCGAACATTCTGGCTTGAAGCCAGCGAGAAAAACGGTTGTTTCTTATCAAAAAGAACTGAAGCACACTCGATGTCGTCTTGAGGCAGCTTGATATCATCATCATTTCCGAAATGCATTATCTGAAATCGAATTTTTTTTTAGAAAAAACTATTTATATACGCGTTGTATTTAAACGTGTCGTCAACAAATTGTTTTGAAGAAAACAGTGTAAAATAAAAAAAAACTGGGGGGCAGTAAAAAAACAATCACGACTCAAGTACTGGTCATACAAAAAATTGCACTCGATAAATTTGACACTAATTTTTTGTATGTGTCTAATAACAAGCGTCTAATAGCTTTACCTGAGTTTTTTTGAGTGAGACTGAGAGTGCAGTTCTGTGTCGGTACCGGTTATGCGCAGTACAGCGCGCGGCAAGCCAATTTCAAGTCGGCAGCTTCCCGCGCAAGTCCAGGAAAACGCACCACACATGCTTGCTTGTTGTCGTTGTCGAAGTTAGTGCGTACAAGCATGTGCATTCCGGACTGCGCTGCCATTGATTGACACGACTTTCGCAAATGCTTTCGTATTTTTAATGACCTGTTTTTGAAATATTCAGTTGTTTCTGTTCCAAAGAAAGGTTATCATAAAATTTTGTTTTTAGAAAACCTTCAACTACAATTTCGCGAAGAAGCAGTCATCCTCCGTACGAAAAGCCGAATCCGACATTCAAGACATGTAAGTTATATAAAAAACTGTTTTACTTTGTTGTGACGCAAATATTCATTTTCAGGAACGAAAACGAGAAGCTCAAGAAGCTTAACAACTACATCGATCTCGTCTTTTTTCAACTGAATTGCGGAAACTTGGCGAAGGCCTTGGAGGCGCACGACGCCGCCGTGGTTTTCTGTCAAGAAAATGAACTTCAGCCCCCCGAAGTTCTGAAACACCAAATTCTGATCATTATGAAACTGTTTGTGGAATGCAACGAAAGCGAGAAGACACAGAGTTCATGCACTTGCAACAAGCCCTCAACGTCTCTGACTGCCGCAAACGTGCCAACGTCCGATGAAATCAGCCAGGTAAGTACTTTTTATGAAAACTTTCAAACTGCATGTGTGTTTTTTCAGGCACAGGATGAAAATGGATCTTCTCAGAAGAATGCGAGTCACACTGAGGCAACGATGCGCTTGATGGAAGAAAGGCTGAACGCGATGGAGCTCCGGATTGCTGAGATCGGCGAAGTCAGACGCGAGAACAGTGAGCTCAACAAGACCCTGCAGAAAGCCAACAAGCAAATTGCCGACCTGCAAAACGCGATGAACCAACAGCGACAATCAATCAAAGAGGCAAAATGCAGTGTAAAGGCTCTCCAAAGTGATTTGAAATCCACCAAGAGTCTTCTGGATGAAACCCGGAAATCCCTCAAGAGTCTTTCTCATGAAGCACGGGATTCGACGCGTCGGACCGAATGTCAGTTGTCAACCGAGCGCGAGAGCCATGCTGCTGCCATCAAAGCCGAAAATGAGCGAACTTCCAACGCAGAAATATCTCTGCTGAACATCAATCTCGACCTTGGCATCCGTAACTTGGAGGGCTTCCGGAGTTATTGCCTGCTCGATATCAAGAAAATTGAAGACTCTCTCTCCCGTCTTCCGTACACTTTGATGGTTGACCGCGAGATCATGATCAAGAACGCTGACATCTTGAAGAATACGCTCGATGGAGTCGAAAACTTGATTCAAGGCACTCGCGACAACCATCAACAAATGGTGAACGAACTCAAGAATGGCACGTCCCTCTTCTCGCTGGACAAGTTCGTCGTTCCGCCGCCGCCACCTTTTCCCAAGCTTCTTCGCATCCCAAACTCGCCGCCACCACAGCCTTTGCAGTTCACACCATCCCCAGAGCTTTCCTACCAAGGCGTCAACCATCTCGGATCTGCCACAGCATCGTCCCCGGCTGTCATGCCGATGTCAAACCCCGTCTTGCCGATCGGCGTACGTCCTCCCAACTACGTGCCAAAGACGAGCGTTGTCTTTGAGTCGCAGAACAACGCGATGAACAGCGGTCTCACGGGTTTTCGCACTTCTGCATCGGCTGCATCGTCGTCCACTGCTGATCAGGTATTGTATAACTTTTTCAACCCTCACAAAGACCGCTTTGATATTTGGTCGAACGACGAAAAGCGCTTCTAAGATTTTTAAATTTCTTCGCTCGTTTTTATTAACTTTTATCGCTCGCTTTTTTTAATTGTCAACGTTGAGTGATTATGCACAACACTTTATAATAAAACAGTTTGACAATCGTGTTGTTGTTGGAAGGGATGTAACAACAAGAAGGACGGTCTCGTTTGGTTTTTGTGCTCGATTCCAGATAAAATCAAGAGGACTGGATGAAACCCGGAAATCCCTCAAGAGTCTTTCTCATGAAGCACGGGATTCGACGCGTCGAGCCGAATCTCAGTTGTCAACCGAGCGCGAGAGCCATGCTGCTGCGATCAAAGACGAAAAAGAGCGGGCTTCCAACGCAGAAATATCTCTGCTGAACATCAATCTCGACCTTGGCATCCGTAACTTGGAGGGCTTCCGGAGTTATTGCCTGCTCGAAATCAAGAAAATTGAAGACTCTCTTTCCTGTCTTCCGTACACTTTGGTCCAGGAAAACACATGCTTGTTTGCTGTTCTTGTCGAAGTTAAAAACTCCGCAAAGCAAAATTCCGCATAGTTGTATGCACACTACGCTAGGGAGACGAAAACTTGTTTACCAAGCAAAAAATATGTCTGTTTTTTTGACAATATTTAAATGACACAAGTTCAAGACCAAGAATAAAAATCTATCAAGACGGCCTTGGCAATAAAATCTGGTAACTGTAATGCATGCTTTATTATAAGGTGCTTCATGAACGCGTGTCGAACATGTGAGTTCAAACAAACAGGTAGTGGAAACTCATCGTGTCACCAGTTGCAAAGACAATGTAAAATGGATGTTCCCGTAGTTCTTCAAACGCTTGTGATAACGAAAATGGAAGCACTATGGCGGTATATTTACAAAATACCAGTAAACCTATCAACACTAGTTCGATCCCTCTGGCTGACGCCACGAGATAAGTCTGCTGCCAGCTTCTTGCAAAGTGACGCCGTCGTAAATATACGGTTGTTTCGGTGCAGTCCACAACTTCCAACGCTATGCCACCTCGAGTTCTTTCCTACCACCTATCAAAGCTTTTTCGTCCCAGATCGCAAAGAAAAGCAGAAAAATTTAGGTCATATCCGCCTAGCGTCATCATGTGTTCTTTATCTTCAGAACCATTATCAAAAGCGAAACAGAATAAGGCTTAGCAAAAAACGGGGTGAAATGACGCTCAATTAGTCGATCTTCTTGGGCTTAGCAGCGACGATGCGATCGATGAGCTCGGTCTTTTCAGTTCCTTCAAGGAAAGCAGACGTGGCGGCATTGAGCTGCTGAAATCGTATAAACGTGTGAAAAAAAAGCTGTACAATATAAATATTTACTTACACACTGCCAAAGCTGATACTGCGAGAGTCCGATCACGTAGCGAGAGAGGAGGAGCTCGGACGTGTACGAGTTTCCGAAGCAAGTCGGATCATCGGTGCTGATCGAGAAGTTGACCTTATCGCGAGCCCACTGAACCACCGGGTGAGTTTCCCACGTCTCAGGGACAGCACCCGTCATGACCGAAGAGTAGGGGCAGGCCTCGAAGTGAATCTGGCCCTTGACAGCGTACTTCTCGTAGTTCTCGGGATCGAGAGTCAGACGATAGCCGTGTCCGATGCGCTCGGCGTGCATGTCCTCGATGGCATGGATCACGCTTGCGGCAGTTCCGCTCTCTCCAGCGTGAACGGTGCGGTGAATCTGGCGAAGAGCTGCTTCCTGAAGACAACAACCTTTTAATAAAAATATGGCTTCGGTCTGTCAATCTTACCTGGAAGACCCTCACCACATCCGGACCGTACTTTTCGTCTGCACCGGAAGAGCAACCGGCGACATCGATTCCGACGACTCCCCACTCCTTGCATTCGATAGCTTAAAAATTGACAAATAAAATAGTCTGACGTGTAACAACAAAAAATCCTACCCAGTTTGAGCACGTCGTTGCACCAATCCTCGTGTCCACTGATGCAGCACAGAATGGACCGAGCCTTGACGTTAAAATCACGCTCGCCATCATCGAAACCACGATAAACTGCCTCGATGACTTCCTTGGGGGTAAGAGGGTCCTTCTTGTTCTTCTTAGTGAAGCAGAGAAGGTGAGGGCTGTAGCGGGCTTCAAAGTAAACCACTCCGTTCCGAGCCTCGGTCTCACAGAGCTCGTAGGCGATGCGCTCAATGGCCTTCAGGTCTCCGGAAAAGATAGGGAGGAAGTAGTCGAAGGCCGAGAGAACTTTGGCCAAATCAGCGGGACGCGAGGACACAATTTTCTCGCGTAAAGCTTCGAGGCTCCGGTTACCGGGGATTCGAACGCACTTCTCGCTAAAATAACAAATCCTTGCATAAGATTGTGTAACGTCAGTCAGTAACTCACTGCGCAAGTTCGTAAAGGGTTTCAAGACGAGCAGCTCCATCCAGGTGAACGTGCAATTCCACCTAAAAAGCATAATTTCATCCTTCAGCAATTGATTATCTCTGATTCAAACCTTGGGGAAGGTGAACTTCTCGTAGATGCAGGATTCGTTACACTTCTTGAGAGCTAAAATGTTTAACAAACAAAAACTTTTAGTCTGAAAGAACATGGAATGCAAGATAAAGTTGATAGCCCAAAAATCGTTGTCCTAATCCACTGAAACAAGCAAAAAAAGAAGGACAAAGATAAATAAGGTATACGTAGGCATCTGATCTATAATCCAGGGAGCAGATGCGATAAGACAGCCCTCTCCATTGTCACAAAAAATATCTACGTACTTGAAATGAAAGTATATAAAAAAGCTTTCATTGAAAAGAAAAGAAAAGCGTGCAGGTGCACATCACCACTTTCGAATCGATGTTAAAGGAAGCGAAAAACGACACTTAGTCGATATTGTTTCAACTTAAAACACGAGACGAGAAACTCAGAATACTTTAATCGGATATGTATATCAAAGACAAAAAACTTACTCGAATATTGATTCGACATTTTGAGTCGTTGTTATAGCCGACGCTGATTGTATAGCACGTGTTAATGATCCTGTTCGACACTGCAACAATAATGATTACGTTACTAAGCAAAAAAACGGAACGAAAAACGGATAACAACGGATAACAACGGAAGCAGTTCCTCCGACAAACCACGTATTGATCTTTGAACTCCGAAAAACGTTTGCAAAAAGCCATACCATGCAACGCAACGTGCGAAACAAAAACAAGGCAAAAAAACGGTCGAGCCATGTCTGCGTGGCTCAACCGTCAAAGACAGCTTTGGGCTTTGATATTTTGTCGTCACAGCCCTAATAAATACATAACA
The DNA here is from genome assembly GCA_963969345.1 of Turbatrix aceti. Taxonomy (NCBI): domain Eukaryota; kingdom Metazoa; phylum Nematoda; class Chromadorea; order Rhabditida; family Panagrolaimidae; genus Turbatrix; species Turbatrix aceti. The sequence continues at coordinate 8,998,472 of OZ017770.1, forward strand.
GCATATAGTAATTAATAATTAATTGTCGGCGTTAGTTAATTACAATTTTTGTCATGAATGAAACAAAGTGCTTTACAAAGGTGTTATTTGGGGGGAGAGGAATCTGTAACTTGCAGAGAGAAAGACTTGGCGATGTCCGTGGTTCACCTGGACAATGACTGGATGCTGAAAGTCGGGAGCTGGGTTTTGCCAAAATGACTTTCTAGGATCTCCAGCAGTTCCTCTTCGTTGATTTTGTGGTCGTAGAATACGGACCAGGACGGCCAGCAACATCGTCATCACTCTGATTTGTCAGGCAAGGGAAAACAGTCAGGAAGGCAAGGACGGGCATATTTGTTAGGGTGCATCGATTTTGAAAAGCTGGCCGCATTATAATTCGCTTTTTTTGTCTTTTATTCAATTGGCACATTTATTTTATTGTTTTCCTGTGACAATTACGACCAATGTCTGGCGACGATCGCTCCGAACGGAAAATCATTGTGCTCCTTGAACTGCATTCTTCCACCTGCAAATGACATCCTTACTTTGACTGCTAACTGAAATGAACTGAAATGGCCGGTAAATGATTATCAATTTATTGGTGATCCAGAATGCGCAACCGTCAGATCTTGACAACGATGAAAGTGAACATTCAACATGAATCGTTTTGCCATTAAAAGTTGTAATGCACATCATTTTTTTCTTGTTTTTGGTAGTCCAAAAAATTGCCTGGCAGAAGAAGCTTGGCATTAATTTTCCATACGCTCAAATAACAAGCGTCCAATTGCTCTCGCTGTACCTGTGTTTTTTGAGTGAGCCTGAAAGGCACGCTGTGGAATGCAGTTCAGTGTCGGTATGCGCGCGGCAAGCCAATTTCAAGTCGGCAGCTTCCCGCGCAAGTCCAGGAAGACGCACCACACATGCTTGTTCGTTGTCCTTGTCGAAGTTAGTGCGTACAAGCATGTGCATCATGGACTGCGCTGCCATTGATTGACACGACTTTCGCGATTGCTTTCGTATTTTTAATGACTTGTTTTTGAAATACTCAGTTGTTTCTTTTGCAAAGAAAGGTTATCATAAAATGTTGTTTTTAGGAAACTTTCAACGACAAATCCGCGAAGAAGCAGTCATCCTCCGTACGAAAAGCCGAAACCGACATTCAAGACATGTAAGTTATTTAAAAAACTGTTTTACTTTGTTCTGACGCAAATATTCATTTTCAGGAACGAAGAGGGGAAGCTCAAGAAGCTCAACAACTACATCAATCTTGTCTTTTTTCAACTGAATAGCGGAAACCTAGCCAAAGCGATTGAGGCGCAAGATGCAGCTGTTCTTTTCTGTGAAAAAAATGAACTGGAACCACCCGAAGTTCTGAGACAACAGGTGATGATTATTATGAAACTGATTGTGGAAAGCACCGAAAGCCGATACTACGAAGCGACAAAGAGTTCATGCACTTGCAACAAGCCCTCGACGTCTCTGACTGCCGCAAACATGCCATCGTCCGATGAAATCAGCCAGGTAAGTACTTTTTATGAAAACTTTCAAACTGCATGTGTGTGTTTTTTCAGGCACAGGATGAAAATGGATCTTCTCAGGAGAATGCGAGTCACACTGAGGCAACGATGCGCTTGATGGAAGAAAAGCTCAACGCGATGGAGCTCCGGATTGCTGAGATCGGCGAAGTCAAACGCGAGAACAGTGAGCTCAACAAGACCCTGCAGAAAGCCAACAAACAAATTGCCGACCTGCAAAACGCGATGAACCAACAGCGACAATCAATCAAAGAGGCAAAATGCAGTGTAAAGGCTCTCCAAAGTGATTTGAAATCCACCAAGAGTCTTCTGGATGAAACCCGGAAATCCCTCAAGAGTCTTTCTCATGAAGCACGGGATTCGACGCGTCGGGCCGAATCTCAGTTGTCAACCGAGCGCGAGAGCCATGCTGCTGCGATCAAAGACGAAAAAGAGCGGGCTTCCAACGCAGAAATATCTCTGCTGAACATCAATCTCGACCTTGGCATCCGTAACTTGGAGGGCTTCCGGAGTTATTGCCTGCTCGAAATCAAGAAAATTGAAGACTCTCTCTCCCGTCTTCCGTGCACTTTGATAGTTGACCGCGAGATCATGATCAAGAACGCTGACATCTTGAAGAATACGCTCGATGGAGTCGAAAACTTTATCCAAGGCATTCGCGACAACCATCAACAAATGGTGAACGAGCTCAAGAATGGCACGTCCCTCTTCTCGCTGGACAAGTTCGTCGTTCCGCCGCCGCCACCATTTCCCAAGCTTCTTCGCATCTCAAACTCGCAACCACCACAGCCTTTGCAGTTCACACCATCCCCAGGACTTTCCTACCCCGGCGTCAACCACCTCGGATCTGCCACAGCATCGTCCCCGGCTGTCATGCCGATGTCAAACCCCGTCTTGCCGATCGGCGTACGTCCTCCCAACTACGTGCCAAAGACGAGCGTTGTCTTTGAGTCGCAGAACAACGCGATGAACAGCGGTCTCACAGGTTTTCGCACTTCTGCATCGGCTGCATCGTCATCCCCTGCTGATCAGGTATTGTATAACTTTTTCAACCCTCACAAAGACCGCTCTGATATTTGGTCGAACGACGAAAAGCGCTTCTAAGATTTTTAAATTTCTTCGCTCGTTTTTATTAATACTCATCGCTCGCTTTTTATAATTGTCAACGTTGAGTGATTATGCACAACACTTTATAATAAAACAGTGTTTAACAATCGTGTTGTTGTTGGAAGAGATGTAACAACAAGAAGGACGGTCTCGTTTGGTTTTTGTGTTCGATTCCAGACAAAATCAAGAGGATGTTATGTTCCTCAGATTTTCGGCTAACCACCGGGCTGAAAACGCATTTGCTTTCACTGGCATTTTATGTACGCTTGTTGTTCGGCTGTAAGCGTTTTCTTGTTCGCTTGCAATCTTGCCTGCGTCTACGAGTTGCCGGTCTTTGCTTTGCGACTGATCGAAAGAGCCGGACTGGCAACTGTGCAACATTGACGCTGTTTCATGGGAGGTATCCGAAGATCAGGTTTTAGGCAAATGTATTGCATGCCCGTGGCAGTCGTGCAAAGGCGAAAAAGCAGTTTTTTGAGCGGTGTATTGTCTCGCGCAGACAACAAAGCCATTACACATGTGTGTAGAAAAAAAGATCAATCTCTTTTTTGAAAAAAACACGGTCTTTTGATACCTCTCTTGTTTAATTTATACTGATCCCTTTTCTCGCTTTTTCTCGCTGGACAAGTTCGTCGTTCTGCCGCCGCCACCTTTTCCCAAGCTTCAACCTTTAGCATGGGACACTGCGCAAGGAGAACATGCTTTGTTAGTCGGACCTAAGAATGTTGAAGCTAACGCCCGTGACTTTTGGCTCATGGATGGCCCCACCGCGCGACAGGTCGTAAATCATAATGACCTGTCATCCGGGGCAGGCGACTATTAAAACATCCTGCTTTAGCTCCCTTTTTGCTTGAAAGCATAAAAAACGACGTTCTGAATCGACGAAAATGATCAATTTGATGATAAGTTGCGACTACGCAAATGTGGTTTTCAAATAATAAATTTCGTCTGCTGCGTGTGATATTGGGTAAAAAACTATCAACAAGATTTCAAAAAAAGGTTGTGCGAGCACGTCTTCATCAGGCGACGGCAAGCAATTGCTTCATGCCGACTAATATCACGCCAACTTAATTGACTCAACAGCTTCATTACAAACCAAAAAAAAGTGTTACGAAGAGTTACGGGAAAAAACGGCTTACGAACAAAACAAAAAATCAACTTAATTCACACCAACGTAGTTAGCGTTCAACGCCTTTGGACGAGCTGCGCGAACGAGTAGCACGTTTCTTGTAGTGCGGAGAACGGGAGCGAGAACGACGACTTCCTCCGGCGTCGCTGTCGTCGATCAAGTGAAGGGGGCGTCCATTGATGACGTAGCCTTCAAGCTCCTCGATAGCTCGCCGGACATCTGAGCGCTTGGCAAAGCAGACCAAACCCTCTCGCTCGCGTTTTTTATGAGCTGTAGCGTAGGTGCAATCTCCGACAGATCGCATTAGATCCTTCAGATGCTGCAATACAAACAAAATACATAAACCCCCGAAACCAAAGAAAAACAAACCTTCCACGTGCAGCGAGTTGTTAGGTTTTGAACGATAAGACGATAGCGCGTGACACTTGGTGATTTGAAGGTGCGAATGCTCGATCCAGAACATCCCGCAATCTGGACAATAACACGCTGCCCGCACAGGATACGACCGTGCAAATCCAGGAGAGCGGCGCGGGCGTCATCCTCATCTTCGATTTCCTGAAATTCCGTTAGTTGCATATAAAATCGGTACTAAAAAACCTTACAACGAAAGCATAGTGGCGTTTCAGTAGTAGGTCCGTGATTCGGCCGTATCCACTAAAGAAATACTTGAGATCACGCTCGGTGACGAGGGGCGACACATTTCCCACATACAGTCGTGAAGCCATGCCGGTAGTTACAGAATAACAACTATGAATAGTTAACAACACGTCAATGTTCGATTATGTCAATGAACTCTTCAAGTCAAAACTTTCGCTTCGAGATTAATTGCGTATGCGCTCAGGGTCGGCAGAGCAGACAGAAAAAAATATACAATGACGATCAAGATTTCAGGAAGCTGGTGCAATCAGATATGCCAGTAGACGACCTGTTTACACTGTGCGGAGATTAACCTTGTCATTGGTGGCAACAGTGACGGGAAGGACAGATCAAGAAATCAAGGCTATTGGTAAGTCGAGATTCTGTTTCTGGAGGAGACGTACTGAAGAGGATGGAGATGACGGCGGCGAGGTCCCGTTTGGAGAAGTACATATCGATAATTACTGCAACCCGTGATTGACGTGTCAAGTAAAGCACCTGGATGTTGGGATCTGAAAAAACCCTAAGCATTAGCTTTAGGGTGTGTTTTGCGGTGAGCTGATTGGCATGTGCACTAGTATATATGTATAAGCTGATGCTTGACTGAATAAATGACTCTTATTGACTTGATATGACAAAAAATTGTGCCCAAAGCGTCAGGCACAACAACTAGATTAAAAATCTCCGGCTAATTCGTAATGCCAGATTTATGTATCAAAGAACCATAAAACTAGACTTTTAGATTTCTGATAGCAAGTCAAGAAGAAGATTTCTAATAGTTTTTTCAAAAACACTGTACCCTCTCCCATTTCGCACTTTTACGGATGTGATTTCCGATTTAGCCGTAGTCGGATCGTACTGATGGTTGTTATCAGTTCGTTTCAATACGGATATCAACTGCTGCCCTTGCTGTCGTTGCCCCTGTTGTCACGAAATACAGAATTGAGTCACAAATTTATTCAGTCTTGAAAAAAGGCAGAGAAGAGACCTGTTTGACCGTTGGTCGTTCTGCTTCGTCGGCCAACATTGAGTTTACCGTAACTCTCAATTTTGGAAGAATACACGATAATCGCCGTTTACGTTCTCCTTCGCGGGTGACTCTGAAGGGCTTTTTTTCTGACATGGCATAGAAGATGAGAACACCAAACGCGAAGACGTCTGCTTTGAAGACGTCGTGCGGCTGACAGGCAAGCGCTTCGGGCGAACAGTAGTCGTGTGTTCCGACCGCAATTTTTGACATGCCAGTTGGGAAGACACGAGCAAATCCGAAATCAGCCCATTTCATGCAGTCATTCGAATCGATGACGACGTTGGAGGGCTTGATGTCTCGATGTGCGATTTGGTGAGTATCATGCAAATAAGTTAGGCCAGAAAGAAGTTGTTTCATCCAAAGCCGGCCCTTACTAAGCGTCAGAGCACCGTTTGCCTGCATGTACATTTTCTGAAAAAAATATCAAAGGGATTTATAGTGAAAAAAAGTAAAAAGTTTAGCAAAAATTAAAACTCACCAAACTACCCTTGGAGCAGTACTCCATGACGATAAACTGGAAGTAGTCATCGTGCGCGATTTCTTCGTAGAATTTGATAATGTGAGGATGGTTGCACATCTTCAAGCACTTGATTTCTTCTGGTATGTCGTTTTTCTGGACATCGGGGTCAATGAACTGCAACCTGTAGCGCTTGACGGCCCGTTGCTCACCATTTTCGGTCGTGGCTAAATATAAGTGCCCGAAGCGACCCTTCGCAATAAAGTCATCTTCACTGGTATGGTAGCCGTATTCACGCAGAACATTCGCCACCTTGGGTAGAGCATCATGCACGACTGAAAGATCCTTGTAGTGAGCCATAATGACGACAATGACATTATAAACGGCATCGATGCTCTTAAATAGCAAACTTTGACCTGTATACACATATGTACGACCGCCCATATTTGATTGACATATTGTGTTTAGCATTGCTGCTTCTTTCTCCCTTCCCAGCACTTTTAGCACCTCTTCTCCTAAACGACAAGCGCGCGCGTTGTGCTAATCGCCAAGCAAACCGTTGAACTTGTTTACCGCACGTGCATGTCCTCTAATGTTTACGATGAGCCATCGTCTAGTTCTGTAAGTTATGCAAATGATGATGAAAAATGAAAAAAAAATTTTTCTGTAATTTCAGTGCCTTCGAGAAAAAATTATTAAAAGGCAAAAAAAAATGTTAGAAAAATTGATTCTTGAAGAAGATACTAAATAGTATGCAACATTTTCAATTAGTGATCATGTTATCGTCCAAAGCGTCAACATGACTGAGAATTCATTGGTGCGGCAGCTCCTGAATCATCTTCCATCTGGTTCAATTTAAATCACAATCGGCAGATATTGTGATGCTGATGACGATCTTACCAGCACCAAGAACATCTGTGCCTATGTACTACAACGACTTGCCGATGATGACTTTTTTAATCAGCACGATGATGCTTCTGGCGTTGTTTTTTGCACACGATGGACGCTAAATGCTTGAATATGTACATTCTGGGAAATCAAAGACGCCAACGATATGTTGCAAACTGAAGGTCTTAAAATCGATCGAAAGCTTTCAGTAGTATTCAAACTGCTCTGTGAATACACGCAAAAGAAAAGAAACCTGCCCTATCAAAGCAAGGTGCCACACAAAGCTGTCAAAGTTCACGGACACACTGCGCATGCGATTTGCATCTTCTACTGTCAAAAAATAGGGTGAAAGCAAATGCTGTGCCTATGTAGTACGACATGAAGCAAGCACCCTTATTATTGCTGAAAAAACAACCCGGACAGTTCACATATAAATTTGTTTATTGTTCTTACTCACTCAAAAACAAACAAAGCAAAATAACATATTTTTTATTCATTTCCAGATTGTCAAAAAATTACCATGTGAAGTTGGGATCGTTTTCGGAAGTGTGGTTGACCGTTGGTAACTTGTTGAATGCGATTATACGTTGCTGAATTTCTGGACCTTGTTTTATTCACTTCCAGAGTTACACAAACAGATAAATTTGTGCTCCGAATGTTATACTGACAAATTATAAAACAATAAAAACACAGATGAAGCAAATTTGCATTTTTAATTATGTACAACCAAAAAATTTTTTGTTGCTCGTTCGCTTGTTTTTGTATTGAAGTAAAGTTTATTAACCAACTCGGACAAAAACTAGGCAAAAACAATTGTTAAAAAAAAAGACGTTTGTTAGACGACTCGAACAGGGAAAACAACTAGGCCAAACAATAGTTACGAAAAAGAGAAGACGACCCTAACGGCTACGAAAAGATCTAGACATCTGAGAATTAACGACGACGAGAGCGGGAGCGATATCGGCCGACAGGCGAACGCGAGCGAGATCGGCCGACAGGCGAACGCGAGCGAGATCGGCCGAGAGACGAACGTGAGCGAGATCGGCGGGAAGGAAAGCGCGAACGAGATCGGCTAAAAGAAAAAAAACAATGAACAGTTAAAAAAAAAAATCAGTAAGCGTTACCTTCGACGGAATTTGCGATCGTCGCTGAAGTCGATGAGCATGATGCGACGGCCATGGATGACGTGTCCTTGCAGCTTTGCGATGGCACGGGGAACGTCTGAGTAGCTGCGAAAGCAGACAATTCCCGTGTGGGGCTGGTCGTTGTGAGCGTCGGCATAGGTCACATGGCCAACCGTTCTCATGAGGTCTTTCAGATCCTGCAAAACAGTACAGATAAATCGTGAAAGCAAAAATAAAAATAACAACCTGCCAGGAGCAGCGCGTCGACAGGTTTTCGACAATAATACGATTATCTGTGTAAACCGGATGGTCGAAATCCGCACGAACGTTACAATTCGCTTTCTTCACGATCACTCGAACTCCTTGCATTGTTGAGCCATCCAGATCTTCGACTGCGTCGCGAGCGTCCAGGTAATCGCAAAAATACTGAAAAAATTATAAATATGTAGTCTAAAAATTAAAGAAAAAGAACTTACGACAAATCCGTGTCCGCTTCTAACGTCCACGGTTTCAATTTTTCCGTACCCGCGAAAGAAGATACGGACATCACGCTCCGTGACTCGTGACGACAGATTCCCAATGTACACCTTGGAAACCATGGCGAATACCTGCAAGTTGTTCAACGTGTCTTTCTATTTTTCTGTGATGCTTCAAAATAGAAAAATTTTCGCGTCGGGAGGTTATGTTAGCAGAAAACCTCCTGACGCGCGCGCACTTTTCCCTCAAATTTTTTGTTTTTACAAGAAGTTGGTGCATTCGCCGTTGTTTTTGTCCTACCTATGTGTATCCCCGGCTTGCCAGAGCTTCGTCGCAGACCTCAGACACATCGTAGTGGCCACTAGTTTATCAGTAGCATCTCATGTACAACAACACAAGTAGTAGACAATTTTCGTTGACGTAGACAGCTCGATGATGACAACGACTGGACGTGTCCCGACCTGGACCGACGCTTGCCACGCGCAACCCGTTTGCTGCCTGCTTCCCTGACCAGACGACTCCTCGTCATCAGTCGTTCACGTTCAGTCGGTGCTGTTGGCGCATGCTTCCCTCGTGGCCGCACACGTGCTTTGTCTCGCACTCGTGGCACGCTCGCCATATTCAACATTTTGAATCCATTTTACTGTTTTTCTGATTTACCGACCTTTGTTATACTCCGGAGAAGGATTTTAGCCTAGGGGTGCAGTTTTTCCACTCCCACCATGCTAGGGAGGATGACTGAATTTTTTAGGTGTATCAGAATACGTGTTTTACGCCCATGACATTGATGTTAAGCCTAAACATGCCTGTTTGGCCCAAACTGGGTCAAAGAAACAGTTGGTTACACAAAAGAAATTATTGAAGCCGAGAAGAAAAGAAACAGAGTCGAAGTCAAAGAGCTTGGGACAGAGTTCGCGCACTCCCTCGTGTTTGTACTCTTCGCGTTCGCAATCGTCAACAAGACATTCGTACATGCCACCACGGCACCATGGCACAAATCACAAAAACAACAGCCCATTCAGAGCTCAGCAAACAACTGGATGTGCCTAGCAAGCGGGCTGCCGCTGTTGATGACCTTTCTTGCACCAGCTCATTGTTTGGTCTTGTCTAGTCGATATCACTTTGAGAAAGGGGGTACAACCAGACATGAAAATGGCCCGCCGAAGCCCGGCCCGGCCCGGGCCCGGCCCAGGCCCGGGCCGGGCTTGGGCGGGCCTGTGACTTTTCAGTAGGCCCGGAAAAGCCCGTTATGGCCCGTTATTTAATAAATAATGTAAAAAATTATAAAAATTTACTGCATTTTGGTTATTTTTAACAAAATTTAGTCTCTACAGATAGAAAACATGGTATTTTGAATAAAAACGAGTTATTTATGTCATTTATATAACGATTGGCTGCTATTTTTTTTGGATAAAAATTCGAAAAAAAACAGAGGGGATAATTTCGGGCCGGCCCGGCCCGGCCCGGGCCTGGGCCGGGCTTTCGAAGGGCCGGGCCGGGCCGGGCCTGGGCCTAAAAATTAGGCCCGTTTTCATGTCTGGGTACAACAACACTAAACTTGTCCCCTTATCATTCCGAAAGCCACGTCCTAGTCGAAAGATTTGTCGGGACCTTTAAAAAAACTGTTAAAAAGATTACTGAAAGGCATACATAACTCCCGAAGAAGCCACTGAAATTTGGATGGCCGACTACAGAAACATGCACGAAAACTGACATCTCTTCAAGTGAGAAAATGTTGGGTCGCATGATGAAGCACCCCTTTCTGGCAGTAAATCTGAATCAATCTATGATCCCGAACAACCAAGGTGACCCTGTATGGATACGAGAGCAGCTTTCCAATTTATGAGTCCATGCCACGATTCAAAGTCATCACAGTCGTTCTGATTTGGCGCTCCTCAAGAAAGACGTGATCGATGTCCGTCGCATCCTTTGCATTCCCAACGACAGCCCTCTTCTTCTAACTGAATTTTATAATGTGTAATGTTTCTGGCCTTAGGCGTACTATATCCTCGTTCAAAAAGTTAATTCAACGTAAAATATGATGCAAGATTACGAATAAGAACTATTTAGAAGGTAAAACAACAACTAGGTACTGACAGTATTTTTCTGGTACCCGAACCGGAACCGGAACTGAAATCCTGTTTTTTCGGGTACCCGGAACCAAAACCGTTACCGAAAATGATTTTTTCGGGTACCCGAACCGGAACCGAACAGGAACCGAAAAACCCAACCGGAACCGGAACTTTTCAAACCGCGTGCGAAACAAAATTTGAAGGATTTTCGTGTCAAAAGTGTTCAAAAACAAAAAAATTGCATTGAATGTGAACTTATAACCCGGAACCAGCCGGTACGGTACCTCTCGCCGTGATGTCTAATTAGCGGGGGCAACAATTAGCTGTCAATTAGCTACGCAATTGATCGGAAAGCAGCTTTTTTGCGTTTCAGGCCAGATTCAATCTGGTTGATTTGATTGACCGTGTTCAACCTGATGTGCAACGCGGGAGGCGCCAGATGCGTAAACAGAATTGCAATCATAGTAACTGGATGATCACGACTGTGACGCTCTTTGAATTTTTCAGACCACACCGCATGTTTTCCTATGTACAGCGCACGCCGATGCATCGGCCGATGTTTTAAACAAACAATGTGCGTTCACCGTCTGTTGAAAGGCTTGCGAACTGTCACCATGTTTACAGTATCCAAGCATTTGTTCACCAGTCAGTCAGCTGGCACTCCCGCTGTGAGTGCGTATGCCATCATTTCGCAGCTCAATAAATATAATAAACATATTTTTTTGTTTTTTTATTTCAATAAATCAAAGAAAAACAACAAACAGTGATGTAAAGGTACACATTACTTTATCGCGACGGCGAAAGTTCCTGATCAACGGTTGGAGAAGCATTTGCCGCATTTGTCCAGTCGTCATCGATGATGTTTACCCGTATCTACTAGGCCGTCGCAGCTACTCGTTTTCGGCGACATAACCTCTGTAAACTAAAAATGTTATCATTTATATGTGTACGGTGAAAAACAGAAAATCTAAATTGCAGGACGGCTTTGAATCTAACGAATAAGTGTTTTGGTTGTCGTCGATAATGGTTGTACTTGTTTTCGCTGTTAATTAAAACTTCATTATTCATATTATATCTGTTATATAATTATATAAATTATGTTGTGTCGAAGAAATCGACGACCAACACTTTACGACCGCGCCTCCGGAATTCGGTAGCCGGTTGTAAAAGCGCTAATGGACTAAGTTATGAGTCCATTAGCGCGCGCAGATAGCCCTCCCTTATCAGTCACACCACCGACTGAGAGGGTTACTTAAGCCCAGACCTCCTTTCTTCTCGGCAGTTACCCAGTCGTCATCAAATCAATTCCGGACCAAACCAATCGCCCCTCGCTACAACTTGTTCGTCAGGTTTTAGGAGCAAGGAAACTACTTCCCCGGCCATTGGCTTTGAACTTTGGCACACTGCAAAAGAACAAAAACGCATCACTCTCGACCACCTAAAGATTTAGCTCAGACGTCAAGGCTTTCCAATAAAAGTTGAGGCATTCGCCGAGAAGCCTGCGACGTTCCGTCTTACAATGGTAGTTCCCCACCTGATTAATTGCTAATAGCAAAAAAATAAACGTTAAAGTTGTGTGTGCGTTTTAACCGCAAGAAAAACTAGATCAATAAATTTTCGTTTGAAACGTTGTGTCTAGTCAGAGCCATACAGTGGGACGGCCATAATTTCGATTTGACTTCGACTGATCCCTCTTCTCTAGGCGCCACGTAACGTAATATGTAGGTTTGCACATAGCAATACGTTTTTTCACAAAGAACACCAAACGTACCATCGGCGACCAAGATTCTACTGGTTTTGAAAACCTTGTTGAGCTTGATGTCGCCCTCGCACGACTGCCACAAGCATGCAGCATCGGCGAGGCATTCGCCTCAAACCTCGCCGATGCTGCACAGTTGCCAGTTTGGCTCCTTCGATCAGTCGCAAACACCGGCAACTCGTAGACGCAGGCTAACTGCATAAACAACCAGCGTACATAAAATACCAGTGAAGGCAAATGCGTTTTCAGCCCGGTGGTTAGCCGAAAATCTGAGGAACACAACATCCTCTTGGTTTTGTACCTGGAATCGAACACAAAAACCAAACGAGACCGTCCTTCTTGTTGTTACATCCCTTCCAACAACAACACGATTGTCAAACACTGTTTTATTATAAAGTGTTGTGCATAATCACTCAACGTTGACAATTAATAAAAGCGAGCGATGAGTAGTTAATAAAAACGAGCGAAGAAATTTAAAAATCTTAGAAGCGCTTTTCGTCGTTCGACCAAATATCAAAGCGGTCTTTGTGAGGGTTGAAAAAGTTATACAATACCTGATCAGCAGGGGATGACGATGCAGCCGATGCAGAAGTGCGGAAACCTGGGGGACCGTGTCGTCGCGTGTCTGGCACGTGGTTCGGAGGACGAACGCCGATCGGCAAGATGGAATTGGACATCGGTATGACAGCCGGGGACGATGCTGTGGCAGATCCGAGGTGGTTGACGCCGGGGTAGGAAAGTCCTGGGGATGGTGTGAACTGCAAAGGCTGTGGTGGCGGCGAGTTTGAGATGCGAAGAAGCTTGGGAAATGGTGGCGGCGGCGGAACGACGAACTTGTCCAGCGAGAAGAGGGACGTGCCATTCTTGAGCTCGTTCACCATTTGTTGATGGTTGTCGCGGGTGCCTTGGATCAGGTTTTCGACTCCATCGAGCGTATTCTTCAAGATGTCAGCGTTCTTGATCATGATCTCGCGGTCAACTATCAAAGTGCACGGAAGACGGGAAAGAGAGTCTTCAATTTTCTTGATTTCGAGCAGGCAATAACTCCGGAAGCCCTCCAAGTTACGGATGCCAAGGTCGAGATTGATGTTCAGCAGAGATATTTCTGCGTTGGAAGCCCGCTCATTTTCGGCTTTGATGGCAGCAGCATGGCTCTCGCGCTCGGTTGACAACTGAGATTCGGTCCGACGCGTCGAATCCCGTGCTTCATGAGAAAGACTCTTGAGGGATTTCCGGGTTTCATCCAGAAGACTCTTGGTGGATTTCAAATCACTTTGGAGAGCCTTTACACTGCATTTTGCCTCTTTGATTGATTGTCGCTGTTGGTTGATCGCGTTTTGCAGGTCGGCAATTTGCTTGTTGGCTTTCTGCAGGGTCTTGTTGAGCTCACTGTTCTCGCGTCTGACTTCGCCGATCTCAGCAATCCGGAGCTCCATCGCGTTCAGCCTTTCTTCCATCAAGCGCATCGTTGCCTCAGTGTGACTCGCATTCTCCTGAGAAGATCCATTTTCATCCTGTGCCTGAAAAAACACACATGCAGTTTGAAAGTTTTCATAAAAAGTACTTACCTGGCTGATTTCATCGGACGATGGCACGTTTGCGGCAGTCAGAGACGTCGAGGGCTTGTTGCAAGTGCATGGAATCTGTGTCGCCTCGCTTTCGTGGCATTTCACAATCAGTTTCATAATAATCAGCATTTGGTGTTTCAGAACTTCGGGTTGTTCCAGTTCATTTTCTTGACAGAAAACCACGGCGGCGTCGTGCGCCTCCAAGACCTTCGCCAAGCTTCCGCAATTCAGTTGAAAAAAGACGAGATCGATGTAGTTGTTGAGCTTCTTGAGCTTCTCGTCTTCGTTCCTGAAAATGAATATTTGCGTCAGAACAAAGTAAAACAGTTTTTTAAATAACTTACATGTCTTGGATGTCGGTTTCGGCTTTTCGTACGGAGGATGACTGCTTCTTCGCGGATTTGTCGTTGAAGGTTTGCTAAAAACAAAATTTTATGATAACCTTTCTTTAGAAAAGAAACACTGAATATTACAAAAACAGGTCATTAAAAATACGAAAGCATTCGCGAAAGTCGTGTCAATCAATGGCCGCGCAGTCCGGAATGCACATGCTTGTACGCACTAACTTCGACAACGACAACAAACAAGCATGTGTGGTGCGTTTTCCTGGACTTGCGCGGGAAGCTGCCGACCTGAAATTGGCTTGCCGCGCGTTGCAGGGCGCATAACCGGTACCGACTCTGAACTGCATTCCACAGCGTGCCTTTCAGGCTCACTCAAAAAACACAGGTACAGCGAAAGCAATTGGACACTTGTTATTTGAGCGTATGGAAAATTAATGCCAGGTTTATGTTGAATGTTCACTCTCATCGTAGTCAAAATCTGATGAATGCCTCCCCTCATACTGGATCACCAATGAACTGATATTCATTTACCGGACAGAGAAGAAGCTAGGCCATCTCAGTTAGCAGTCAAAATAAGGATGTGTCATTTGCTCGCAGATGAAAAAATGTTGTTTAACGAGCACAATGGTTTTCCCCGTCGGTTCGCGCATGGAAGCCGTATTGACCGGTCTTCGAATGAAGATAGCGGTTTTGAAGAAATCCAAAGCGAAACCGGTGATGATGACATCTCATGTCTCGACAGACATAATTTTATGGTGAAAATCGAATGCCAAACCGACATATGTATGTAGAACCGTTTTTTGATCCTGTTCTATTGTCACCCAGTTCGCGGCCGTCACCTGGTACATCTACTCCCCGGTCACGGAAACGAAAGGTTCCCAGGACACCTGACGCCAAGATCAACGGGATACAAACGGTTTGTTGAGCTAAAGCAGAAGTTAGAAAAACTCTTTGGTGGTGTTAGTAATACTAACTTAGTATCCCAGGCAGTTGTCAAAACACCAGGACAAAAGGAGTATGAAGTGCTACTTTCAACGAAAGATGTCGATCGAGTCGCAAGAACCGGTAGGCCGTTCAGTTGTAACTCCGCATGTTATGTCTACGTAAATAAACCCTTTTACCAAAGTTTTGAACCTTCAAAAATATTTTTTAGTCCTGGTCACGCTGTTGAAAACTGCAGAAGCTTTGAAAGCAGTTGTTGCGAACATTGTGAAGAATTTGCCTCCTTTTTGGCATCGGCGGAGACAGCGGCGGAGATGGCCCCTTGGCAAGCACAAATATTTGTGCATACATATTTGGAAAATACAAAAACGGCCGTTCTGTCAAAACATAGATACTCCTGGCTCTCTGCTTCAACACCGACAAACGGGAGGTGTTGGAGCAGGTGCTGGTGAATATCAGAAACGACATCGAGGTTTTACAAAATGAAGGAATCAAAGTCGACAGGGAAATTGATTTGTAAGTTATCGTCTTATTAGCTATTTCAGTAATACGCCGTAATGCTTTTAGTTACTTGGGCGGCGACCAGAAGTTCCTGAGCACGTGTATTGGGCATCAGGGGCGTTTGTAATTGCGTCTGGTGTAGCAAAAAGACACCCGTGGCAGTCTACCAGAAAAACCACTCGATTAGTGGCTTCAACTTGTTTCCCAGCATCCCGATCACTAACATGATGCCACCGCTTTTTTACCTTCTGTCTGGACGTTTCCAGTTTTTTTGGGATTATGCCAAAGCGAAAGATCCGGCAACAGCAAACACCATCATGGAGAAATGCAGAACAAAGCTCCAAATGCTTTCCGCGCATTAAGTGATCGAGACGGGATGACCATGATTAACACTATCATCGAAAATGGTTATGCAGAAATCCCGATAAGACTCCTGTTTTGCACTCCTGAAAAGAATCACAACATTCGCAGAAGCACGGATGTATTTCGCAACGGTGATTCAAGAATTCAAAGAAACAATGGAGGAATTCTTCACAAAAATTCGACAACTTTCGAACATTTCTTTTGTCTCGAAACTGAATGTTTTGGAATGCCATGTCGTCGAATTCATGGAACGTCATGGTACGTGGTCGCTCTTCAGCAAACAAGCCATCGAAGCCATTCAGAAAAAGTTCAATGTCGGGGCATATCTCACGTTCTGCAATTCTGAAGGAAACAAAGAAAACCTCCCTATTTCTACATGAAAATAAGCCGTTTTTGTATGAATAAATGCTTTTTTTAAACGGAGGTTATCATTACTCACAGTGCATGTTTCTCCAGATATTTTTTTTATGTAAAAACGACTTTAATAGTGCGCAATAGCGGTTCAACTATTATGTGTTTTTATTGGCGTCGCTGTTAATTAAAACTGTATGGGTTAATTACAAAAGAATATGCTGGCACATTAAAACAGTATGGGATGGCAAACAACAACCAAAATCAATGACCCAGATTCTGGTTTTGAGGACTTTGATGAGCTTGATGTCGCTGATCAGAAGGTGGCTGTCTGTAGGGGTCAATATGTTGGCCTTGTAATCCTCTATCTTACCTTGGTTTTTATCAGAAACTGCTTTCTACGCTATTACATAAAAAACTTTCACGGGCATGCAAAGCATTCGCCCCAAACCTGATCTTCGGATACCTCCCATGAAACAGCGTCAATGTTGCACAGTTGCCAGTCCGGCTCTTTCGATCAGTCGCAAAGCAAAGACCGGCAACTCGTAGACGCAGGCAAGATTGCAAGCGAACAAGAAAACGCTTACAGCCGAACAACAAGCGTACATAAAATGCCAGTGAAAGCAAATGCGTTTTCAGCCCGGTGGTTAGCCGAAAATCTGAGGAACATAACATCCTCTTGATTTTGTCTGGAATCGAACACAAAAACCAAACGAGACCGTCCTTCTTGTTGTTACATCTCTTCCAACAACAACACGATTGTTAAACACTGTTTTATTATAAAGTGTTGTGCATAATCACTCAACGTTGACAATTATAAAAAGCGAGCGATGAGTATTAATAAAAACGAGCGAAGAAATTTAAAAATCTTAGAAGCGCTTTTCGTCGTTCGACCAAATATCAAAGCGGTCTTTGTGAGGGTTGAAAAAGTTATACAATACCTGATCAGCAGGGGATGACGATGCAGCCGATGCAGAAGTGCGAAAACCTGTGAGACCGCTGTTTATCGCGTTGTTCTGCGACTCAAAGACAACGCTCGTCTTTGGCACGTAGTTGGGAGGACGTACGCCGATCGGCAAGACGGGGTTTGACATCGGCATGACAGCCGGGGACGATGCTGTGGCAGATCCGAGGTGGTTGACGCCTTGGTAGGAAAGTTCTGGGGATGGTGTGAACTGCAAAGGCTGTGGTGGTTGCGAGTTTGAGATGCGAAGAAGCTTGGGAAATGGTGGCGGCGGCGGAACGACGAACTTGTCCAGCGAGAAGAGGGACGTGCCATTCTTGAGCTCGTTCACCATTTGTTGATGGTTGTCGCGAGTGCCTTGGATCAGGTTTTCGACTCCATCGAGCGTACTCTTCAAGATATCAGCGTTCTTGATCATGATCTCGCGGTCAACCATCAAAGTGTACGGAAGACGGAAGAGAGAGTCTTCAATTTTCTTGATTTCGAGCAGGCAATAACTCCGGAAGCCCTCCAAGTTACGGATGCCAAGGTCGAGATTGATGTTCAGCAGAGATATTTCTGCGTTGGAAGCCCGCTCTTTTTCGTCTTTGATCGCAGCAGCATGGCTCTCGCGCTCGGTTGACAACTGAGATTCGGCTCGACGCGTCGAATCCCGTGCTTCAGAAAGACTCTTGAAGGATTTCCGGGTTTCATCCAGTCCTCTTGATTTTGTCTGGAATCGAACACAAAAACCAAACGAGACCGTCCTTCTTGTTGTTACATCTCTTCCAACAACAACACGATTGTCAAACACTGTTTTATTATAAAGTGTTGTGCATAATCACTCAACGTTGACAATTAATAAAAGCGAGCGATGAGTATTAATAAAAACGAGCGAAGAAATTTAAAAATCTTAGAAGCGCTTTTCGTCGTTCGACCAAATATCAAAGCGGTCTTTGTGAGGGTTGAAAAAGTTATACAATACCTGATCAGCAGGGGATGACGATGCAGCCGATGCAGAAGTGCGAAAACCTGTGAGACCGCTGTTTATCGCGTTGTTCTGCGACTCAAAGACAACGCTCGTCTTTGGCACGTAGTTGGGAGGACGTACGCCGATCGGCAAGACGGGGTTTGACATCGGCATGACAGCCGGGGACGATGCTGTGGCAGATCCGAGGTGGTTGACGCCGGGGTAGGAAAGTTCTGGGGATGGTGTGAACTGCAAAGGCTGTGGTGGTTGCGAGTTTGAGATGCGAAGAAGCTTGGGAAATGGTGGCGGCGGCGGAACGACGAACTTGTCCAGCGAGAAGAGGGACGTGCCATTCTTGAGCTCGTTCACCATTTGTTGATGGTTGTCGCGAGTGCCTTGGATCAGGTTTTCGACTCCATCGAGCGTACTCTTCAAGATATCAGCGTTCTTGATCATGATCTCGCGGTCAACCATCAAAGTGTACGGAAGACGGAAGAGAGAGTCTTCAATTTTCTTGATTTCGAGCAGGCAATAACTCCGGAAGCCCTCCAAGTTACGGATGCCAAGGTCGAGATTAATGTTCAGCAGAGATATTTCTGCGTTGGAAGCCCGCTCTTTTTCGTCTTTGATCGCAGCAGCATGGCTCTCGCGCTCGGTTGACAACTGAGATTCGGCTCGACGCGTCGAATCCCGTGCTTCAGAAAGACTCTTGAAGGATTTCCGGGTTTCATCCAGAAGACACTTGGTGGATTTCAAATCACTTTGGAGAGCCTTTACACTGCATTTTGCCTCTTTGATTGATTGTCGCTGTTGGTTGATCGCGTTTTGCAGGTCGGCAATTTGCTTGTTGGCTTTCTGCAGGGTCTTGTTGAGCTCACTGTTCTCGCGTCTGACTTCGCCGATCTCAGCAATTCGGAGCTCCATCGCGTTCAGCCTTTCTTCCATCAAGCGCATCGTTGCCTCAGTGTGACTCGCATTCTCCTGAGAAGATCCATTTTCATCCTGTGCCTGAAAAAACACACACATGCAGTTTGAAAGTTTTCATAAAAAGTACTTACCTGGCTGATTTCATCGGACGATGGCACGTTTGCGGCAGTCAGAGACGTCGAGGGCTTGTTGCAAGTGCATGAACTCTTTGTCGCTTCGTAGTATCGGCTTTCGGTGCTTTCCACAATCAGTTTCATAATAATCATCACCTGTTGTTTCAGAACTTCGGGTGGTTCCAGTTCATTTTTTTCACAGAAAAGAACAGCTGCATCTTGCGCCTCAATCGCTTTGGCTAGGTTTCCGCAATTGAGTTGAAAAAAGACAAGATTGATGTAGTTGTTGAGCTTCTTGAGCTTCCCCTCTTCGTTCCTGAAAATGAATATTTGCGTCAGAACAAAGTAAAACAGTTTTTTAAATAACTTACATGTCTTGAATGTCGGTTTCGGCTTTTCGTACGGAGGATGACTGCTTCTTCGCGAAATTGTAGTTGAAGGTTTCCTAAAAACAAAATTTTATGATAACCTTTCTTTGGAAAAGAAACAACTGAGTATTTCAAAAACAAGTCATTAAAAATACGAAAGCAATCGCGAAAGTCGTGTCAATCAATGGCAGCGCAGTCCATGATGCACATGCTTGTACGCACTAACTTCGACAAGGACAACAAACAAACATGTGTGGTGCGTCTTCCTGGACTTGCGCGGGAAGCTGCCGACTTGAAATTGGCTTGCCGCGCGCATACCGACACTGAACTGCATTCCACAGCGTGCCTTTCATGCTCACTCAAAAAACACAGGTACAGCGAGAGCAATTGGACGCTTGTTATTTGAGCGTATGGAAAATTAATGCCAAGCTTCTTCTGCCGGGCAATTTTTTGGACTACCAAAAACAAGAAAAAAATGATGTGCATTACAACTTTTAATGGCAAAACGATTCATGTTGAATGTTCACTTTCATCGTTGTCAAGATCTGACGGTTGCGCATTCTGGATCACCAATAAATTGATAATCATTTACCGGCCATTTCAGTTCATTTCAGTTAGCAGTCAAAGTAAGGATGTCATTTGCAGGTGGAAGAATGCAGTTCAAGGAGCACAATGATTTTCCGTTCGGAGCGATCGTCGCCAGACTGGTCGTAATTGTCACAGGAAAACAATAAAATAAATGTGCCAATTGAATAAAAGACAAAAAAAGCGAATTATAATGCGGCCAGCTTTTCAAAATCGATCACTGCGATGCACCCTAACAAATATGCCCTTCCTTGCCTTCCTGACTGTTTTCCCTTGCCTGACAAATCAGAGTGATGACGATGTTGCTGGCCGTCCTGGTCCGTATAATACGACCACAAAATCAACGAAGAGGAACTGCTGGAGATCCTAGAAAGTCATTTTGGCAAAACCCAGCTCCCGACTTTCAGCATCCAGTCATTGTCCAGGTGAACCACGGACATCGCCAAGTCTTTCTCTCTGCAAGTTACAGATTCCTCTCCCCCCAAATAACACCTTTGTAAAGCACTTTGTTTCATTCATGACAAAAGTTGTAATTAACTAACGCCGACAATTAATTATTAATTACTATATGCTGTTATGTATTTATTAGGGCTGTGACGACAAAATATCAAAGCCCAAAGCTGTCTTTGACGGTTGAGCCACGCAGACATGGCTTGACCGTTTTTTTGCCTTGTTTTTGTTTCGCACGTTGCACTGCATGGTATGGCTTTTTGCAAACGTTTTTCGGAGTTCAAAGATCAATACGTGGTTTGTCGGAGGAACTGCTTCCGTTGTTATCCGTTGTTATCCGTTTTTCGTTCCGTTTTTTTGCTTAGTTAGTAACATAATCATTATTGTTGCAGTGTCGAACAGGATCATTAACACGTGCTATACAATCAGCGTCGCCTATAACAACGACTCAAAATGTCGAATCAATATTCGAGTAAGTTTTTTGTCTTTGATATACATATCCGATTAAAGTATTCTGAGTTTCTCGTCTCGTGTTTTAAGTTGAAACAATATCGACTAAGTGTCGTTTTTCGCTTCCTTTAACATCGATTCGAAAGTGGTGATATGCACCTGCACGCTTTTCTTTTCTTTTCAATGAAAGCTTTTTTATATACTTTCATTTCAAGTACGTAGATATTTTTTGTGACAATGGAGAGGGCTGTCTTATCGCATCTGCTCCCTGGATTATAGTTCAAATGCCTACGTATACCTTATTTATCTTTGTCCTTCTTTTTTTGCTTGTTTCAGTGGATTAGGACAGCGATTTTTGGGCTATCAACTTTATCTTGCATTCCATGTTCTTTCAGACTAAAAGTTTTTATTTGTTAAACATTTTAGCTCTCAAGAAGTGTAACGAATCCTGCATCTACGAGAAGTTCACCTTCCCCAAGGTTTGAATCAGAGATAATCAATTGCTGAAGGATGAAATTATGCTTTTTAGGTGGAATTGCACGTTCACCTGGATGGAGCTGCTCGTCTTGAAACCCTTTACGAACTTGCGCAGTGAGTTACTGACTGACGTTACACAATCTTATGCAAGGATTTGTTATTTTAGCGCGAAGTGCGTTCGAATCCCCGGTAACCGGAGCCTCGAAGCTTTACGCGAGAAAATTGTGTCCTCGCGTCCCGCTGATTTGGCCAAAGTTCTCTCGGCCTTCGACTACTTCCTCCCTATCTTTTCCGGAGACCTGAAGGCCATTGAGCGCATCGCCTACGAGCTCTGTGAGACCGAGGCTCGGAACGGAGTGGTTTACTTTGAAGCCCGCTACAGCCCTCACCTTCTCTGCATCACTAAGAAGAACAAGAAGGACCCTCTTACCCCCAAGGAAGTCATCGAGGCAGTTTATCGTGGTTTCGATGATGGCGAGCGTGATTTTAACGTCAAGGCTCGGTCCATTCTGTGCTGCATCAGTGGACACGAGGATTGGTGCAACGACGTGCTCAAACTGGGTAGGATTTTTTGTTGTTACACGTCAGGCTATTTTATTTGTCAATTTTTAAGCTATCGAATGCAAGGAGTGGGGAGTCGTCGGAATCGATGTCGCCGGTTGCTCTTCCGGTGCAGACGAAAAGTACGGTCCGGATGTGGTGAAGGTCTTCCAGGTAAGATTGACAGACCGAAGCCATATTTTTATTAAAAGGTTGTTGTCTTCAGGAAGCAGCTCTTCGCCAGATTCACCGCACCGTTCACGCTGGAGAGAGCGGAACTGCCGCAAGCGTGATCCATGCCATCGAGGACATGCACGCCGAGCGCATCGGACACGGCTATCGTCTGACTCTCGATCCCGAGAACTACGAGAAGTACGCTGTCAAGGGCCAGATTCACTTCGAGGCCTGCCCCTACTCTTCGGTCATGACGGGTGCTGTCCCTGAGACGTGGGAAACTCACCCGGTGGTTCAGTGGGCTCGCGATAAGGTCAACTTCTCGATCAGCACCGATGATCCGACTTGCTTCGGAAACTCGTACACGTCCGAGCTCCTCCTCTCTCGCTACGTGATCGGACTCTCGCAGTATCAGCTTTGGCAGTGTGTAAGTAAATATTTATATTGTACAGCTTTTTTTTCACACGTTTATACGTTTTCAGCAGCTCAATGCCGCCACGTCTGCTTTCCTTGAAGGAACTGAAAAGACCGAGCTCATCGATCGCATCGTCGCTGCTAAGCCCAAGAAGATCGACTAATTGAGCGTCATTTCACCCCGTTTTTTTGCTAAGCCTTATTCTGTTTCGCTTTAGATAATGGTTCTGATGATAAAGAACACATGATGACGCTAGGCGGATATGACCTAAATTTTTCTGCTTTTCTTTGGCGATCTGGGACGAAAAAGCTTTGATAGGTGGTAGGAAAGAACTCGAGGTGGCGTAGCGTTGGAAGTTGTGGACTGCACCGAAACAGCCGTATATTTACGACAGCGTCACTTTGCAAGAAGCTGGCAGCAGACTTATCTCGTGGCGTCAGCCAGAGGGATCGAACTAGTGTTGATAGGTTTACTGGTATTTTGTAAATATACCGCCATAGTGCTTCCATTTTCGTTATCACAAGCGTTTGAAGAACTACGGGAACATCCATTTTACACTGTCTTTGCAACTGGTGACACGATGAGTTTCCACTACCTGTTTGTTTGAACTCACATGTTCGACACGCGTTCATGAAGCACCTTATAATAAAGCATGCATTACAATTACCGGATTTTATTGCTTGTCAAGGCCGTCTTGATAGATTTTTATTCTTGGTCTTGAACTTGTGTCATTTAAATATTGTCAAAAAAACAGACATATTTTTTGCTTGGTAAACAAGTTTTCGTCTCCCTAGCGGAGGGTGCATACAACTTTGCGGAGTTTTGCTTTGCGGAGTTTTTAACTTCGACAAGAACAGCAAACAAGCATGTGTGGTGCGTTTTCCTGGACCAAAGTGTACGGAAGACAGGAAAGAGAGTCTTCAATTTTCTTGATTTCGAGCAGGCAATAACTCCGCAAGCCCTCCAAGTTACGGATGCCAAGGTCGAGATTGATGTTCAGCAGAGATATTTCTGCGTTGGAAGCTCGCTCATTTTCTTCTTTGATGGCAGCAGCATGGCTCTCGCGCTCGGTTGACAACTGAGATTCGGCCCGACGCGTCGAATTCCGTGCTTCATCAGAAAGACTCTTGAGGGATTTCCGGGTTTCATCCAGTCCTTTTGATTTTGTCTGGAATCGAGCACAAAAACCAAACGAGACCGTCCTTTAGAGTTCGGGGGTGAAGCCGGGGGTGGCCCCCCGACCCCCGCCCCCGACCATTTGTGACCCCCGTCGGGGAGTAAAACCCCCGCCCCCGACAATGAGCAAAATTTAGCGTTAAACGCGGAAAAACGTTCAAAAACAACACAAATAGGCAAAAAACAGAGCAAAATACGAAAAATTTGTTCAAAATATGCCTCGGTTTTCGTTTTAGGATAAAATTGACACTTTTTTTTCTTCTTTTTCATAGGACTCGGGGGCAATTACCCCCGTCCCCGACACCTCTGCCCCCGACTACCCCCGTCCCCGACCCGATACGGGGGGGGGGGGTTCGAACCCTACCGTCCTTCTAGTTGTTACATCCCTTCCAACAACAACACGATTGTCAAACACTGTTTTATTATAAAGTGTTGTGCATAATCACTCAACGTTGACAAAGCGAGCGATGAGTATTAATAAAAACGAGCGAAGAAATTTAAAAATCTTAGAAGCGCTTTTCGTCGTTCGACCAAATATCAAAGCGGTCTTTGTGAGGGTTGAAAAAGTTATACAATACCTGATCAGCAGTGGATGACGATGCAGCCGATGCAGAAGTGCGAAAACCTGTGAGACCGCTGTTCATCGCGTTGTTCTGCGACTCAAAGACAACGCTCGTCTTTGGCACGTAGTTGGGAGGACGAACGCCGATCGGCAAGACGGGGTTTGACATCGGCATGACGGCCGGGGACGATGCTGTGGCAGATCCGAGATGGTTGACGCCTTGGTAGGAAAGTCCTGGGGATGGTGTGAACTGCAAAGGCTGTGGTGGCGGCGAGTTTGGGATGCGAAGAAGCTTGGGAAATGGTGGCGGCGGCGGAACGACGAACTTGTCCAGCGAGAAGAGGGACGTGCCATTCTTGAGCTCGTTCACCATTTGTTGATGGTTGTCGCGGGTGCCTTGGATCAGGTTTTCGACTCCATCGAGCGTACTCTTCAAGATATCAGCGTTCTTGATCATGATCTCGCGGTCAACCATCAAAGTGTACGGAAGACGGAAGAGAGAGTCTTCAATTTTCTTGATTTCGAGCAGGCAATAACTCCGGAAGCCCTCCAAGTTACGGATGCCAAGGTCGAGATTGATGTTCAGCAGAGATATTTCTGCGTTGGAAGCACGCTCTTTTTCGTCTTTGATCGCAGCAGCATGGCTCTCGCGCTCGGTTGACAACTGAGATTCGGCCCGACGCGTCGAATCCCGTGCTTCATCAGAAAGACTCTTGAGGGATTTCCGGGTTTCATCCAGAATACTCTTGGTGGATTTCAAATCACTTTGGAGAGCCTTTACATTGCATTTTGCCTCTTTGATTGATTGTCGCTGTTGGTTGATCGCGTTTTGCAGGTCGGCAATTTGCTTGTTGGCTTTCTGCAGGGTCTTATTGAGCTCACTGTTCTCGCGTCTGACTTCGCCGATCTCAGCAATCCGGAGCTCCATCGCGTTCAGCCTTTCTTCCATCAAGCGCATCGTTGCCTCAGTGTGACTCGCATTCTCCTGAGAAGATCCACCTCCATCCTGAAAAAACACACACATGCAGTTTGAAAGTTTTCATAAAAAGTACTTACCTGGCTGATTTCATCGGTCGATGGCACGTTTGCGGCAGTCAGAGAATGCACATGCTTGTACGCACTAACTTCGACAAGGACAACGAACAAGCATGTGTGGTGCGTTTTCCTGCACTTGCGCGGGAAACTGCCGACCTGAAATTGGCTTGCCGCGCGCTGTGCTGCGCACAACCGGTACCGACACAGAACTGCACTCTCAGTCTCACTCAAAAAAACTCAGGTAAAGCTATTAGACGCTTGTTATTAGACACATACAAAAAATTAGTGTCAAATGTGCTCAAATGCGCAATTTTTTGTATGACCAGTACTTGAGTCGTGATTGTTTTTATACTGCCCTACAGTTTTTTTTATTTTACACTGTTTTCTTCAAAACAATTTGTTGACAACACGTTTAAATACAACGCGTATATAAATAGTTTTTTCTAAAAAAAAATTCGATTTCAGATAATGCATTTCGGAAATGATGATGATATCAAGCTGCCTCAAGACGACATCGAGTGCGCTTCAGTTCTTTTTGATAAGAAACAACCGTTTTTCTCGCTGGCTTCAAGCCAGAATGTTCGCATTCCGTTGACCTTTATCTCGGCTTTCGTGACGCTGCTCCTGATTTTCCAGTTCTTGAAAGTGCTTGCAGAAAGCTACCCCAACGTCGCTTGATTCCAAAATAGATTTTTGGCATTCCACGCTGTCAAACAACGCCGCCTAGCTTCTCATGTACATACAAGCACTGTAAGCTTGACTTCCTGAAAGCATTAGCGTTGTACATAATACTTCGATTCAATCGTTTTTTTTGTTAATTTGAATTTGCGAATGAAGAGATTCATAAGTTACGATTTTATTTCCGTTTTCGAGTGTCCGATGATTTTGAGGTGTTATGAAGTTATCCGTAGAATTCAGAATTTGTTTTACCTTTGTTTATTTGTCACAAAAAGAACACAGTACGCACGGTACTGGCTCGCGTATCCTGGTTCGTTAGTGCATCTCAGACCCCTGTCTTTTCGAAAACAGTCATCATCAGATTCCATATCATTCACGAGACTTTTTCTTTATCCCAAATAGGAATCGGATGCCACGAAAAGGTTCAAGCGTTCGGAACTTTATAAAATGTATAAAAAATACGCTTTATACATTTTGGCTGTAAAACGTACATACAATTTCTGATGCTCTTACTATAAAACGGTAAGAGCATCAGAGATGTTTCGCGGGAGCTTAGATGCAATGGCTCCGTTTGGCGGCTTCTTCATTTTGGCAGGCTCGCTGTGTCAGAAAGAAAGACCTGCCTGCCAGTCCTCTGACTCTCGCCCGCTGTCAGCTGGAGGTAGAACTAAGTGCGGGCGAAACGTATGTATTTATCAGTAAGTCGGTTTTTTGTTGACTCGATTGATAAAAGCAAATAACTACTATCAATCACGCCATACAGATGTTTTAAAATTTTTTTGGCAAAAATACATGTGTCTTTGTCAGAAAGTAAACTGAAAAAAAAAATTGTTTGGCGGGAACACATTGTATTCTAATTAGCTGCTTAGTGTTCTCCGTAGCGTTGTTTGCAAATATTTATCTGCGCGTTCTTCTGATTTGTAGTGCCCGTCTCTCTTTCTCTCGATTTTATCGCGTGGTGATTTCTCGTTGCAGATATTATCTACAATTTGAATGTTCTGATTCCCAACTTTTTCAGCCAGCGCGATGACATCGACCGCCGGTCCTGATTCGGATCCTGCGGATCTTTCGCCGATGCCTAATTGTGCTGAGTTTTCTTACTTCGATTCACTCGTATCATTCATTACATGAATTAAATTTACATTTTTTTCAGTGTCTCAAACCGTCGTTGAAAACCGTCGACCCAAGGCCGGCTCGGAAGACAGCAGCGAACACGATCAAGGCAAAAACCCCATCGAGGCGTACGGCGACTCCGATCAAATGGGATTGCTGAACGACAATGCTGCAGTAACAACGACGGCTACCGCGGCCACGGCAACCACGACAACTACTACCACGAGCAGCTCGCGCGGAGGATCCAGCCAGTCGCAGCCGACTCCACCTCTCGAGGTGAGTATTTTTATGGAAATTTGGAAATTGAAAATTATTTTGATTGGGTTTTCAGTTCATTGGTGACGATGACTTAGGTCGGATGCTTTCTCTTTGGCTTGACGAAGTAGCAGACACCGATCCCGAGCGCACGATTCACGACCCATGTGATCTCAACGCGTGTCTTCACAAGCTGAGGAAGTTTACTCGCCACCTGAACATCAAGCTAGATTCCATCAGCCTGTCAGACAAGGCAGTCAGCTTGCTGGAATTGGTTGAGCTTCTTCAGCCATATATCGAATACAAGATTGATGTGGTGGACTTGACACACGCTATAGTGGCGAAGAGCGTGCGAAAATTTTCGGTTGACAGTATGTTTTGAATTTTTTTTATATTCCAGGCAAAATAAAAATTTTATAACTTTTTTTAGAATCACCTTCGAATGCGCTCAACTTCACGCCTGAACCGAAAGATCTCGAGAAGGACTTTGAAGACCTGATCCAGAAAAGCGCTGACTACATTGATCGTGAACTTGGTGCGCCTGAGGTCGTTTTTAAAAAAATCGAGTAAGTTCTTTTGATTTTGCTGATTGCATTTTTATTACATGCTGTTTTTCAGCATCCTAAGGTTGAAGAAGAGTATAGTGAAGCGCTTCGACGACGATGCCAAGGATCTCCGCCGTGCTCTCGAGCGTGTCGATCAGCTTGAGAAGGCGAAGCAGAAGGATCTGGAAAAACTCCGCATGACCAATGAGAACGACCAACGGCAGATTTCCGAGCTCCTCAGGCAGAACAAAGAACTCCGACGTACGGTCAAGCGTCAGGACAGGCGAATCAAGGCTCTCGAACCCCAGGTCGCGGAACTCAATGACGTCCGTCACGAAAATGAACAGCTCAACAAGTCCCTGCAGGAAGCCAACAAGCAGGTTGCCGATCTCCAGAACACGATCAGTCGAGAACGGCAGTCATTCAGCAATTATCAGTCTCTTCAGAATGACCTGAAATCCACCAAGGGTCACCTGGATGAAGCACGGAATTCGACGCGCCGGGCTGAAGCTCAATTGTCGACCGAGCGCAAGAGTCATTCTGCCGCCATCAAGGCTGCGGAAAGACGTCATCGGGATGCAGAACGCACTTGGACGCACCATGCTCAAGCTCAATTGGCGACCGAGCGCGAAAGTCATTCTGCCGCGATCAAAGCCGAAAAGGAGCGCGCCTGCAAGGCTGAAATATCTCAACTGGACGTTACTCTCGACTTTGGCATCCGTGCTTTGGAGCGCGCTCGAGATATCTGTATCGAGGAAATCGAGACCACTGAGGGACGTCTTCTGCCCGCTTTGGCGGTTCAGCGCGAAGTCATGATCAAGAACTACGCCATCTGGACGACTACGCTTGATGAAGTCAAGAATCTGATCGAAAGCACCCGCAACAACCATCAACAGCTGGTAAATGATCTGAAGAAGGGCAAGTCCCTGGCCTCGCTCGACAAGTTCGTCGTTCCGCCGCCGCCACCATGCCCCAAGCTTCATCAGATCCCGACTCTGCCGCAACCCCAGCCTCAGCAGCGACCGATTTCGCCGATCGGCCCAATTCGTCGTTCTCCGCAGCATCACATGTACTCTGCCTCGGCTGCTTCTGCTGTCCCGTCATTCAACGTTTTCACCCGCTCCGGATTCGACCATTCTCAGCACGGGGATCTCGATGTGCTACGGTTCAACGACAATGGCTAAGAAGTCACCTATCGCATCGGTTCCTACGACTGCGTCCGGCGAATGGATTACCTTTGATGCTTCTCTGGTATTGGCGGCGGTTAATAACTCACCATACTTTCTACTTATTTCTACTTCCTTTGGGATAAAATCCCCTCGACTCGCGTAGGTTACGGGGGGAGCCAGGGACAAGAGTTGTAGGGAACAGAGTAAATTTTCCCCGACTTGCAGCTAAATTTTTGTTCAATCTCAGGAATGGGATCTTTCAGGGACGGGGGTCGGGAGCTCTCCCCGGTCAACGAGGGGGGGGGGATTTAATTCATATACATACATACAGTGTTGTCGGTTCTGAAAATTTTTCGGGTACCCGAACCGGAACCGAAATCCTGATTTTTCGGGTACCCGGAACCGGAACCGAAAATATATTTTTCGGGTACTCGGAACCGGAACCGTAAGTAGAAAATTCGGGTACCCGAACCGGAACTTTTCAAACCGCGTGCGAAACAAAATTTGAAGGATTTTCGTGTCAAAAGTGTTCAAAAAAAATTGCTTTGAATATGAACTTATAACTGATTTCGAAGCGCTTTTTTTCACTCTGAGAGCTTGTTTTTGCCGTAATTTGAACTCATTTTTAAAATCCGGGTACCCGGAACCGGCATTTCGGGTACCCGGAACCGGAACCGGGAATGATTTTTTCGGGTACCCGGAACCGGCCGGTTCCGGTCCGTTTACCCGACAACACTGCATACATACTCTTCACTAGAAACCAATTACAGTGAGAATTGGTACCGTGTCCGTCTTCTACCATCAACCAGCTGTGTGTCAGCTTCTTTTGTTTCGTTTCATTTTCATGCTTGTTGTCCTTGATTTACTTTGTCGTCCATTTTTATGGGTGTTGAATTTTGACTCTCTATCGTCGTTACTTTGTTTTTGCTATCCATCCTGCGGAGTAAATTGATTTAAAAAAAACAGTGTTTAATGAGTTGTGGTAATAGGGGAAACAGAAAATTCTAACGTCAATGTTCTGTATGCATGAATTTTTTGAGAACACTAATATATAAATTGTCTCACAACGGTGTTGGAAATGCCTATTTTATTTTGCGTAATAACATATTACTATTTGAGAGGAAAAGTCTTCTGTGAGATTCGTTTTAAACTTTAAAATAAAAATTTTTACCGCATACATTATTGATATGACACCAGTCCTCTCTGTAAGGATGACTCGTTCAAATAAATGAAAAATTAATTTATTGTACTCCAAGTATTCCAGAAAAATACAAATAATTGGAGGTCACAACGTCCTTGTCGTGTCGGATCTGCTGGTGGCGTAGTGGCAGTGGAGGTGAAGAACACAACAACTCCTTCGTACGGAGGATGACTGCTTCTTCGTGGATTTGTAGTTGGAAGTTTCCTAAAAACAAAATTTTATGATAACCTTTCTTTGGAAAAGAAACAACTGAATATTTCAAAAACAAGTCATTAAAAATACGAAAGCAATCGCGAAAGTCGTGTCAATCAATGGCAGCGCAGTCCAAAATGCCCATGCTTGTACGCACTACCAAGGAGACAACAAGCAAGCATGTGTGGTGCGTTTTCCTAGACTTGCGCGGGAAGCTGCCGACCTGAAATTGGCTTGCCGCGCGCTGCACTGCGCATAACCGGTACCGACACAGAACTGCATTCCGCTGCGTGCCTTTCAGGCACACTAAAAAACACAGGTAAAGCGAGAGCAATTGGACGCTTGTTATTTGAGCGTATGGAAAATTAATGCCAAGCTTCTTCTGCCAGGCAATTTTTTGAACTACCAAAAACAAGAAAAAAATGATGTGCATTACAACTTTTCGGTAAACACATTTTGTTGTTTGTAATGGCAAAACGATTCATGTTGAAGGTTCACTCTCATCGTGGTCAAGATCTGACGGTTGATCTTGAAAACATTAGTATAATCAATTTTGACTCTCCCATCATTCTGGATCACCAATAAACTGATATTCATTTACCCGCCAGAAGAGAAGCGGGGTCATCTCAGTTAGCAGTCAAAGTAAGGATGTGTCATTTGCGCGCAGGTAGAGGAATGCTGTTCAACGAGCACAATGCTTTTTCCGTTCGGTGCGATTGTCGCCAGACATTTGTCATAATTGGCACAGGAAAACAATAACAGTTGCATAAGTGCGCGAAAAAATGTGCAAGTTGAATAAAAGACAAAAAAGCTAATTATAATGCGGCAAGTTTTTCAAAATTGATCACTGCGATGCACCCTAACAAATATGCCCTTCCTTGCCTTCCTGACTGTTTTCCCTTGCCTGACAAATCAGAGTGGTGATGATGTTGCTGGCCGTTCTGGTCCGTATCCTACGACCACGAAATCAACGAGATTTAACTGCTGGAGATCCTAGAAAGTCATTTTGGCAAAATCCAGCTCGAGTGCCGCGGTATAAATAAAAAATATTTATTTAAGAAATTTTTTCATACATATACATAGATGTCCGGGGGTCGAGAAGTCCTGGAGGCTTTTTACGCCTCCAGGACTTGATGTTGAAAACCAATTTTCAGTAAGCGTATTGATTTAATTGATTTGAAATATTTTTTTACAACTCTGCTATTTAAAAGCATTGTAATTGTTGTGGCGTTATCAAAAAATTTCTTGAACATGGTAAAAAAAATTTTTATATTGCTGTTTTTTTAAACGATCTCAAATTTGTTTATTAAAATTTTATAAAAGTTCAAAAATGCAACGAAAAGTGTCTACTGCGGCGACTGAATTTATCTCAAAAGCCCGCAACTTTTCTGGATTTCAAATAACACAGAAAACAGAAACGATCGTTTGAGGTAAATACAGTTACTACAAGCTATGAATCAGAACACAGTTTGAGTAATCAACTGCAAATTTCGTTGATTTGAAAATTTGACATCATGAGTTCTTTTGTAAAATCATCCCCACCCCAAATAAAGTCCTGTCAGCACAGTGACATCCGAAAGTTTGACCACGGAGAAATATTCCATATCCTTCTCCCAAAGCAAAATACCCCAAACTTGTAAGCCGCCGAATTGTAGCAAAAATCATTTGTGACTCCACCACCAACGTCTTTCATTAACAGAACCCATGTTCTCTTTAGAAAGCCATTGATTCTATCATGTAGAGCGGATTCATAAACCGGCGTGCAGATGCATCTGCGGATGATGTTGTTGTAAGGGACCATCCAGAAAGCATGTTGTTCTTTGGTCCCAATCGCCTGTGCACATCGATGTCGAGTAGTCGATAACGTCGTTAACTTTTTAATAGTGGCAATGGAATAAGCAAGCTGCGTTTGATCCCATTTTGTAAATGGGAAAAAGAGTAGTAAAAACAAAGGCAAAGGCAAAATCAGTAAAAAAAACTCACCGTCGAGAAATGATCACCGGTCATGCCTAAATATTGAAGAGAAAACAAAAGTGAAAGTGACACAGATTGCTGTGTTCGTCATCATCGTCATCCTGCCTTCCTTCCTGGAGCTCGGTAGTGAGCAAATAGCAGCCGCTAGAGAGGCGTCTCCAGAGAGCTGCGATCCAATCTCTTGATTGATCCAAAGCAGCGGGAGAAGCGAAACACTTAGTAGAGGCGACAAATGATAAGCAGGGTATTATCCTGGTTCACAATTTCTGGCCGTGGTGGCAATGAGAACGTTGAACAGATGCTTAAAGGTATCGCAAGAATGTCTGCTTCACGTAAACAATTGCTACGCAAAAGCAATGATATTTGGCAAGGTGTGCTCAACGTTAACACAAAATCGATCATCAGTGTATATGTATGTATATTCGACACGCATCAAATTGGTGTTAACGTTGACTACTACCGGCTTCTACCACCATGTATCCTATCAAACGCGGACTTGCCCCTCTTGAATGGGAAAAAGACAATCTTGTCGCCTTAGGCCATTACGAGAGAGCTATGCGACGCGTACTTGCACTCAAGGATGTAAGTTTTTTTTGTTGTTGTTTAATCCGTTTGATTGTTTTCAGGCTATGGATGACTTCGAGGCGAATCCCCCTCCTGCCGACTTTTGCTCGCATAATGTAAGTTTTTGTTTTTTTTGGAAATTGGCATTGTTTGGTTTTTGTTGGTTTCCAATAGTTATTTTTGTTCCTTACGTGTTTTATGTATTATGTTGTGTGTATTTTAGTTGAAGTCAACGGCGGACGACGTCGTCACTGTCGTCGAGACCGACGCTGAGCCTAAGCGCCTTACATTGCCCTTCCGGGAACCGCTCATTGAGGTCACTGAAGACTTTGTGTACGTTTATTTTTCACTTTGAAGTAGACATTTTTCAAAATATGATTTTAGTCCACCTCCAGAGCCAGCTTGTGAGAACTAGCTTCGGCGTCAACCTTTTGCCTGTTCTTTTCTTCGGGTCGGTAGGGTGACGTTTACGTTCATTTCTGCTTACCACGACGACTGCCAACATTATCCTTGCTTTTAACTTTTACAAAATAAATGGTACGTTTCGAAAATGTGTTTCATCTGGTTTGGGATACGGCGCAGGGAAACACCGGTTGCTAAAGTTGACTAGCGGAAATTTTTTGTCAAATCTTGCAATTACCTAAGAACACTGTGCATGCTATTTATGATTACACGGTGTCAAAATAAGTGGCCTTGTATTCCAGCATCGGCTGCGAACATCGAGTTCAACAAAAAATTAACTGCAACCTCTGCTCACAATCGCGCAAAACACGTGCATGCATCTGCGTTAAAAAATCGATCGAGTAGGAATAAATTAATTTGACATCAACTGCTTTGAAGAACACCTAAAAAATTCAAATTTTTAATTACAGAAAAATTGTATCATGTTTTTTTAAAAGCAGTGTGAAAGTCAAACACATTTTTCTACTGTCACTTTCGGGAGTGGGGGGGGGTAGCTTTTTGCTTAGAGGGTATAAGGAACGTTGACCATAAGGCCTTTCACCAGTAGGGCTTTCCACCATAGGAACGGCAACCACATGGGCCTTTTGCCATATAGAATACTCCCCATAGGAACGAATTTATGGAGCAATGGTAAAACGCGCACTTCCTGCTCATGATTTGCGCTGTTGCCAAGAGACAACCGCTTTTCACCGTCGCCAGGACATTCTGAAGTACCAGCGCGAGTGCTTGGGTGAGGAACCAGAAGACGATACCGTTCCACGTCGCCTGGCCAAAGACTGCGTCTTATTTGTCTATCCGTCACACCTGGGCACCGTGGATGTGTTCCGCGCGTGCGGGTTCACGGTCATCGATCACCGAGATCTCAACTGTGATCCGGCAAAGCCAAGGGTGCGTCAAGTCGAGGAACTGCTGCAGACGATTGAAAATTTTCCCTTTACCACTGCCAACAAATTTCTCGTTGTCAACCCAGTAAGTTTTTTTATACATACATAAATAGTACATCACATACATTTGTCACTAGTAACAAATTTTTTTTCAGTCAGTATGTTTCTACAACTCTTTCTTGCCTGCTGGTAATATTATCCGTGTCCAGCCATCATCAGAAAAATCTGATGTTGTCATAAAGCTTCTCGCAGCGCCTCGAAACGTAATAATCGTTTGACTCAAGCAAGGCTGTATTCTTCCCTTTTGTCAACGCAGCAGCATGAACTCGGCAACCTGATGTCTGGTTTACGACCGTCAAGTGAGCGCCCAACCAGTTGACCGGTATCAACTACACAATCGCTCCCTTTGTGTCTACCGGGCCAACGAATATCCAGCTTTCGGTTGTCGGCATTTCTTCTCATCACGACAACGGTCAACACGCTCAACGTCGTTTTTTTGTCTTTTCACTTCTTTTTTGTTCTTAGCTGCGTAGTTGAATTTAATTACTTCATTTTTATCATGCAGTAATTCTTTTGTTAACTTTTTTGTTCTGAATTGTCAGCTTTGCTCTCCCATGCTGTAAGTTGTTTGAAAATACATAACGATGAAAATGAGTTTTTTTGGTCACAACGCTGTTTCCGGGTAGGCCAGAATATCCAAGATTCGATTACAGGACGCGGACTTCGGAGTCGGAGAGTCGAGAAGTCCTGGAAGCCTTTTTCGCTACTGCCGCCAGAGTGCGCAGCTTGCATGCTAAGTTATTTAGTAACTTGGCGCGCAGTTCGCGAACTCAATCACATGTGCGGCTATGTGCACATATATGTGTGGTAGCAGGCGCGACTAAGCCTTACAGGTGTGATCTGTCAATCAAAAAAAAGCGGTCGTATGTTGTATAGGTCAAACAAGTAAGCAAGGCTGATCATCGATGGTATTTTAGTTGTCATTATTGCCATAATGTGTACGCGAAATCTTGCTGATCGGCTTTCTAATGCCCCCAAAGCTCCGGAAGTGCTCACGGAGAATGGCTATGTCACTAACGATTCGAAGATCATCGGGACAGGCAGGTTCGGTGTCGTTTATTTGGCAGTTCAAGATGGTCAAAACCGCGCGGTCAAAGCATACAGATTGCGGACTGTCTATCAAGAGATTAAAAATCACTTAATTCCAAGTGAGATTGATTGCTTAAAAATGGTAGATCATCCCAATATTTGTAAGATGTATTCAGCGTTTAAGTATACCGATATTTTTCAATTTCTTGTTTTTGAGTATTGCTCAAATGGTTCGCTAGTGAGTTTACATTTTCAAAAAATTAGTATATTGAACAATTTGATGTTTTGTAGCGCTCACAGTTGGAAAATTCTGGGCCACTGGAGTA
This sequence comes from Turbatrix aceti, assembly GCA_963969345.1. Taxonomy (NCBI): domain Eukaryota; kingdom Metazoa; phylum Nematoda; class Chromadorea; order Rhabditida; family Panagrolaimidae; genus Turbatrix; species Turbatrix aceti. The sequence continues at coordinate 9,034,371 of OZ017770.1, forward strand.
CAAAAAATGTCAAAATTGGATGAAGCAATTACTCTCTGCCCTGGTGTACCTTCATGACGTCCATCGCATTGCTCATCGAGATCTCAAGCCAGAAAATGTCCTCATCGACGAAGACAACAATCTCAAGTTGGCTGACTTTGGCTTTGCTCGAGTTTGTCCAGATGGCATGTCGTATAGGCGCTGTGGTTCAATAAACTATAAGGCGCCTGAATTATTTGGGGTGATGCTGCAACAGCACGACGTCTTCAAAGCGGATGTGTACTCGTTTGGAATTCTCATCTTCGAAGCCATAACCAATACCTTACCTTATGAAGTTTTGATCATTGGCCCCGCACGCCTCATTAACACCTGGCCCCAAAACACTCCACAGAACCTACGTCGAGCGGTCAGAAGCATGCTAAAATTCGATCCTGCACAACGCCCAGCTTACGAAGACGTCGCATCTTTGCCTTTTTTCGTCGATAACCCGTAAATACAACATTTGCGAATGCGTATAAAATAAATATCTGCATTTGTGAGGCTTGACGCGAAATTGGCCATCTTGAAATTTACGAAATAAAAATCGTTTTTCAAAAACGAAGTAAATAGTATTTAGTTATTATTGTAGTCAGGGTGCAACCCATTTTCTCTGCCTTATTCATCCAGGTGCAAGTGCCCCCTGGTCCAAACAATTTTGTTTGATACATTAACCTTTTATGTTGTCAGAAAAAATTAAGCGTTCTAGTTAGCCATAGTTTGTAAATTTTTTTTGCCGTCGGCAAAATATTCCTTGTTTTTAAGGTTTTGGGGTTCCAGATCGACCAAAAAGTGTACAAACCGACAATTTTGTTTTCCATTTTATTCACTGAATCTAGCAGCAACTGTGCGGTCCATAATGATACATGTAACAAAGTTTACCCTGCCAGATTGACCAAAAAAGACAAAAAAGGAGTAAAAAAGTCGTTTTAAAATTCGACTTCGAGATACTACCTGCCGATTGGTTGAATCCAGTGTTGTCGGATACCCGCACCGGAACCGACCGGTTCCGAGCACCCGAACCGGACCGGTTCCGAGCACCCGAACCGGACCGGTTCCGAGCACCCGAACCGGACCGGTTCCGAGCACCCGAACCGGACCGGTTCCGAGCACCCGAACCGGACCGGTTCCGGGTACCCGAAAAATTAATTTTCGAGCAAACATGATGAGTTTGATTGTTCCTTATCTTTGCAGAAGAAAAATTTTTTTTCATACAAGAAGTGACAAAACGGAATTTCAATCGAATTATCCGATTCGTCATCCGAATAAAGCTTATCATTTTTAAATTTTTATATCATTTTAATTTCGCCTTTATCTTTGTCTCCGACACATTTTTTTGCCAAAAATGTTTCTGTTAAAAATACCAAGAAATCTGAAAGACGTCTGCAAAGGTATGAACTGCGTAACAGTCGGACTTGATACCGAACACGTAATTCTTGTTACAAAAAATATGTACAAAAAGCATCGAAGGGTATTTGTTCTGCAAATCATCCTGTGCGGAGTCAACGACACCTCTGGCTGTCCAGAAATAAAACCAGACCAAAACTAAATTTATCAAAAAAAATATTGCAAGCCACAAGACAAAACGTAAAAAATAAACCCAACAATATTTTTTTTTCAAAAACGCCAGTTTTTTTCCAAAATGTATATAAAAATATTTACTATATTTTATTTTTTCTTTATTAGCATTTACACCAAAAAAATGCAAAGTGAAATAAGCCAATATTTCTTAGATAAAAAATATGCATAAATTATAAATTAGTTCATTTCCCATTGCCAAGTGCCGTAGATGATTTTGTGGGTACAATGTATTCGTCGTCGGTTGGAATTGATTTGAGATCCGCGATATTGCCGAATTCAAGAGTCGCGTGCTGGAAACCCTGCATTCTCGTAATCCTGAAAAATGTGCAAAGCACAGTTATTCAAATGAAACACAAAATAGTATAGCTTACTTGGAGTCACATTGAGCGATCATGGCTTCCAGATACGTAGCATCGCCAGTACCGTTCGTTGGCGAGCTCGAAGATGCTTGGGCTAAAAATTTGTGTGTCATAAAAAATTTATTAGCAAGAGGGTTTTTTTTTGTTTTAACAAAATAAACGGATGCTAAGAACCGTTCTTATTCTAAATAAATCACCCCAAAAAAAAACATGCAAACGTACATAAAAATTGACGGGTTCAAAGTTTAGTCAAAATTCCCGAAAAAAACATACCTTGTGCTTCCTTTTTCTCGTGCGCTCTGGGATCAAATGAGTCATCAAAAACGTTGTCCATCTTGTCAATGTGAAGGTTTTCAAGTTTGGTCCCGACTCCTGGACCGCTCATATCCAAGCCAGTAAGCAGAGAATTGTTTTGTCGGGATTTGTTCGAACTCGATGACGGTGGAGGAAGTTGAACAACCGAGTCATTTGCCCGGTAGCCAGGAGGCGGCAGCTTGGGAACGGGAGTATCCGGCAGAGCAGGATGAGATCCGTCGGGAATGCTGTATTTCTTTTTCAAAAATTCCAATTCAATTCGCAGGGCACGGTTATCAGCTTCCAGTTCGCCGATTCGTTCCTTGAGTTTTCCGACGTCATCTGTATTGAGCACAGCCTTTGATTTTTTCTCGATGTACTGCTAAAATCAGAAAAAAAATGATCATCATCATAAATTTAAAAAAAATCAAACCTGGAAGGCGAGATCAAAGGCTTCACCAATCGTGAGTGTAATCTGTTCGGCCAATTTATCGCTGAGAAAGAGATAGCAAATGTGCTTGTTCTCGTCGTTCTTTGCGATGTACGAAAAAACACGCGGATCCTGCAACACAAAAAATAGGTTTTACAAAGCCCATATAAAATTATGTAGCGTGCGTCAAAAACTGACCTGCTTGTCATCGGCGCAGAAAGAAATGCTATGAAGCGGATGTCGATGAAGGATCAGTTTTGTCTTGCTGTCTACCACCGTCACGCCATTGACGTTGATCTGTACCTCTACCTTCTTGGGCTTGCACTCTTCCGAGCTAGCAAGCGAGCGATTGACCGTGAGTTGAAAGCGAATAGCGTGGATCGCATCGCGGACAACGTGTGCGCCCTTTGACTCGGCGACCTCCGTATGACCAAGCATTTTGCAGCCATAGTCCACGCGGCCCTTGATCAGTGCCTCTAAAACGATCAATATTGCCCTCCTTGTAACGATCACAATCTTCGAAAAAAAATCACAAACCAGGGGGATGGATCCATCGATTGGACGAGTCCTTGAGTGACGTGTGGTTGCCGAATTTGAGCAGATTTGGCAGCCCTGACGTGGTCGCGGAAATGGAGCGTTTGAGTGTTTGATAGACCTCCTTTGATTTTGCAGCCATGTCTACAAATTATTCAGCATATTATCAGGCAATAGAGCGAACACGTTGATTATTCAATTTCTAACAATAAAAAACATGAATACTAAATAAGCGGGGGATCACCAAAAACTGTCAACTCAGCTCGCTTTCTCTCTCTCCTTCTCTCTTGTCTGTGTTCCGTGGTAGTGGCGACTCTCCACAGACCAACTTACGCGTGCGCACTAGGCTGCCTTGCCTGGCTGGCTGGTTACCTGGCTGACGACTATGTAGTTGTGGTGCTCGTTCAATCGGAATAAAAAGGAAGAATGAATGTCAATAGCCGATGATCGTCTCCGAGATTGATACATAAAACCTATGACATCCGATTCTTTGGGATTCAAATGACTCGATAAAGAAAACTGGAGGGTCTTGGTCCTTCAGTTTTTTGAAAGGATGTCTTTTATAAAAAATGATGATAGATAAGCGTTCCTGTGGTCCCTAGAACGATGATTCATACACTTGGCACCTTTCCTACGCACGATGATGATTTAAAAAAAATTTATCATTCGGTGACAACACAATGCTCTTTGCGTCTTCTCAGCTGTTCGTTTTTGATTTACAAAACCAATCAGGAAAAAAAATAGCAATGCATAAGTTAACGTCATACCTGGAAAAAACAGGGTGATTATACCCTGAGTGTTCTACCTGATCATGCCATGTCTTGAGAGAACGCAGTAGTGATCCTTGTAATAAACCTAAAAAATTATTTAAAAAAATTATTGCACGTACAATAAATATAAAAAACTTCAACCGCGTCTAATGTTTCTAAAACAAAAATGACAATCCTCCAAGAAAAAATACCACTTCGCTTTACGAAGGCTGAAGTCAAGGAAGTATCTTGTGATCCTCTTCGATGTTGTAAACAATGCACCGGGCAGAGTGTGAAAGCCAGACAATGTTGAGGAAAACGCAATTGGCCATCTGGAACGAATATACAAAAATATGGAAGAAGCAACTCTGTTTTGGCAACGCTAAGAATTTTACACATCAGGAAGAAATTTAAGAAGGAAGAGTCGGAAATTGATAATCGTGCATGATGGAAATTATTCCTCCCCTTGGGTGGAAAATAATCATATTTACATACATGAACAAAGGAAAGACTGACGAATTGTGTTGGAAATTTTTTTTGAGAACATAAAACTTCAGATTTTGTGAAAAAATTTTTTTCAAGAATGGGGAAAATTTTTTTGCTAATATTTTAATGGGAAAACGATGTCATGAATTCTGAGTAATTTAAAAAATTAAATTCATATTTATACGATCCAACAAGGCTTCAGGTTTGACCAATATAAAAAGTATTTTCTTGGAAGACGAAAACGTTCGTTCAACTCTGAGTTGTACCCTTCAAAGTCATGTTTAAGATACTCTTGTCGGCAAGCTAGACAGGTATCATTGATCGGGCCAACCATCGGAATAATTTGATGCCACTGATATAAGACTAATCCCCCATTTTCCCTGAACATCAGATTCGACATGCTCCCCCGCATCACACATGTATAAAACTAGGCCTTCATTCATTACTTTCAGTCTGATGGAACGTTTTTTACGAAGAGGTTATGCTTATGAGATTGCGTCAAGTGAGACACAGAGTCGAAGCGAGCAAAACAACCATTAGTAGACGCAGTTATTAAAGTACGGATGGCGAAGAGCAGTTTCGGCGCTTAGGCGATGTAATGGATTGCAGACCAGTAACTTCATTATGAGATCGCGACCATTTGAACACAAATGAGGAAGGATGGAACGTAGGCTGCCGATGGGAGGATAGATGGGAAAAGGCTTGTAGTCAGGAAGCGTGATACATCCTGCCCACGTGTCTTCTGTGGGTGAGCCTAGCACTTTGAAGATTCGTTTTAGCTGATCATCGACATCTGCACCTGGGAACAGTGGCTTACCGGCGTTTGAGATCTCTGAAAAGCACCAACATAAAAATTTGAAGACAAAAAAGAGTTATAAAACCTCCAAATATGCATCCGGCACTCCACATATCAATCGCCGTGTTGTAAAGTTTGGCACCGAAGAGCACGTCTGGTGGACGATACCAAAGCGTTACTACCTTCAATTGAAAAAAAAATAACCCTGCTTTATAAATCGTACGGAAAAGAAAAAACCAACCTCCGCGCTATAGCACCGAACGGGAATTCCAAAAGCACGTGCAAGTCCAAAGTCTGCGAGTTTTAATTCCAGCCCATTCTTCCGTTTCGTGTTGATCAACAAATTCTGAGGCTTCAAGTCGCGATGCATGACGTTGTTCGCGTGACAGTAGGCGAGACCCGAAAGAAGTTGGTACATGAGTTGCTTGACCACCTGTAAAAAACCAAAAAACGTGATTATTCCCTTTTAAATTCCTCAACAACCAACATTTGGACTGAGATCCGCACCAGGAGTATCAAAGTATTTCTTGAGATCAAGTTCGCAGTATTCAAAGACCAAAACAAGGTATCCCTGGTTGTATACGACGTCGTGAAGCTTTACAACATTTTGGTGGTTGAGTTGTTTTAGCAACGAGATTTCACGAAGCGCAGAGCTTGGCACACCCTGTATACCACTCCTTAGGCAAAGTCAAACACGCAAATCGCCAAACCTCATCGTCGTCGTCAAGGCGAACCAATTTGAGAGCCACAGAGTCGAGTGTATCACGAATTACACCGCGATAGACAGTGCCATACGTGCCTGCAAAGAAAAAACAATAACCACGATGTTTGTTTATGGGTTTGGGAATGAGTTGTTATGACAACACAAAAACTGCCAATCAGACACTCACCTTCACCGACTTTGGCTAATTTTTGATATTTGTCCATAGACAAATTTATGCGCTATACAAAAGCGCAAGATGCAGCATTCAATAATAGTTATATTTATCGACAAGCAGTCTCAATTCGCGTTGAGAATACAACAAGCCGCATAGCATGCATGCATGCACATCTTCTCTGCTGCGCATTGCTAGATATGTCCGGTGGTCGAAAATAACCGGAGACGATTCGATGGATGCTTAAAAACAAAACAATATGGATAAGAGCCAACAATAAATATGGCAGATGTTAAAAATCGCGATAACTATCCAAGAAAAAAATTTTTATGATGATTTACGTTCTTTTGCCTTTGCTCTTAATTTTGCACTCTAACGAGACTAACATAAGTGCTTGCACCACACCTGGTTTTTTTTGCAAGTAATCCTGACTTTAGATGCTGCAATTACTCTTTTATCCAATGAAGAAAAAAATTTTTGTCGGATAAAACAAAATTTTTCACGACGGCAATTTTTGACAGGAAGTTAAATAAAATGAAAAGAAAAATTTCCAACGTGTGTAAATAAAAGATCACATATAAAAAACTACTATATGTTACTCATCCCTTCACCTTTGTTTACTACTTTCACGTTTTGTGTCGTACGGAAGTTCATGCACACAATGCGTACTACGGAAAAGACATCACAGACATTTGAACAAACGGTAGTGGATGGAAAAAAAGGTGACTGCAAGCGTCGACGGTGTGGTGTATTTCGACTACTACACATTTTGCGAGAATTTATGCTTTGTGATTGATTTACGTGCGGCCGAAAAAAAAATCAGGGGTAATCAACATGTGGGCTCTCGAGTAGGCACGAAGAAGACGACATCGATCCATTAACTGAATGATTGTGTCGTGTAATAAACCAACGTCGTCGCAAAGTCTCACTATTTATCGCTAGCAAACGATGGGACTAACGAGATCGTCGAATCATGATAATGGTGTTATCGATTTCGAAGATTGAAGGTTAATATTAACTTTGCTTTTTGCTTTTTGTTTTTGTACTTTTTTTGATTTTTCAAAACTTTTTTTTTGTTTTTTTTTCGACAAGTTCGACACCATTTTTTATTCATATGCCTCTGGAAACCGCCAATTGGGTGACGCATTGACGCCGCTTTTGTGCTTTTCCCTCCTTTTTTCTTCTGTGAGTCAAGAGTCGACTTGAAATAACATTTTTTTTCAGAAACCTGATACAACTATCACAGAACTGCCGACGCCTGCCTCGTTTGATTTTGGTTGTATCAATCATAAATTCTTTTTAAACGCGCATTTGTTAAAATAATTATTAAATATCACAGTTCAAAAACAAAGGCAGCGATATTTTTGGAAAAAAAGTTATTCCATTGTTAATTACCTGCCTGGTTCGACAGAAGCGCATCCAACACCCGGAGTCATGGCTTCTTCGCCTTCTGCTGCCTATGTGCCGTCGCAGCGAACAGAAGAACAGGGTAAGTATTTAATATGGTGTCTGTCTAACATGTAACATGTAAAAAAATCTAATTTCGGTCCTATGCTGCAAATAAATAAATAAAGGTGTGACAAAACAAACGTCATATCTCTTTTTATGGGACATAGGACGGAGGAACGTCGTCTATTGCCGGCGTTGCGCAACCCCCTCTTCTACCCCTCCTCCGCGGCGGCGTAGCAACAGGTAAATGTATGCACCAAACAAGGACCAGAAAAACTATATTGATTGATTCAGGGAGTGTCGCCGACTCGGCAGACTCCTTTTTTGGCAGTGCCAAAAATTCCGTGCCATTTAAACCATTTTTTGTCAAAAAAAAGCACAGCTAGCTTAAAGATGTCACAGTTTTTTCCGCATGTTTCGAGTGGTTTATGTATGTCGCGAGGTTGCCTGAAGAGACGTCAAGCCTTTTTTTTCCAATGTGCCTGTTGGCAAAGTGTCTTATTTTCTAAGGCGGAGAAAAATGTGTGTTTTTTTCTGTCTTCATGGATAACCAACGTCTTTTTCCTCCTTGGAGACATGACTACTGACAAAAATTATTCTTTTCAACAAAAACCCAACCTTGTAATTTAACAAATTAATTTTAGCTCTGCCGTCCAATGTCATCATGAGTTGGCAAAATCACACCATTCCAGTAATTGTGAGTGTATCGCTTATGTCGGCATGCTGGGCCATAGGCTACTACAACCTATCTATTCTCTGGATTGTATTATTTACAATACTCTACATTCTCAAAACCTACATGTTTATTCAACGTGAAAATAAGAGAATGCGCATGAGACAGGTCATTCTCCAGGAGCGTGAAACCATCATGGCTCAATTTGCCAAGCTTGACGAACTTCCTGCTTGGGTGCAATTTCCCGACACAGAACGGATTGAATGGGTCAATAAAGTCGTGCAACATCTATGGCCATACATTGCAGAATATTCAAAGACATTTCTGCGTGAATTCATCGAGCCACAGGTCAAGGCACAAATGCCAGCGCCATTCAAATCCTTCAAATTTATTCACATTGATATGGGAGATCTTCCGTGCCGCGTTGGAGGTCTCAAGGTTTATACGCAAAATGTGGGACGTGACAGAATCCTAGTAGATATGGATGTCACCTACGCCGGAGACGCAGAATTTGTTGTTCAGACCTGTGGCTTCACCGGTGGACTCAACCAGCTTGTGGTTCGTCAAAAATTATTATTTTATATATTTTATATGAAAAATAATTTTTTAGTTATCTGGAAAAGTGAGATGCGTTATGATGCCTCTCCTCCCGTATCCACCAATGATCGGCGGAATTTCGGGATCATTTATTGAACTACCAAAATTTGACTTTAATCTCACCGGTATGGGCGAATTTGTCCAACTGCCAGGACTCATCGACGCCATCCGCACTGTCGTAAATTCTCAATTAGCAGCTCTCTGCGTGCTGCCAAACAAAATAGTCATCCCACTCGCGCCAAATGTTGACGTAACCAAGCTATACTTTCCCGAACCTGATGTAAGTTGGCACATTACTTGCTTTTTGGCCTTTTGGTCGTCTCATGAGAGATATAAAAATAGATGTCTTATTTTTTTCACCAAACTATTATACATACTATTCATTGCAGGGCGTCGTTCGCATACGGGTTATTGAAGCGCGAAACTTGGAAAACAAGGATTTGTCATTCATGAGAGGCAACAAAAGTGATCCATATTGCGAGCTCCAAGTTGGAGCACAAATTTTCAAGACTCGAACGATCAATGACAATCTCAATCCGGTGTTTAACGAATTCTTTGAAGCTGTTGTCGACCAAGCATCAGGACAAAAACTGAGAATTGAACTCTTTGACAAAGATACGGCTGGCGCAGATGAGGAACTAGGCAGGCTATCCGTGCCCCTAGAAGTTGTCAGAAAAAATGGAAGCATCCATCGATGGTTTCACCTCGAGGGATGCAAGCATGGGGAAATTAATCTCAAAGTATCGTGGTACAATTTATCAACTGATAAAAATCTTCTCAACCAAAATCAGTGGGAATCCGAATGGATTACGTCAAATCGTCCTATTCATCCGGCAATTCTCATGATTTTTGTTGACAACGTTTCTGACCTACCGGTTTGTTTTTCTTTTTTATAAAATTTTTTGACAATTTAAATTTTTAGTATCCCAAAGCCAATCTCGAGCCATCGCCTCGCATCGACGTTGCCCTAGGCGAAAACGTTCAATCCACCCCCGTAAAAGTCAAAACCGTAAATCCACTCTACCAGACAAAGTTTACATTCTTCGTTCGTCAGCCGGAAGGCCAAGAGCTCAAAATCATGGTCTGAATCATGTCTACTGACGAATTATTTAAAAATATTTTTTTTCAGGCCGTAGACGACGGAACAAAGCGACCCCTGGGCGATCTAAGCATTCCGCTACTCTCTCTCATGAATCAGCCAAAAATGGAAATGTTCCAACAAACATTCGTCCTGACTCACGGCGTTCATACGAGTCCCATTGTTCTTACCGTGAGACTTCGAACCCTGCAGCATGTTCACGGAGATTCTACCGATTTTTTCGCCAAGGCTGTTGAGTACGGAAACGGTGAGTCAAAAGACGAGAAAAAGCCTGGAATTCTTTCTCACCCATACAAAAATTTTTTAGCTTCCCACATTGAACGTGCGAACAGGGAAAATGGAAGACAAAACACAAATGGGAACTTGAACAGTCCAACAAAGACGGATTTAAATAGTCCGACTAAAACGGAAGGATCAGAAACAATTTTGACTCCGGATAAACCAATTAATAATATAAACTACTCAACAATCAGTCACTCAAGTCATTCCATCGCCGACAGTTCAGTGTCGCGCAGTCCGTCCAAATTTATAGACAAATTCAGAAAGCCTAGATTTGCCAAAACCAGGCATAGCGGGACAGACAGGGGACAACTCTGCTTCAGCCTCAAGTACAACGACGAAAAATTTAAACTAGTAGTTGGAATTACAGCAGCAAGGAATTTGGTTCCAATCGAAGCTGGGGGCAATATACAATCCTACGTCAAGGTGAAACTCATTCCGGTGGGAAGCACAGCACCGAGGTCTGAATACAAGACGAGCATCGTCGAGAACACGACATCACCAAGCTATGACAATGAATTTGAAATTGACATTCATTATAGTGATTTGAGAAATTATCGATTACTATTCTGCGTCAAGGATGCTATTAATTATGGATTTCTATCCAAACCCCCAACTTTGGGATCGGTAAGTCGGGAAAAAAATTGTGAACATACGCGCAAAAAATTATTTACAGGTAGATCTTCCACTTGCCAACTTTGATCATACAAAGCCAACTGTCAATCAATGGGTCAATTTATAACGAATATAAATACAAATGGAAAAAAAGAGTGTATGTGAAAATAAAAAAAATTTTTGCCAGAATAAAAAGCCATTAAAAAAACATTTCTGAAAACAAAAGCCGAACACGAAAGCTAGCAATTTATGTTCTGCGCGCAAAAAAATAAGACGGAGCCAGATCACACAAAATCAATTGAAACATCATTTATCACCATGACATACATTCATTTTTAAAAACATTGATAGGCATACATACAATGCATAGTTGTTTAGATTTTTTTATTTTGGCTATGAGCGACACCAAAATTCTCAGAGAAAAGTGCGCTCACGACCAATCGCAAAAGAAAAAACAAGGTTGTTGTTTATTCGGGTTTTTTGGTCTCTTTGGCGAGGCTGCTAAAATCAGTCGACCCGTTATCACTCGTTCGGGTATACTCGATTGGGTCCATCGTCTGCGTCTCTGATTCTTCTCCACCGACGGCAAAGGAAACGTTAGAGTCTTCGTTGATGCTCGTCGACGAAGCCGTGGTTACGAGAGTGGATGATTCCCCGACGACGACGGGCGTTCCTTGCTCGGGGGTAACGTTGACAGGCTTGGGCTTCGGAATGTGCTGGCTAGCATTCACGGGAAGCCATTTGGGAATCACCAATTGGGTGTCCTTGAGGACGACCCAGCGACGCTCCCTTCAATAGACATATGCAAAAAAAATCTTGGAGGAGGAAAGAACTTACCACTTGCGAACTTTTTCGATGGCATTGATGACGCGTCGGAGGTCGTCCTTTGCGCGATTTCGGGTTTCTGCACGCTGGCTACGGGACATGACAGAAACCATGGTTAGTACAAGCAGAAGAGTTGGTTACTTATGTACAACACGTTTGGACTGTTGTGAATCGCAGTGAGTAAGGCAAATATTTCGCGTATGGACCGCTGGCGCGTGCGCTTTTTGTCTTTGGATGCTTTTTGTCTTTGAATGCTTCGCATTTGTTTTTTGAACTTCTCACTGTTCCAAGATTAGATTATGCACTTCTCATTGTTTCTATAATAATGTTTTACTACTCAATCATACCCTCAAGTGACATGCAAAAGCCTAGCATCGGTATAAATATAAAAACGTCATGGCATAGTAAACAGTGTATTGCAGCTACGGAATAAAAAAAATGAAGAAAAAAGTGCACATAAGAGATCAACAACCAGGCAGGAAATCATCGGTGACGACAAAATCAGAAATCAGATGCCCACAGCTACCTGGAATTGTTTTTGTTGATTTTATACTGCACAACCAAGTCTCCGGCTTGCTTCCAGACAAAGTGTTTGACAGATCGCAAATCCATATCACCTTCGAGTTTCTGAAAGAGAACGAAAAACATTAATCCAAGGCAAAATTAATTAAATATATGGCTTACCTGATTGTTACAAAAAATTTCCACCCGTTGCTCCAAGTTGGACGGATACTGGGCGTGAAAGACAGAAGTCGAAGCTGCCGTATCCGGATGCTCTGAGATTCGAACAATTCGATCGTAAACGTGTTCCATGACTTTTCGAATTGTCAGCATTTCTGTGGCACTCAAACGCTCTCTAAAAAAACAAAGAAAATATTTTTGGTATATAAAAAACCCCTCACTTTTTAGGATTTCGATCAGACATCGCAGGAAACTTCTGAAGGTTGAAAGAAATCTTGTTGTACTTGGGAAATTGGTTACGCTCGACGATATCAAGCACCCAACGTGGAAAGAAAGCCTGCATATCGCTGGCAGCGATATTGATCATGTCCTGAGCCGTGCAGCGGAATACCGGCTTTCCAGACTCTTCCATGAGCAGGATTGGTGTGTGTTCAGGGGCCGGAGCGTAGGATCCGACGGGAGATTCGCCGTCTTCGTCTTTGGCAGCAAACGGCCACTTGCTGAAAAGACTTCGAAGGATCATGCCGCCGTAGTTGACTGAAAACGGACAAATGAGGTAATAAAATTGTAAAATAAAGCATACTTCGACATTCTGGAGCCCGATCCGTGAATCCTGCATCCCTGGCCGTCGTCCAGGCATTGAACACCTCAGATTCGTCCAGCGTGATTTGCAGCATCTAAAACAATGATTTGAATGAAAAATTAGTAATTCAAATACTCACTCCACTTTTGACGTCAATGTTGAACCAATTAGGAACAAAAACCTTCTTATTGTTGGTCTCGACGATGTTTTCCATGTCCGTACCTCCATGATTCTCGACCTGTTGTACCTGTAGCACGTCCCAGACTGCCACGTTGCCATCTGTGTCCTTCGTCACTATGTGCCGCTTGTCGTTGAGCACGTTGTACTGCCGAATGCTCGGAGCTCCTTCGATGACGTTTTCCGGTTCGAGGAGGATTGGATACTCGTCGCAGTGCAGGGCTTCCTTCGGAGGAAGCTTCCAGCGATGGATCGAGGAGTTCCAGGTCGTAGTGTACAGGTATCGCTCGCTATCGCCTTCCAGGAGAATCTGAAATTGAATTTGTTTAAAGTATATAAAAAAATCGCTGAACAACCCTCTGAATAGGCGAATTCTCAGTGAGAAGCAAAGCAGACTTGGAAACGTCATTGAGCTGTGTCTGGTAAACTCTGCGGTCCTTTCCACCGGAGTAGACACAGGTGAACATGGGATCTGTCTGAAAGTATTCGCATTGGTAGTCTTAGAAGAAATAAAAGAGTAATCTAACCTGAAGAGTCCAAACGCTGTCACGATGGCAATTGATGGACGCGATGCATCTTTGTTGACCAATGCTCCAGAGCCTGATAGATCCATCGCTACTCGCCGACAGACACTGCGTCCCGTCTCGATTCACGACAATCGATCTGATATTGTTGGAATGTCCCCGGAGCTTGCAAATTCTAACCGAGTTCCTTGGATCCCAGATTCTGAGTGCGTTTTCGGGAGAACCAGAAACAAGGACCGTCGCTGTGGAATTCATGCCGATGGAATAAATACTGTTGCTCGTCTCGTTGAAAGAAGAAGCCGAGAGCGCGTTATTCATCGACGTCAGCTTGGTGAGTTGGTCCACGGTCCACAGATAGATGCAATGGTCGAGACCGGCACTCGCGACGACCTCAACATCCTTCGCGTAAGCCAGGCACCTGACGTAGTCCTTGTGGGTCCGAAGCGTGGACATGCAGCATCCCTTCTCTGCATTCCACATCTTCAGAGTCGTATCACTGGATGCAGAGAGTACTGAAAGCCAGTCATAGGCTCCATCAATCATGCAAACAAAGTATTATACTCACTGAACTTTCCGCCGCCACATAAAACCATGTCATTGACCCAATCGACGTGATGCTCCATGGATTGAAGATACCGGCCGTATGGACGTGAACTAACGACTGAATTTGACAATGTCATATCCCATTTTCTGATTATTGTATCAGTTCCACCGGAGTAGAGTCGTCGATTGAGAGCGTCGTACTGCAAAGCGCACACGCTTCCTCGATGGCGGCGCTCTTCCCGATCTCGCATCACAAACGACAACTGAAAAAGCTCACGGCATAGCCAACAGCTCGAATGCAAAGTGTAAACCAACCTGAACCTTTTTCCGAGGAGCCGTGACCATCATTTTGTCGTCTGGCACATGGGATAAAGCTTGCAAAGATGCAATAATTGAATGGCAAAGGAAAGTTATAAAACTCTAATATTCAGGGTTCTTAGCAAGAAAATTTTTGGGCAGATGTGCTCTGCTTTGTTGAAGCTTGGTTATTCAATATCATATTCTCGTTCTTCTTTCTTCTCATCGGGTAAATATGAGCGCCCAATTTTTCCCAGTAAAGGTTGGTTAGGGTTCTGCTTAGTCGATGGATTCATAAAAAGGGGATTTTCAGGTTCTGTGTCTTCACGGGTACCGGCAGGACGGCAATGTATTTCGCCAGAAAATTGGAAGCTTCCGGAAAGCGTTTAAGAATCTTGAATTCGGTTTGTTTGGGAGATAACTTTTCTGTTGAACGGACCGTTGAATTTTAGAATACCTGGACTCGCCGAATGAGGACGCAGCTGCGGACGTAGAGAACTCGAGTGAGCCCGTTCGGTCGTGGTTCAATCACGAAGGCTTGCGCTACGCGTACAACCGTGACGCGACGCCTCTCGGCTCGGATAAAGCCATCAACGCTATCGACGAACGCATTCGCGCTGGATCCTTTGACTTGATCCTTGGCTTCAGCCAAGGCGCATGCATGACGGCTCTCTACCTCGCTGCCAAGCCCGACAACGGCCTCAAGGGAGCTATCTTCGTTGCCGGCTATCCATCGTATTCCAAGGAACACGCCGACCTTATCCAGACCAAAATTTCTACACCCGCACTCTTCATTACGGGTACCAATGATGAGGTAGGCGTTGTAAATACTAGTAATGGTTGGGGTGTAGGATGTGGCTTTTATGTATTTCAGATAATCCCAACGGCTGACACGTACAAACTCCAGTCCCAGTTTCTTCATTCCACCGTTATTACCCATGATGGTCGACATGGCTTTCCGACAGCTTCCAAGATTAAGCCCGGAGTTCTTGAGTTTTTGAAGACTTATGTCTACACGAATTGACACAAAGTTGGTTTTTCTTGTTGCCAGTTTTTGTTTTTTCTTTTATAAAAAATTGATGCTAGTGTTTCTGATTGGTTTGCAGAGGGGTTTGGGTATTGCTTTGAACGTTAAAGTGGTTTATTTTTTATTCTGTTGTTTCTTGTGCTTAATTTGAGATTTTGTGATCATTTTTGGACAAACGTGTAATTTTTTTACTCCATATTCAGTTTTTGGGGACCTGAGATAAATTACAGTGTTTTGTTTTTTAATTTTTTATGCAGAAACCTTAGGTTTAGACGACGTCTCTACTTGGACATCTCAAATGAACGTTTTTTTGTTTTTGTTTTTTTTGTGGTCAAAAATAATTCTGTACTTCTAATTTGGCATTTTTGTTTATTTTTCACCCTGACTTCCTTGTTTTTCCTGTTTTATCGTTGAACGCAGTATTTATTTATTTACTTTTGAGTCAGTGTAAATGTTCCTGAATATAATGTTTTTAAATAAGAAAATTTTTTGTTCTTAACCGATTTTTTTCTAAAAATTCCCAAAATTATTATATAGTAAACTTTTTTATCCAATTTTTTTACACTTCCTGACACCGAAAATTAAGCTTTTTAGTGAAATTTGGAACGCATTCTCTTGACGAAAAAAAAATTAGCGTTTGCTTTTTTTGACAAAAATGACAGCTGGCTCCCAATTTGACAGCTTTTCGGCATCGTTTGATTTTTACAACCTTTTTTAACGACCGTATTAGTTTCCAAGGTGATTTTTTTCTGACTTTAGATTTTTATTAATCAACGAAATATCCGAGATCAATCAATCATTGTACATACATTTCAATTTCAAAAAAAAATTATTTTATTTCTTTAAAAATCGGTGCGTATTTGCAATAGTGAGGTTAGTTTGACCGAGATCGACAAATGGATCGTCTTTCGTACCGTCGTTTATTACTGGAGATATCATTTGTACAAATTCCTCGTAGTCTATCTGAAAAAAAAGGCCGGGCCGTTATTTTGTATAACGGAGAACAAAAACAACAAAAAAATAATCTTTCATGAGCCTTTAATCTGCTTTTTTTCTTTAATTTTTATTTTTTTACTCACCTGTTCGTCGCCATCTTTGTCGACTTCCTTAATAATTTCGTCGACTTCTTCCTCGCTGAATTTTTCCCCCATGGTTGTCATGAAGTGCTTGAACTCGGCAGCTGTAATGTAACCGTTCCCGTCTTTGTCGAAGACCCTGAAAAATAAATATTTTTTTGGGGGTTATTTTTCGGAGGTTTCAGAAGAGGAACAAACTTGAAAGCCAGTCGAATAAGTTCCTGATCGGTTTCCTTGTTCATTTCTTTCATCATCTTACAAAATTCTCCGAAATCTATTTTTCCGTTGCCATCGACATCGTATTCGTTGACCATGTTGAGGAGTTCTTCTTCGGTTGGATTGAGACCCAAAGTTCGCATCGCTACGCCGAGTTCTTTGATATTCATCGTGCCGTTTCCGTCTTTGTCGAACATCTGAAAAATAACCTCCATTTTTACCCCAAATCAACATTTAAATATAATATTTTACTCTTTTACCTTAAAAGCCGTGGCAAATTCTTCTAAATCCTCGGCAGAAAATTCTTCTTCACCCCCAGAGGAGGCGGTAAATTGTCGGCGCATTTTGGCGTCTGCTTTTGTTTCCAGCGCTCTCAAACCGTTTCCTAGAACATTTATTTATGTACGAAAATAAATTTGCATTTGATACAATTGTTTTTTGCTTTAACTTACCGTAGTCTATCCCCGACGTTCCAGCGCAGCTAGAAATACGATTCTCAGTCGCACTCTTAAAGACACCGACGTGTTTGATGCAAACTCCGTGCGCTACTACTGGCTCGACGATGTCATGTATGCTGTGACTTTGATTGAGTTGATTTTGAAAATTTCTGAAAAAACAAAACAAAATAGTTTTACCATACACGTTTTTGGTTTGGAATGCTCATTTTTGCCTTTAGCATATTTTTTTGGAGCACTGAAAAGTGAAATACGGAAATTGCATAGGGTAACCACGCAATTTTTAGTCTTGTTTTAAATTTTTGTTTTCTTATAAACAATGAAAAACAGGGGAGCAAGCGAGCATATTTTCTTATTCTACTCTCATCAAGCAGAAAAACTTTTTTGGTCGTCCAGACGGGCTTAGAATGATTTAAATCACTTAACCGTAAAGAAAAATATGATGAAGCTACTGGTATTTAAAAAATAGAGGTTTGTGGGAGTTTAAAAGTGGGCCAGAAGGGGGAAGAAGAACACAGTAACTCTGACTAGATACATACTTTGGCTTCCTACTAGTAGCTAGAAAAAAGAACTCGAAGAGGGCTATAATATTTGAAATGTGTCCCTATAGACAACGACAACGAGACCCATACCAACACCACTCTGTTATCTTTTTTTTCGAAGGCTTCTGATGGTTGGAAGTGGTTTAAAAAAATTGGGGGGATGAAAAAAAACGCTGAATGATAGTCGCGACCACTCGGAAGGACGACTGACTAGGCGAATATTACCAATTGTCTTCCTCTTTTTTTTTCTTCCCCAAGTTGTTACATGCCATAACTTCTTGGTTTGGCCGAAAAATTATTTTTTTTTCTCCGCGTAAAAACCAAAAATAATTATTTTTCATGCAACACAAAGCATGGATGTCTCTATATTTTTTGCTCCCCTTCTCTTTCGAGTACTACCCACTATGCAACCCAATTTTATTAATTAATAACTACTCAGTTGTAAAAAAATTATATTTTTTTCCAAAAAAAATTCCTAAGAAACATTTTTTCAGCCTACCGTTTTTTTTATTTTTACTGCACAAAAAATAGCTTTTATAATAACTGCTGCGAAAAAGTTAGTTTGAGGGGATTTAAATAATGATCACGCAGGAGGAGTTTTTTTTCTTCTCAGAAGCCCGCCAAATTAGCACCATTTTTTTTCTAGGATTGTGTTTATACTTTTTAATTCTTGTTAGCAAAGTTTGAGGGGGGATAGGGAGGTTTATTATTTTTTTTGGACGAAATCTTTTCTCACAGAGCAACCATAAAAATGTTAAGTGGTAGAAGAAAAAAACAGTAAACGTTTATTCGAAATTATCAGAGCTCTAATACCACCACTTCACTCCAACGCGCTTAGCAAATTCAAATTTAAATAAAAAAGAAGGGTGTGTGGATTTGTAGATGTGTTTTTTAATGTACAAAACTTCTCGTTTAACCCTGACTTTTTGCGCTCTTTTTGAAACAAATATCGTTATCCTTGGAGAGCTCAAACGAGTGTGTTAAGGATGCATTTGATTTGATTTGCATGGTCAAAAAGAAAAAAAGAAAGAAGCGTTGGCGATGAATGTACTTTTTTATTTGCTCCGCTGTTCCTTTGTTCTGATTTTTAGGATATTCATAAAAACTTTATTTTTTTTTGCTTCATTTTTTTTTCTAAAAAAAAGTAAAGTCTGATAACAACTTGCCTGTGTTCATGCATACTTGCAGCGGCAGCAGAAATCAGGGAATATGGATTTCTCTTTTGTCTCCTCTTGCCAGAGGCGCGTCTGATAAGACGCATTATTTGCCGATATAAACCCGTATTGGCTGAAAAATGGGGGTGGATATGGATAAGACCTTAGTAATAACCGCTTGTGAGCTTTGATTTGCAACAAATTTCATCAGATTCACGATGTAATAAAAAAAATGAGAGAAGATGTACTGAATAAATTGCAGCGCGAAAGGACAAAGGAGAAAAAAGAAAAAAAACTTGAAAAGGATGTTGTTTTCTTCTGCTTCTGCTTTTTTATTGCAAATTGCAAATGTGTATTTGACAATGAAAAATTACACAAAAATATTCAAAAATAAAAAATAAAAGAAAGAAGTGCAGGCAAGGGCATAAAAATGTCAAATTCGTACATACGTAACATTGAAAATGAATATACATATATTGCATCACTGGTCAACGGCAAAAGACAGAGGATATACTACTAAATTAAGATATTGTTGCACTGTTTGTTGCACGCGCTCATAGTAACCGCCGGTTAACCACACCGGAATCCTATCCTATCCTATCTTTGGCGTGTCTCTTTTCACAAGCATACAACATACCTCCAACCATGCCGGTCATTATACATGCTTTCTGCTTCCTTTGAAGTTGACTTTTAAGTCAGGGGTAAAAAAAAGTAATAAAAAGAGATTATTATAGTATACGTACATATACGACCGAGACCGCTACCGCAGCGTGGCACGCCAGGAGCAATTGGAAGCTGGATATATGTAGCAACTTTCTGGAGGAACAGAACAAAAAAAAACATGAAAGGAATGAAAAGTATGCGAATCCATTGAGTGAAAAAATATATGTATGAATCTTTTGTTTTTTTAGTTTTTTGACATGTTGAAAAAAACTGCAGGAAAATTGTTAAATGCTCGACAAACTGTATGTATAATTTTTTATAATATTATTTTTCTGTATCAAATTCTTTTTTTTCGTCAAATTTCTATATCTAGTATTATATTTCAGATTTTGTGATTTAGTGTTTCATATTTCATCGAAATAGAAAATTATGAATTTGAAAGTGACTAAAAAGCGGTTCTTGTTCCCGTATCGCGCGTGTTATCTGTCAAATGTTTAAGGGCGAGCGCTTCATTTTCTAAAAATTTTTCGCCCTTAAGACGATAAAGGATAATGAAAAATTGTCAGGATTTAAAAGAATTCATCTTTTCGAGAGAAGATGATGAAAAAAAAGAGAGAAAAGCCGGATAAACATCTTATAAATATTTTTCATGAACAGAACAGATTTTATAAAATAAACCAGATAGAATTTCTTCGATGGCTATATACTTTTTTTAATAAATATCTACTTTTTACCCCTAAAGGAAGAAAATATTTCCAAATATACTTGAATTTCCATCCCATAACATAGTAATGCTTTATGGTAACGGTGAATATTTAATAATCACGTTACATATTGCCATATCTTTTTTTTTATCCATCTTCATTTTTTTTCTTCATAATGATAATACAGAAAAAGCACGGAAAAGCAAAGAGGGGTTACGAAAAAAAGGCATATGGGCATGACACTGCCTGGGTAAGAGACCGGCAAAGACGTCACAGTGTCGTGATAATTAGTACGACGAAGTCAAGTTCTTTTTTTTCCTGCAGACGAAATTGTATATATCTCCTTCGGCTATTTGTAAAGTGACAGCAAAAAATAGGAAGAATGCCATGTTCTTGTTTTTTTTTTTGGTTTTTTGTTGGCGGCGAGAAGGGGTATAATTGGCAATTAAGGTGTGTTTGGGAGAATGGAGACAGACTCGTCCCCCTCCTACCCTCCTCTTCCTGCCTTGTTAGGCCCCGCTGGCTTGCGCATAACAAAGTTGTAAACCCATGAGGCGTCAAAAAGTCAATTACAAAGTGCTATGAATGCAAGCCGAAAAAAATAGTATAAGCCAACGATTTTTGGTTAACATACAATGTAAAAGCTTGTACCAAAAAGTAAATAGCCCTAGTGGGCAGCTTTTTTAGACAAACGCGACAAAAAAAAGCGTTGTCTTGTCGCAGCTAAATCTTTGCTTCATTTCTTTTTCCTACACATAATTTCTGCCTGTGAAGGGCAAAAAGCTCAAGTTATAGCCGTATATGCACTCCGTTGCGTGTTAATAAACATCTTGTGGTGTGCCTTTTTAACTTTTATAGGACAGCTAAGGGTTCGGTTTATATTGTTTATTTTTTCTCCTTTTTTGAAGCGACAAGAAAATTTTTTTTGTCCATTTTTTTTTATTTTTGACACGAGACAGTATCAAGAAAAAAAAACAATAAAAAATTTTTTGCGAAGCAATTAGCGTGTGTTGCGTTTATCAAGTTACGCGCGACGAAATTAATGACAAATCTCAATGCCGAGGAAGACGGAGAGAAGGGGGGAGGAGAGGGAAAGGCCTTCCGATGTCCCTTCCACCACCCACAGACATCAGTGGCGCTTTGCGCTTTGACACGAGAGGCGCCTGGCCGCGCTAGCGCCCGACGAGCCGACGACAACGGATGGGCGAAGCGGCGATGTCAGTCAACAGTTTCTCTGCAGCAATTAAGCCGGCCGGCATCGCTGCTGTGACACGTTACTTTACTTTCCTGCTTGAATCCATGAAAATGAACTACTATTTAGAAATAAATAAATAAATAAAAGTGTACATATCTTTTACAATCCGTTTTTTTTTTGCCATGTGAGGGAGAAAAAAAACTGAGATAGCCAAAAAAAATTCTCATTGGGACAAAGAGATGCGATTGGGAGGAATTAGGGACAGCTAAGCGCAAACGCAAAGCTGATTTCTGATTTGCATACCCGTACTTTTTTCAAACTTTTTTTTTCAAAACATTTTTTGCATGTTTTATGGTTGTAAAAGGATAAAACGCAGCAAAAAACCAGAAATGATAAAGGCAGATAAAGAGTGTCGCTATGTTTGCAATTTTTTTTCTTTCGGCCGTTGAAATTGACTGCTGCCGTGCTTGTCACGGGCAACAGAAGGCGATAAAGACTACTATGTAGCTCGAGGGATAACGAATAGGCTACTACAACTACATCTAAACTCCTACTCATCTTTTATTGTTGTCAGTTAACAATGAAAATTTTTGACGCTGACTGAGCTGACAAAGTAGTGCATCATACAAGGAAGTAAATAAAAATGAAAGGAAAAAAGACAGCAAGAAGGAACAAAATAGTAAGTAAAGAAAAAGGTATTCAAACAATTTTTAACAGCCATAAACAACTTAGCATGATGTTATGACTTGTTTTGCTTCTTCTCGACGGACGAGATGTACCTGTTTTTGCCATGAGCGTGCTGCTAATAGACATCGTACTTGTCTCCCTCCCACTCTTCTCGTCGATGGCACAAGCGTTTGAATGCTATTAAAACTTTATCATCATTTGCAGTTTAACCCGCTACTTCTTTCTTTCCTTATGTATGCATTTCTATCATCAAAAATAAAACAATGTGCAGAAAATAAAAAAAAAGAGGAGGCGAAAGTTTTGTGCTTTTATGGCAGCGATAACTTGCAGGCCAGGCTTGGCAACATTTACTATTTTGACAACTTTCGAACCAATTCACAAGGGGATAATTGCTGTTGAAAGATAGATTTGAACGACGGAACCATTGCATAATACACACAACGAGCGAAATGTGATGCCTACTACGTTTACAATAACATCACTCGTAAAAACCAGTGAAGGATGAAAGAGAAGATCACGCCAAACTAGTTGCGATAGCGTTTCAACTGTATATATCCAGCCTGCTGTTTCGTATCACTGTATGTATCACGTCAAACAAGTTATTACTGATTTGAAAAAACGAGCTGTAAAGGAAAACTTCAAGAAATGATTTTATATTTGCCCTCGAGGCACGTTTTTTACGAGGCGGAGCGCGATAAGGTATATAACGCTTGTCGTGATTCTTTTTGGATATCATCGGTGCCCATAGCATCATCAGTTATCCACCAATGGCTTACTGGATTTTGATCAGCTCTCTCCTCGTTTCTTCCGCTCACGGATTTTTGTTCCCTAGCCTCGGTGGCGGTGGAGGTAAGAGACCAATGACCTTGGAATCTGAATAAATGTTTCTTTTTTCTTTCTAGGATGCTGCCCTCAGGCTGCTGCTGCTCCTGCCGGTTGGTTTTAAACTACATTTTTTTTCTTGTTTGAATGTTACAATTTTTTTATAATAATAATTTAGCACCTGTCTACGCCGCTCCCCCTCCTAGCTACGCTGCTCCTCCTCCGTCGTACGCTGCCCCCGTTGGCGGCGGATACGCTGGCGGACCTATCGGTGGCGGCTTCGGTGGTGCTCCCATTGGCGGCGGATACGCCGGCGGCCCTATCGGCGGCGGTTTCGGCGGTGCTCCTCTCGGCGGCGGCTATGGAGCTGGACCTGCTCAGGGAGGCTTCGGAGGTGCTGGAGCATATGGCGCTGGTCCCGCTCAGGGAGGCTTCGGTGGAGCTGGCGGCTATGGTGCCGGCCCCGCTCAGGGAGGCTTCGGTGGCCAACAGGTGCAGCAGCAAGGCGGATACGGCGGACAGCAGCAACAACAGGGCGGCTACGGCGGTGGACCCGCTCCTGCCGGTGGTGACTACAACGCTGGCGCCGCTGCCATCCCCCCTCCCCCTGCCCCGGCTCCGGCCCCGGTCGCTGAACAGGCTCCCGCTCCGGCTGCTCCTGCTGCCAACTACGGCGCTGAGGCTGAAGCCGCTCCCGCTGAAGCTGCCGGTGGCGACTACGATGCTCCGGCCGCTGCTCCCGCTCAGGGTGGCAACTACCGCCGTACCCAGCGGCATTAAGCTGCTCCAACTTCGCCTACTAGCCTATGGTACAAAACTCATTACAACATGGAGTTTTCTCGCAACAGTTTCTTTGTTGACCATTAACAATCGTTTCTGTAAATAAATGGCGAATTGGTTACTTTTTTGGGTTTTTTTTCACACTTTGTTTGCATCCATCCAGCAATTAATTTACAAATACAAGCTCGGTTTTAGCAGGGTAATAAGTTACGGACATAATTTAACAATCAAACAAGATCAGAGGTTAAATACTGACTTCTCTTGGTATCCTGTGAGTGTGGCGGGTTTTGTCCGGAGCCATGCCAAGCCGTGAATTCGTTTTACAGGGGGTGATTCCACGCCCAGGTTGTGGAAAGGTTCGTTTCGAAGAAGAGCAAGTGCATGTACGCGTTTGTTCTTTTGGAATGGCAAAACATCCTGCAACATAAAATTTATTTAGAATTTCTGTTAGAAATTTTGAACAAGATAAAAACTTACATCAGGGACATTTAACAACCCATAATAGTCAAAACTACGATCACGTTTGTGAATTCCTCCTTCACGATGCTTTTGATCGAAGTTTAGATTCATTCGGAGAAGCGACATTCCATGCACTCTCTTGACCGGCGCTTGATACATATCGACGTCGTCATAGAGATAGGTTGGAGCAGCGTAGGATGTTGTCGAAAACCACACGATAAAAAGCGCAACAACAATAGCGACAAGAGATTTCATTGCAAACCAACTGAATGAATGCAGGCAAACACCTAAAAGCCGCCGTCAGAAACTGCTTTTGTGGATTTATTATATATAGTCCGCGCAACTGGCAACAAATATGTCTGACAGATTAGACGCACTTTTTTTCTTGATACTATAAAATTTTCGCTGGGGAATTGCAGGCATTTGTATTATAATGACGACACAGTTTTTCGAAAACCGGCAATATTTTTTAGTATTTGACTCATTGAAAAAAGATTTTTACTGGTAATCGGAGAATTTGGTGACGACACTAATTTTAACAGGCTTCGATAACACTTAAGTGAGAAAAGAAAAAAATTGGACTACGGTTTCTAACCGTCCAAGGAGGAAAAAAGACAGAAAATTTACAATCTAGAAAAACATGTGTTGGATAAACACACTTCGTTTTTTTAATATTCCTTGGCATCTGACATCCGTCTTAAAATTCCCCTCGAATATGGTATATACATTTCAATCGATCCAAGAGAGAGAGTAGAAAGCTCTTTCTTTATTCAATCCAAGCACATCAAAAATGCAAAACGTAAGCGCATATATACCCCCTTTGCGGCCGGATATGTATCCGGCCGATTCGGGGGGATCGGGGGGCTTCCGGGAGCGCTTGTCGCTGACAACTGGCAAGAGCTCGTTGCCAGCGACTTCGCTGGCGGCGACAATACACGAAAATAATTTCTTTTTTTATTATTATTTGTTCCATAACGGGTGCATCGATCAAAAGATTGCAAAATGTGCGACAAAACAACATATATTAATTAGAGTCAAATATTTTTTTGCACAAAGCATGAATTTATAACAATAAAAAATTCACACACACTGGTGTCCAACAAAATAAGGCTGTAAAAAAATAGGCAATGTGTTTTAAATAACACTGTTGTGTCATGAGATCGGCACGACAGGCATTTATAATTACAATTAAGTCAGGATGAAAAAATAGGCGGCGACAAGTAAATTCAAACATCAGCTGATCTGCTGACGTTGAGATTTGGCACTTGACTTCCACTGAGACTAATTGTGTCGTTTAGAGGTTCGGCACCTCCGAGATGAGCCGCGGGCGGACTCTGATAGGTCGGCTGACGTAGTGCAGGTCCTGTAAAAAATTTCAAAATAAGAACAGATTAAGTACTTAGCAGTCATACTATTTGGCCGGGCATTGGCTGCGCTTCCGTTGCGGGGTGCGCGTGGGGGAAGATTTCCGGCATGAAGAGGCACAGCTTCCGGTCCACCGCTGTATCCACCTTGATTTTGAGCCGTACGACTGTTGTAGCCAGGTGGGGTAGAGGAGTTGGCCGCTTTGCCGTTTCGACGCTGTATACAAAGGCTAACAAGGAGGCAGATCATTAGGAACAGGAACAGGAGACCAGCGACGACAGCAAGGACCACGGTCGCTGTTTTGTAGGATGACGGGACAAGTCCTAGTTCCGCTTCGAGATCAAGAATCCCTCCGTTCTCATCCATACAGTAGGAATTATCCTTGATGCCCCAGGGACAGGGTTGGCATTGGGAGACGGCATTCTGGCTTTGGTAGCGACAGATGCTGTAGTAGTTTGTACCCGCATCTCGACAGACTGCGATTTGTGCGTTGGCGGAAGATTGATTGCACTGAAGGTTGCATCCAGGACCGGTCAGGGTTCCACGACAAGAAACGGAATAGGTTAATGTAAGTGACGTTTGAAGATCCTGTCCGGTTAATTGTGCGTTTTGTTTCGTTCCGTACTGCGTATTGTTGTCAAATGTCAGAAGAAATGTATCAACGGGAACAACCGTGGCATACTCGATCAGACTACCGGTTGTTGCATCGATCACGGATCCCAGATGATGTACCAATACCGCGATGGATACCTAAAAAACGCATGCGTTGAAAAAGTTGTAACAAAAATCATGTATACGCGGATGTGTTAAGAAAAGAAAGATAAACGTCATGCATAAAAACGGACATCCTTTTCGGGGATTAACCCCCCTCAATCTTTTCAATCTTTTCTTACCGGTTGTTTTTCGACCACAAACTCCATCTGCTTCATGAACAACGACCTGTCTTGGTCATTGACTTGGAAGTTTTGGTCCACTCTGACGAATGGCGTCGAGTCATAGCGAGGATAAGGACTGAAAACAACACAGAAAGGATCAGAAAGAGCAACATGGTTGATAAACATGAAAAAAATTGTAAACAATAATAAACATACTCGGCGGAAGATATAATGACCAAAAACGAAAAGAAGCACTTGTGGGTGCTGCCGAAAGGACTCGCTCGAACACAGGTGTCGTAATTCTGGCCCTGGGGACATACACAGAGCGTCGAAGGCGATAGCCGGTAGTTTTGATCTGTGTATGATTGTAGCTGAACGGATACCCATACTCCACTGGTCACCGGTGGAATACCAACACCCGGGTAAGATGCGTTGACGTAATTAGCCCCAGGTGAGACTAATCCCTGATTAATTTTGTTCTAAAAATAATGAAAAATGACTTTCAAAGGGATTTTGGATTTTTGTGCTTACGTAAGTAAAATTTGCAGCTGTTTGTAGGGCATTTCTGGCGACGTTGCCGGTGGTCTGAATGCCCTGTCTAAGCTGGGTTCCAACGTTCTGTGCACCCTGCCTAATCTGGGTTCCAACGTTCTGGGCACCTTGTCTAATCTGATTACCCACATTTTGTACCGCAGACCCTTGCTGGGAATTGTAGCCATTGTTGTTATTCGGATAATCTGGATATCCTGAGTTTTGATAGTTCTGGGCTTGTTGAGCAAATATGGCGATAAAGGAAGAAGAAATAAATGCCAGAAGAATTATGCGGCTTCGCATTTTTTTTCTAAAAACAAAAACAAAAATCAATGGAAGGTGTTAAGTAAGGAATAAATATGTAAGCAGTAACGCGAGACACCCCACAAAGCGAGTGATAGTGTACATATTCATTTTTCGGCGTTGATAACACCCGTAATAAACGAAAAGCAGGCAGAAAAAGCACGAAAAAGCAGTGAAGTGAATCACGATGAGAATGATAAACAACATCAGCAAAAACAAGAGGGGGAAAAGTCAAGCGAGGATGAATTGTATTGTACATAAATACATGCACAACCTCAAATTTTGAAAAGACGAAAAAAGGAGTATTGATGACTCAAGGTGTTGACCCTACGCATATTTGCATGCCTCGGAAAGGAATGGCGATAGTAAAGCAGCATGTATGCTTCAGAGGTGATCGAAGAGGTAACACTGACATGCGACGGCCTTTAGGACGTACGGAGCCTTTCTAGTGCAAACAAAACACGCGCGCGCTATGACTTTGCCTCCATCAAGAAAGCAAGCGTCTTCTTCGATTCAAAGATGAAAAAAAAATCATACATAGGTGCCCACAGTCCAGGTTAAACACACGAATTTGTAAGTAATACATAGTATCGTCCATGGGCAAAAATATTATACGCGCTTCACAGGATGAAAGGAAGAAATGAGGCAAGATTGCTTTGCCTGCTTCTTCTCCTTCCTTCCCGTGGGCCGTCTGGCGCTGTATACAGGACAGATATGGAGGGAGGGGGTGAATCATAACTTGCTGCTCTGCCTTTACCCTACAAGCAGAATATTTGTATTAGCCGTGAGAAAACTAATAAGAAAAAAATTAATCGAAAGAGAGGGAGAGGGAATCAACAATAAACTGAGGTGAATCATTCTGGCTACCGGTGATCGCAATTTTTTTAAAGAAAAAAAAAATTTTATTGAAAAACAGCACCACACAGAATTTTTTCTATTAGCAACCAAGTGATTGCTCAGTTCTTTTAAATAACAGTCAAATTGTAGGAAGGGTCCACGCTAGCAAGAACACTCCTCTTGATATTACTCACAGGAAGGAAAAATCACCAAGACCGACTGGAAAGACTGTTGGAGGGAGTGCTCCGAAGACGACTGAAGCAGCTAAACGAAACGAAACGCCGCCAACGTACGCTTGTTGGTTCGCGATAATATCATGACTCATTCGGACAATAACAATCTCACCGGTACAGGTGAGTGGTGTTTTTTTCCGCATAACAGGGAAGCTTGACTCTTGATTCATAAAAAAAATCAATTACACAGGTTTTTATTGACTTGAGGTCGTGTAAAACTGTTTACAAATGCAATTCTATTTTTTCTTGAGCGTTCAAATTTTTTCACTTATTATTCAAAAGCGGAACAACAAACAAACATGGTCCTCAATTCTCTGCAACAATCAAAACAAATAAAACAAATAAATATTATTATTAAACTCATTTCCTGCTTGCTCGGATTCCTTTGATCAATTCTTCTCTCTTTGAACCCACGTTGTACTCTCGTATACCGGCAATTAAGATAAAATTACATGTTTGCAATGTTTACTTATCTTGTCACCATGACACTGAGCATGCACCTGTACCAGACAAAAAATGCTTGAAAAAAAGAATTATTATCAATTCTAGAGTATGCTTTTGAGTAGCATAAATGGTTGCTGTGCCAGACTAGTCATTAGTTCTACTCATTACCACACTGTTATTACAGTCGGGTTATTAAGAGATACAAAATAGGTACTATTTAGCTTGCTTATTGACTCTATGTACAAAAAAAATATCGTATACCAACCAAAAATTGTGTATGTACCTGTTTAACAATCTTCAAGCGTTATCCGTCGGTATTTGGCAAAAATAAATAGCTCCCGGTGATTATATACGTAGTCTGGGTAATACAACGTAATCACCCAAACAAACGCACGATGACCGAACTACGAAAAAAATTGGTGGTAGCTCGTCTTATCAGATAAGAAATTGCTCAGGAGAGCGTCTTTTTAACTTTGAATCCAAGTACCTCCTTTTGTTGTCATAGCCACTGTGATGTTGTCGTCATGATATCTCACAATTCATCGTTGATGGCTGGTCAACAAAGTTTTATAGACTTTTTTTCCATCGAAACAGCCAACGGTTCTTCGACTGCAATCAATTTTCCGTCGTCATGTAGTCCATTTGAGACAACCAATTCCACGCAAGGTAAATGGTTCTTTCGCTGTCATTCACACACGTGATAACAAAAAAATATATTAAAATTCAGCTGCTTGCGCATACGTAAAGGAATTCAGAAGCATCTGTGAAGGTGGCGGGTATATCCAGTGGACGGAATACATTGTTTGTACGGAAAGCGATGCGATACGCGCTGTGCTCATTGCTGTATCCCTGATTGTCATGCTAATTCTCTTCCTCACTCTTACCACGTCTGCTGATGAGTTTTTTTGTCCCAGTATAGCTGTCATTGTGGATCACCTTAAAATCTCCCAAAACCTTGCTGGAATTACTTTTATGGCATTCGGCAATGGTGCGCCCGATATTTTCAGTATCATAGCATCTGTACTCAATACAAAATATCCAAAAATGGGTTTGGCACTTGGAGACTTGCTTGGCGGTGGATCTTTTGTCACTGCCACTGTTCTGGGTAGTATTATGGTTACCAAGCCCTATGATGTGCAGCCATTTGATACCATTCGTGATTTATCCTTCTACCTCGTAGCTGCGATTTTCATGGGATACATGATGTTTTTTAATACCTATCTTCACGTTTGGCAGCCGGCAGGTGGGTTTTCCCTCGAAAATTTTTCCACCATCCCACGTATTATTTTAGTTTACGTCGTAATGTACATTTTGTACGTCATTGTTGTAATAGCGGAGCGTTTTGTGAAAAATTTATTCAAAAAACGCAAACATGGGGATACGATTCGTTCACGGGCCCGAACTTCTCGAGTTGTGTCAAGAGGCATGTTTTCAGAATT
Organism: Turbatrix aceti; assembly: GCA_963969345.1. Lineage (NCBI taxonomy): Eukaryota > Metazoa > Nematoda > Chromadorea > Rhabditida > Panagrolaimidae > Turbatrix > Turbatrix aceti. The sequence continues at coordinate 9,064,639 of OZ017770.1, forward strand.
TTTTTTGCACTGTTAGATCAATCAGACGTTTAGGTCTATCGTGTCTCTCATCCAACAATCACATTCTACCTATTGGTACAGAAATAAACATTGAAACTGATAACGACGTAGTTGCTTCCGTCACTGATGGTAAGCTGCATACGTCAGAGCATGAGCATGATCCGGTGAAAAAAACAGTTAGTTTAAATTCCAATTCGGTAGCCCGCGTTATTTTGGAAGACATTTCGCCGACAAATTCTAATCTCAACCTGCCAAGCATTGTCATAAGTCCTGTCGACGAAGAAGAACAGCAAGATGACATGTACGTCTTCAAAAATGGAAGTTTCGCACACGAGAACACAGACGGTAGTTTTACGGTTTACGTTGCAAAACAAAAAAAATAATCCCATTGCAGACGATGATAGCGACGTGGTCATTGTCGGTACCCACAAAATTGGTCGACGCTTTACCTTTTACGCCAAAAATGATGTAAGAAGCCGAGCGAGTTCCGTAACCGTAGGTAAGTGCATCTTTGTTACAATCCAATCTTCCGTCGCTTTTTTTTGCACTTGATCATATCTGTGATACGCTAGACCTTTGGCGCCTAACAATCAACCAATTTGTTCTGTGGTCGCGATGAATACATATTTTCAGTAGCAAAAAAGAACATTGTTCAACAAAACAATCAAATAAATAATTTTTTTTATTTTACATGATTTTTTGATTTTCAGTCCCCGTCGAAACTTATGAGGTTCCTTTTCGACATGCAATCTTCATCGATCTGTGGAAAGCCCTGTGTCCCCTGAGCGCGGATTTTAGAAAAAGCAATATTCCAACCAAATTCCTGCAAATCTGCAAGATACCCATCATTCTCTTCTGTAAACTAATCATTCCACAGACTGATGACTGGTGCAAAACTCTCTCCATAATCCACTCTTTTACAGCACCGATAATATTGCTGTTCGCATTTGGGCGTAAGTTTACCTTCCTATAGCTTTCTCTTTCGTTTGTTTGATGGAATGCTTTTTTTGCAGTTGATACGGTTCGTCCTATTCCCAGGGGTCCACAATTATGGGTCTTTGGTCTCGGGTTGTCAATTGTGATTATGGTATTCCTGCTTGTTTTTACTAAGTATTACACAGAACCCAGATTCTTCAAGATTACGGCTTATATGGGTTTTCTCATGTCCATAGCCATAATTTACGCAGTTTCGAGTGAAATCGTGAACATCATCACAATGATCAGTGCGATATCAGGAATTCCTCATGAGCTCCTTGGATTGACAGTTCTCGCCTGGAGCAACAGCATTGGTGATTTCATAGCCGACAGAACAGTGGCTCGACAGGGATTTCCCCAGATGGCGACTGCAGCTGCAATTGGAAGTCCTCTTTTTAGTAAGCACAAAAAATATATTTTTTTATTTTATAAATTATTTTTAGACCTGCTAATAGGCTTCGGAGTTGCGTTTCTAATTGTCACAGCCCAAGGAAAGCAAATATTGGTAAAAAAAGGCTCATACAATTTTGCAGTCATTAAAAATATTTTTTTTGCAGATGACTAACTCATTACCGTCCAAAGCACTTCTCGTTCTCCTGATAATGAGCCTGGTGATAACGCTTGTCCTACTGTTTGTAAACAGATTTCGTGCAAAACGATGGCATGGCATTATTCTCATTGTCGTGTACTTTGCAATGCTAACTGTCATAATTCTCATCCAACTCAAAGTCATAAGCATATGACTTTGAATATTTTTTTAACTTGTTGTCTATCGTTGTAAATATGCACTGATGACTAGATTACCTGTGTAACTATTTATTATTACAGTAGAAAGCAGTGTAAGGCTTTGTGCGATTGTTCCTGCCTGTTGTTCTTGAATTTGAATTTGCAAAGGATTTGATGTGAATAAAACTGAGATTTTTTAGAAAAACAAATTTTGGGACATCTGAAAAATATTGTAGACGAAAGAAAAAACCCAAATATTATAGATACGCACGCCATATATTTATTTGGCACTTTCAAAAACATTTTATCACCTTATAATACATTATGACGGTAAAAAGACAAAAAAACTGGAAGTCAAAAAAAAACAACACAAACACATGCCAAGTAAGGCAATCAGTCTTCTGTATAAGCGAAGAAAGGCCAAAAAACAGGCATCAAGGAAGGATGGAGGGGAGGAGGGGAAAGACGGTCACAATATGCGGAATCAGTCAGGTCAGTCAGTGTTTCTGTAGTTGGACTGTGCAGAGTTCGTCGTCCGGTAACAATTCGAGTAAAACTTCGGTTCCTTGATTAAATGGAATGGATGTTGAGCCGTCGAGTACGAGATGCGCGTGACTGCAGCGCGATTTCACGTATATTTTTTGAGCAAACCCGCGTGCTTGAGTTTTTTGAAATGTGGCATTAAAGACGGGATCACGGACGCTGTATGCCATTTCTAAAAAAAGTTGAAATTAATTTTTTTTTAATAAAAATTGGTACGTGGAATAAAAAAAATTTTGAAAACAAAAAAATTGATTCGTGGACGAAAAAATATTTTTTGAAAACAAAAATATTGATTTGTGGGCAAAAAATATTTTTTAAAAGCAAGGAACGAGCTTTAGAACATCCGATCAATGTTCAGAAAGATCAAACAAGCTTCCGGCGGACGATGAAAATTCAAAAACCAGATACACGTCCAGACAAATCGTCTACGCTGTCGTATTTCACGGATGAACGTTGGATCGACAACTTTCAGCAGGAATCCACGTGACAGGGCTGGATATCCAAGTGACGTCGTTTTTTTTTGATCAAAGGATAAAAAAGGAAAAAACAGAAGCCTAACAACTTTGATCAAAGAAAAAAACGCTGGGAAGCAACATTCAAGTTTTTTTTGACGCTGTGCTAATTTTTGGTATTTTTTTGGAGCGATATAAAATCCAGAAAATTCAAAACGACAAAAAGAAATATTTTTTGATGAGAAAAACCCATTCCCAAAAAAAATACTCACTGTGAGCTTCCGGATCGAAGATCAGATTCTGGTTGTAGAGTCGGCAAACTTCGGCAATAACGCGTCCGTCAACGTTACCCTGAGGATTCAGGCCCATCTTCGTCATGAGATCGATGATTTCTTCGACAGTCTGTTCCGTGATCCTGTTGATATTGTAATGCCATGAAGTGGATCCCGTACCTGTGCACACCGTCATGCCGCTGCTCTTCTGCTTTACGATAGGTCCATCGTCGATCTTGACTTCGTAGTAGCTGACACGGGCTGCGTGACTCTCGCCGATGAAGACCTCGTTGAGAGCAAGAACAGGCTCCAGCGGAGGTTCGAGGTCTTCTGATTCATCGTCGGAGAAAAAGTTACACGCTTTCATGTTCTGGCTACGACGCTTAGACATGACAGCCGGAGGCGAGTCATTTGATCCATTTTCGGTTATTGTCACTCGAATTCGCTGTCTATGAACCCATTTAAAGTCTCCCTTGAGAAACTGACGAATAACATCGTCGGCAGGACGGGTTGACTTTCCGGTGAGGCAGAGATGACCCTCAGAACCGACGGGATCCGTGTTGATGCCGATGACTGGGGTCTGGTCGCGGATCTTGCTCGCTGCGGTCAGGAACGTTCCGTCACCACCTGCGGAAATAATCAGGTCGGCCCACGTTGCGATGTCTTTGGTGTAATCAGCACGAAAAGCGACCTTCACTTCTATTTCGTCTTTTCTGAAAAAAAACAACAAAGAAATCATGACGCAAAAAAAATAAAAAAAATAAAACCAGGTTTGAAGGGGAAAAACGAAAAACATAGAACGTAGAAAAATGGGAGTGGGCGTTCTTTGAAAGGGCACTGCGCGTTCAAAGTAGAATTAGAAAAAAAACGAATCACTTCGTGCACTTTCCAAAAAAATTTTTGTGTCCGTCCAAAAACTCACAGTAGCTCCTGTCGAATGAGGTCCACAACCGCCATTTGCTTGTCATACTTTCGTTTGAGTGCGTAGTAATCAGAACCACGGTTTCGAAGTTGTTGGATGAATTGAAGTGAAGGCGGATCGTTGACCGAGATCCGAGCACGATTTACCTCGAATTGCAGTCTTGTTGTCTTCGAAACGATGACGACTTTTTTTGGCTCGAAATTTTGAAACCCCTGAAATCGAATGATTCACAATTTTTTATTCCCAAAAAAATAGAATTAACTCACGCCATTGACGACGTTGATCTGTCGTTTTTGATTATTCCTGCTCGCCTTCTTTGTGAGACCATTGATAGGCTTAGGATCCTTGACACTCAATCCCATGGAATCCGGAGCGTTGTTACCTGCATTCAATAGGCTTGGTAAGAGCCGGGGAGTCGTAGGCAGAAGCGACGACGCCAGGATTGTCGAAATAACTGGTAGACTGAACTTGACGCAACCACTGGTAGGAGGATACCAGTACGGAAACCAAGGGAAACGAAAAGCGAGCTGAAAGTGAAACAAAAAATATGTATAAGAATATCGAGACTATTATTATACAGCTTTGTCATCATAGCACAAAAGGTACACATTTTTCAAATGCACATGATGCATAGGGCACAAAGTAGAAGGAAAAGTAGTGGACTACTAAATACAAAGTTCGTCGGCAAACGCTTACAAAATAAAAACATGTTGTTTTTTAAAAAAGGAAAGAGAAAAAAAACAGATTGTTTTTTAGAAATTCCGTGGACGTTATATAAACCTTCAAAAAAATAATATAAAATCCTACTACCCAGGAAACTAACTACAAACCATCAACGTCTACAAAAATACTATCCATATCACGAAAAACGACACAAAGAAGAATCATGCGTGATAACAAACATCGAACGATTTTGCATTGCGTCGATGCAGCAAGGCGGTCTCGTCACTTTCAAAAAATAGAATAAAAAAATGGGGAAGAAGAAAAACACAGCCTTCCTGTAGGCATAAAAAAACACACAACAAAACAATTTATTCGCGCACAACTGATTTGATTCTGTCGGGTGTGTAAAATAAATAATTTCACTTGTCGCAGAAAACACTAGAAAAATTTATTTTACTATAAATGCAACAAACACGCTGCTACCCTACCCCCACGGGGTACACACCCCGTAGCAAGGATGAGCACGTGAACGTCTACGCAAACCACGCACCCACCACCGTCAACGCGTGTTATCATCATCTTAGTTAGGAGCGAGCCGGGTGCGGTGCTGCTACTCGTATGAGTTTAAAAAGAAAAGAAATCAAATTAAAAAGAAGTAACACCACCAAAAATTATTCTAATACAATAGACTAGAAGCAGGTACAATCTGTATCATTCGAGGACGAGCGCAGTACAGGTAACAGATAAGGAAGGAAGAGAGCATGAATGAAGGTGGTGATCGTGGCTGCTATGCTGCGCGAATGTATGTATGATCATTCATTGCACGAATGGAATGAAAAACGAATACGAATAGGAATACCTCTTCGCGCTACTGCGCAGTTTGTTCTCGCACAACACAACATTTATATATACACCACGCTAAAAAGAGAAAAATTGTATAGCCCCAGTCATAAAGGTAGGACCCAAAAAATTCAAGGAAGGAAGCGAACAAAAACTGTAGTAAATCAGATTAGAAGACGCAGGTCCAAAGAAATCATCACGATTGAACAGAGCAAATACGGGACAGCCAACAATCATGTGGGGGTATCATGAAAAGAACGTTTTTCAACTACCAGTTTAGCTAATTGAAAGCACGCACAGGTCTAATCAAGTTAAAGAATGTTACAACTCCCCAACTATTATATATAAAAAATGTCTAAACAAGATTGTGATTGATTGTGGAACGAAGAACCACCACCACCCAAATAGAGTCGAAAGGGTGAGCCTACCTGCTGGCAATGCGGGGTCAAATGCCGCGAGGTGTGCACGGCACGGGCTGACTGCAAAGCCCGGCTCAACGATCCGTAAAGCAGTGATGCAATGCTTTTCTTTCTGAAAATAGAGCGATTTACTTAGTTAGCCGAAACAAACAAAAGCAAGACAATGGTCAACGAACGAAAAACACACATCCACAACGATGGATTGTCATAGTGCAATGTTACTAAATCACAGCATCACGCTGTCATACGACTGATAAGAATATGCAATAGAACAGAAACGAACAATCCATGACAAAGATGGAAAAGTTTGGATTCCATTCGCGTATACGGGTTTTTTATGCACGCAAAGCAGCTGTGAGCATAAAACGACTTTCTCCGCGACCAAGCGCTCGCTTTTGTGGTCTCGAAGCGCACGCAAGATCGATGAACGGAAGACCAGAAATCAAATCGACGAATAGACTCAAAATCAGTCTAGCAATCCCCCTATGCAACTCGGTGATACGTGTAACTCATCTAGCTGATAGTCATTGATATTATCTGTTATTTTGTAAAAATTATACAAAATAAAAACAATTGCTATGCCGTTGAATAGAATTTATATAAAAAATTTTTTAACCCGGATTCTGGATAATATAAATTTTCAGAGGACCAATTATGAGTGTCACCCAGGCTCCCGAACTTTGGCTAATTACGGCTCCGGGCGATAAGACACCCCAGGAGACCTTTGACAAGCTGAACAAGGCTACGTCGGCTTTGTCACAGAACCACAAGTTTAACATCCCGGATTTGAAAGTCGGAACCCTGGATCAACTTGTGGGGCTGTCAGATGACCTCGCTAAGCTCGACGCTGCCGCTGAGGCGTAAGAAATGATTTGTAATTGAATTAAATGAATCTAAAAAATTTAGAACAACCCGAAAACTCGTCCAGTATTTTCTGGATGTCGTCGAAGAACGCTCGACTCTCGAAGAAAATCTTTTGATTGGAAACAGTTCGTTCACGGGTTTTTCTAGCCAGGCTTAAACAATTTTTATGCATTTGCAGGTAACATGCACACCTATCTTACCAAATTCAACTGGGATAGTGCAAAATATCCTCTAAAAAACTCGCTCAAACAACTGAACGAAGCCATCGGCAGACAGGTAACGCAAATTGAAAATGACTTCAAGACAAAGGCCGCGCATTACAACAACCTAAAAAACACGATCGCATCCATCGAGCGAAAGGCGGCGTACGTTGCATTCTTGTTTCTTTTTTTTTTCTCGCGCGCAAATGATAAGAAATCATTAATTTAGTGGTTCCCTGGTAACCAAAGACATCTCCGATCTCTTCAAGGCCGAGGACTTTGTTCAGAACTCAGAATACCTGCAGACAGTCGTCGTCGTTGTTCCAAGAATTCAAACCAAAGAATGGGAAGTAAAGTATACGTCTTTTGCGGATATGGTTGTTCCACAGTCTGCGCGAAAGGTTATCGAGGATGGCGAGCACGCACTCTACCTCGTGACGCTGTTCAAAAAGGTGATTGAGGAATACAAATCCAACTGCCGTGAAAACAAGATTATTGTTCGGGATTTTGTCTACGACGAAGCATCTCTCAAGGCTGGAAAAAACGAACGCGATAAGCTTCTCAGCGAAAAGCAAAAACAATACGGCCAACTCGTTCGTTGGCTCAAAATCAACTTTGGCGAAATCTTCAGCGCTTTTGTACACATCAAAGCTCTCCGCGCCTTTGTGGAGTCTGTTTTGCGGTAGGTCAAATAAATTTTTTTTCACCTTTGCAAAATATTTTTTTTTGAAATTTTATAGCTACGGCCTACCGGTGAACTTCCAAGCCGTTCTCATGGAACCCAACAAGGGTGCGCTTAAAAAAATCCGCACAGAGCTCAACAAGCTCTACCAACACCTGGATGGCACCGCTGCGGGTCCCATAGAATCCTTCGACGACACTACCCTCGTCTCGTTGGGAGTGAACGACTACTATCCCTACGTTTTCTTCAAAATTACGACCGACTTCATCGACCAACATCGCTAATAACTTCACTTTTCGATTTTTGTGGTAATTGCCAGATTCACTGTCACGCAAAGGTGATTTTTGTCTCTATTCACTTGTCATCCTTAAATTAGAGTATGTATTACAAATAATAATTTTTTAATGCCAAAAAGTATAGTAGCAGAAAAATCTATTCTCACTTACATTCCGGAGCTATTGTTCTTATTTTTGACAAATAACACTACTTACACCTTTTTTTGTCCTTTTTATGCACATGAATAAATAAATATTGCAAGTCCAGGAGTTTGTTGTTAGTGTCGTCAAATCTGGTGGGGGCAGCGGGTGTCAAAAAAGGGATGAAGATAATTTTATCATTTTACATTAGTCAAAATGAATGGAAAGACGTTGCTCATGTTTGTTTCTAACCACGTTCCAGGAAAAACATGAATGCTGTTTTTTTATGTTTATACTAAGCATAATTGAATTTGATATTCAGTGATCTATCATTTTGTGACCATAACTTTTATTTTACTAAGCCCCAAAAAAATTTTAAAAAATGAACACGAAAAAAATTTATTCGTCATTTTAAGTCAATTTTTTTGAACTCAAGGGTTTGGAAATTGTATCCACTTTTTGTGCACCCATTTGATGTTGTTATCTGATTTTGGCAAGATCTTATTACGTCGTCTTTATCAGGGGGGCGTTATTTATTAGCATACAACTCTGTTTTTCACCCCCATTTGTTTTCGTAACATTTTCTTTTATTTTTTATGCCCTAACATAGTGCAAATATACGGTGTACTACTACTACTATGTTTAGAATTACATCAAAATAAACGATGACTTATAGGACAGAGAACTTTAACCCTATCTTTTTTTTTTGAAAGTTCAACCGCAAGTTACATAAAAAAAAATCTCGCTGCATACTAAAACAATTTTTTTTCCGGTACAATTTATTTAAATTTACTACTACGCTTTTTGTCGTTCTGTTTTATGGCTTTCATTCAATTTGGTGCGTCCTAAAAATTATCATATCGTGCAAAAAAAATTTTTTTTATCAGAAAGAAAAAAAAACGGTTGCCATATGTGTTCTCAGGCTATCTGGTACAAAGGGTGTTTTTACGCTTATATCTGTTTGATAATTGTATTATCCGTGGGACCAAACCATTTTTTTGTAAACCCAATTCATTAATTTATGATTTAGTACGTAAATATGTCTATTTTGGGACTTTTATGTTGATATTTTTGTCGAGTCTGCAAAATCACTCCATGCCCGCTTTCACGCCCTCAAAAAAAAGCCTTCACAGTCCTTACAACGTTCGTAGTGCATATAACTGAGTCTCAATATTTATTTGGGTTCTAACGAAGGACATTGGCCTGGGAGGTGCCTATTTGTCGGTGAACGTTTTATGTCAGATGTTTTACAGTCTTGGAGGCAGTGCCTGGGTTGACAGCTTTATATAATTTTTTTCTTCAATTTATCACACAACTTAAACTTTTGGTGGTGTATTTATGGTATACTCAAAGCCCTGAATATTTTAAATTTAAAAAGAATTTTTAATTTTCTGCAACGTAAATGCCACTGCAAATTTTTTTTTTGCATTTTTTTTTTAAAGTCAAAAAAAAAACTTTGACAAACAAAAACAATTTTTTGTCCAGACGCCAGTTTTTATCACGTGGCCGCAAAATATACGGTCGATGTGGCAAATTAGTAAGGGCAATTCTAGTAACATTCTTCAAACTCTCAGGAATCGTTTATATTCCGTCTCATTACGATTACACATATTTTGATAGCCCCTCACTTTTTTTCATGATAATTATTTTGTTTGACAAGCTGTATTTCCTGTTGCGTTAAACTATCTGATTCCTTTCGATACATTCAACAGACAAAAAAGAAGTTTGTTGTTGGTATACCTCCCCGAAGGGGGGTGGGAGTGTCGAGAAAAACCTAATTGACCAAATAGTTCATTTGGCAATGCGAAATTTTGTTCCTTTTTCAATGAAGTAATTTTGATGTCATTAATCAAGAAAATCATATTATTCACTTCTTTACGATGTTATTTTTGTTTTTTTGTTACCGCATTATTTTTTTTTTCATTTTCTTTGTTTTGCTATGTGGTTTTTTCTTAATACGTAGTCCCAAAGGAGGCCTTTTTCTTGCACTCACGACTGCAATCTTTATTCCTTTGGTTAACGAAAAGGCTCTAGGTTATGCACATCATAAATCAGCTAACTTACATATTATTCATACATCTGCAGTCTTACGCATTTGTAAACGGTAGCTTTCTTATTGTTAATAATTTTACTTCTGGGTTCATTAAAATGACACCGTTTTTTTATAGCAGTCGATCATACATCATCGCTTGTGAAGTATCTTTTTTCGAGATACGACAGACGCGTTCGGCCTTTTTCGGAGACAGGACAACCGGTGACGGTCCACGCTTCCATCGTCCTCGGCATTCTCATTGAATTGGTAATTAATATTTTTTTTTGTATTTGTAGCATGTAAATCTCATGGACTTTTTTTAAGCGTGAAAACGAACAAGTGGCATCCTACGTAATTTCTCACACTCAAGTATGCTGTTTTGCCTGCACGTGGCTTTTTTCAAACTAACAAAAAAAATTTTTAGCGATGGCAAGACCCAAACTTGGCCTGGAATCAGTCAGAGCATCATGGAATAAGACAAGTCGTGGTTCCGAAATCAATGATTTGGCTGCCAAAGATCTTTGTCTACAACTCGATGAATACAAAAGAAATGCTTACAGAAGACCGGTATGACGTGAGGATTAAGCATGACGGAAGTATAAAAATCAACATCCCACAGTATGTTAAATGCATTTGTCGGCTATTCATCGGTAATTTTTTTGTTACAAAAAAAACGTAAACAAGGATGCTATTTGGTTTTAGAACAATTTCCCTTTGATACGCAGTATTGCGCAGTGGCACTAGCATCACCATTACTTACGGTTGAGGAAATGGATGTAATTTCACATGCGCCCCCTCCTGACTCTTATTTTGCCGTATGTTGATTTGTGAATTACTCATGCAAAAAAAATGCATTTTGCAGGGAAATGCTGAATGGAAGCTACAAAATGTGACAGTAAGGCACATGAGATTCCTTGAAGAATCTGAATACCGATCTGAGGTAATTTGATATTTTAGAGAAAAACAGAATTTTCTAATGTGAAAAAAAAAATTTAGATTCACTACATTTTCGAACTCAAACGACGACCCATTTTCTACATCATTGTTATCGTTGTTCCAATTTTTCTGATATCGACTTTGAGCATTTTGGGAATTTTTACTCCTGGATCGAATGATGGATCTCGAAGTGAAAAAGTTTCTCTCGGGTTGGGTTCGCTTATGGCAACTACCGTACTTTTGGGTATCGTCGCAGGTGCGATGCCTAAGAGCAATTCTATACCTCTTTTGGGTAGGTTTTTTCTAATTTTTTTTTACTTAATAAACATAAAAAAAATTTTTAGGTTACTACATTTTAACCGTGATCGTTCTCTGTGCACTTGCAGTTGGGTTTTCTATTGCTCTCATGACGGTTCTCAGGCGACTTGTTGATGAGGGCGAACTTCCGTCAGACTTAACGTACCGACTTATGTGTATCAAAACACACAAATTTGCGGTTACACAGCTATCACGCATAGAGAGGTATTCCATGGCTTCATTAAGGATGTCAGTTAGGGGTAAACAGGCATTTCGAACGCTTTCTAATGGAATTTCCGCTTCTACTCCCAAGCAGAATGGTGTAGTAGCTGCCAGCAAAGAAGATTTAACTGGTAATTAACTCTTATAATAGTAGGATGTTTTTACAAAGACACAATTTTAATTTTACGGTATGTATATTCGATAAAATCCAAATTTTACGCTGTAAACGGTTTGGCGGGCCATTAGGTCCGGAGGCATTCATTTGAAAAAGATAATGCGCGCTTTATCATAATTGTCAAAATTTTGTCATCAAAAATGGCGAAAGCGCGATAGAGGGAGGAGGTGGCGCGCAGGGTCAAGTGGGTGAGTGTGAGCGAGCGAGCGATAGCGCAAGGACGATTGCGTAAGACAAAAAAATGATTCTGTTAAATTAATTTTAAAAATGTTGAAAAAAATATTTTTGAATTCCTCGGAAATAGGCAATCATAATGATGGGTCATTTGACGATCAAAAATCAAAAATGAACAAATTTGAATTTTTGGTTTAAAAAAAAATAATTTGTGCTTGATACTGGGGTAGGGGCAAATGTGATATCAATAGCATTGCCATTTTTTGCTGAAGATGAAAAACATTTTTTCAACATTTTAAAAATTAATTTGAACAATTGAATTTTTTGATCTCTCATAAAATGAAATTCATGGTGAGTGGGCGGACCAGACAGCGGGTGCAGAGACGGACGGCGCCGCACATGCCATCAGTGGAGAGAACCGCAACGGCGGTGACAGTGGGCGATTGGGTGATGGCGAAAGATGGCAAAACAAGTGATTGTTGTTATTAATTTTGATTTATGTATCATAATTTTATGATTTTTGTTAAATTGCTATTTTTCCTAGCCCCCAGTGTTAGTGTTAGTACATATTCTTTGAATATTTTTTTGTGTTTGGTTTTATGCATTGAAACGGGTCAATAAGCGATTGCAGCGGGCGAGGATTTATTAGGCGATGGCGAAAGATGCGCGATATTGAAAAGCAACACTATGTATTACTTATATTTTACAAAAGCGTAAAACAAATTACATGGGGCCCCGTAGGGGCCCCCATTATATTTATGTATTCCAATATTTTTAAATTTGAAAGCGGGTCAAAAAACGATTATATGTATTTGATTTGATTTTGATAATATGCAAATCGTCGGTTATTCGAAAAGATAATAACAAAAAATAATTATTTTCTATCGGTAAAATTATGATCGACAAAAGATAAACGAAAAACGGGCAAAAATAAAATAAATAAAAAAACGATAGACGATCCTTTTCGATTTTACGATCCTTCTGATCCTTCCTTGATACCTTTACCTTGCCTTGCCTTGCCTTCCCCTTCCTTCCTTTTCCCTTCCTGGGGCCCCCGTAGGGGGCCCCCCCTTTAGCCTTGTGGTGTTGTTAAAGAGACAGATTCCCTTACCGCTGATATAAAACGGCTCTACGAACGATTAAACCAAATTCTGGATGTTCAGCAACACTTTCGTCTCTGCGTTGAGCGAGAAAAGACTCGTAATTTGGTATGACAAATTATTTTCTATCTCAATTTGGTTAACTAATGTTCCTTGTTTGGGACTTTTATGTTGATATTTTTGTCGAGTCTGCAAAATCACTCCATGCCCGCTTTCACGCCCTCAAAAAAAAGCCTTCACAGTCCTTACAACGTTCGTAGTGCATATAACTGAGTCTCAATATTTATTTGGGTTCTAACGAAGGACATTGGCCTGGGAGGTGCCTATTTGTCGGTGAACGTTTTATGTCAGATGTTTTACAGTCTTGGAGGCAGTGCCTGGGTTGACAGCTTTATATAATTTTTTTCTTCAATTTATCACACAACTTAAACTTTTGGTGGTGTATTTATGGTATACTCAAAGCCCTGAATATTTTAAATTTAAAAAGAATTTTTAATTTTCTGCAACGTAAATGCCACTGCAAATTTTTTTTTTTGCATTTTTTTTTTAAAGTCAAAAAAAAAACTTTGACAAACAAAAACAATTTTTTGTCCAGACGCCAGTTTTTATCACGTGGCCGCAAAATATACGGTCGATGTGGCAAATTAGTAAGGGCAATTCTAGTAACATTCTTCAAACTCTCAGGAATCGTTTATATTCCGTCTCATTACGATTACACATATTTTGATAGCCCCTCACTTTTTTTCATGATAATTATTTTGTTTGACAAGCTGTATTTCCTGTTGCGTTAAACTATCTGATTCCTTTCGATACATTCAACAGACAAAAAAGAAGTTTGTTGTTGGTATACCTCCCCGAAGGGGGGTGGGAGTGTCGAGAAAAACCTAATTGACCAAATAGTTCATTTGGCAATGCGAAATTTTGTTCCTTTTTCAATGAAGTAATTTTGATGTCATTAATCAAGAAAATCATATTATTCACTTCTTTACGATGTTATTTTTGTTTTTTTGTTACCGCATTATTTTTTTTTTCATTTTCTTTGTTTTGCTATGTGGTTTTTTCTTAATACGTAGTCCCAAAGGAGGCCTTTTTCTTGCACTCACGACTGCAATCTTTATTCCTTTGGTTAACGAAAAGGCTCTAGGTTATGCACATCATAAATCAGCTAACTTACATATTATTCATACATCTGCAGTCTTACGCATTTGTAAACGGTAGCTTTCTTATTGTTAATAATTTTACTTCTGGGTTCATTAAAATGACACCGTTTTTTTATAGCAGTCGATCATACATCATCGCTTGTGAAGTATCTTTTTTCGAGATACGACAGACGCGTTCGGCCTTTTTCGGAGACAGGACAACCGGTGACGGTCCACGCTTCCATCGTCCTCGGCATTCTCATTGAATTGGTAATTAATATTTTTTTTTGTATTTGTAGCATGTAAATCTCATGGACTTTTTTTAAGCGTGAAAACGAACAAGTGGCATCCTACGTAATTTCTCACACTCAAGTATGCTGTTTTGCCTGCACGTGGCTTTTTTCAAACTAACAAAAAAAATTTTTAGCGATGGCAAGACCCAAACTTGGCCTGGAATCAGTCAGAGCATCATGGAATAAGACAAGTCGTGGTTCCGAAATCAATGATTTGGCTGCCAAAGATCTTTGTCTACAACTCGATGAATACAAAAGAAATGCTTACAGAAGACCGGTATGACGTGAGGATTAAGCATGACGGAAGTATAAAAATCAACATCCCACAGTATGTTAAATGCATTTGTCGGCTATTCATCGGTAATTTTTTTGTTACAAAAAAAACGTAAACAAGGATGCTATTTGGTTTTAGAACAATTTCCCTTTGATACGCAGTATTGCGCAGTGGCACTAGCATCACCATTACTTACGGTTGAGGAAATGGATGTAATTTCACATGCGCCCCCTCCTGACTCTTATTTTGCCGTATGTTGATTTGTGAATTACTCATGCAAAAAAAATGCATTTTGCAGGGAAATGCTGAATGGAAGCTACAAAATGTGACAGTAAGGCACATGAGATTCCTTGAAGAATCTGAATACCGATCTGAGGTAATTTGATATTTTAGAGAAAAACAGAATTTTCTAATGTGAAAAAAAAAATTTAGATTCACTACATTTTCGAACTCAAACGACGACCCATTTTCTACATCATTGTTATCGTTGTTCCAATTTTTCTGATATCGACTTTGAGCATTTTGGGAATTTTTACTCCTGGATCGAATGATGGATCTCGAAGTGAAAAAGTTTCTCTCGGGTTGGGTTCGCTTATGGCAACTACCGTACTTTTGGGTATCGTCGCAGGTGCGATGCCTAAGAGCAATTCTATACCTCTTTTGGGTAGGTTTTTTCTAATTTTTTTTTACTTAATAAACATAAAAAAAATTTTTAGGTTACTACATTTTAACCGTGATCGTTCTCTGTGCACTTGCAGTTGGGTTTTCTATTGCTCTCATGACGGTTCTCAGGCGACTTGTTGATGAGGGCGAACTTCCGTCAGACTTAACGTACCGACTTATGTGTATCAAAACACACAAATTTGCGGTTACACAGCTATCACGCATAGAGAGGTATTCCATGGCTTCATTAAGGATGTCAGTTAGGGGTAAACAGGCATTTCGAACGCTTTCTAATGGAATTTCCGCTTCTACTCCCAAGCAGAATGGTGTAGTAGCTGCCAGCAAAGAAGATTTAACTGGTAATGGTGTTGTTAAAGAGACAGATTCCCTTACCGCTGATATAAAACGGCTCTACGAACGATTAAACCAAATTCTGGATGTTCAGCAACACTTTCGTCTCTGCGTTGAGCGAGAAAAGACTCGTAATTTGGTATGACAAATTATTTTCTATCTCAATTTGGTTAACTAATGTTCCTTGTTGTTTTTTTAGATTGAACGTGAATGGGGAAAAGTGTTCATTCGTCTTGAATGCGCCAATTTAATACTATTTCAATTTCTCAACATTGCAAGTCTGATATTCTTCCTGCATTTTGCGTGGGCACCTGCTCCGCCTATGCATGAGCCTATCGTTTGATAGATGTCTACTAGGCCTACCGTACTACTACGACTACTACTACCTTGACGTGTAAAGACTTCCTTATGTGTTCGTTGTATGTAATTGTATTTTGCAAGTTAAATTGGAAGTTAAACTCATAAAAGGAAATTGTTCCTACTCGTGGCGGTTTTTCTGCAAGAACTCAAAAATCCACAAAAAAAGAGAACAATCATTGAACTTTTTTAACCCAGTGATGCATAAACTCAGGTGGACTGGTTGGTGACCGGAAGGGACTTCCAAGAGAATAGTTAATAAAGAAGGAAGTCGTTATTAGCTATGCAGAATTCCAAAAAAAAGGCAATGACACTGCACGTGACGCATGCGAATTTGTATGAAAATATTTTACACTTACTTAGTTGTGATTTGCAAACCGTTTTTTCATAAAAAATTAAATTTCCGCAGTCAAACTAAAAACGGAAGTTAAAGGACTGAAAAAGTTGATTTTTTTACCCCCACAAAAAACCAAGAACCAGCCTACAATGAATTAGTCGTCAGCTCATTCACAAATCCACCTCCTACCACTGAAATGCCGAAAGTTATGTAGCGTGCTGTTAATCCTCTTGGTTTTTGTCAAATTTCAAGTGAACTTGATAGGTTTTCACTTTTTACGTATTTTCTGGCTTAGAATATCCTTTCTTCGTTTCAACTCTTCAAATTTTTTTGCTTTTACGTTTTTTAGTTTTTGTTAAATCAGGAATTTTTATCTTTCGTCAATTATGAGTGAACTCTGATTCTGTATGCCGTTATAATTACTACAAGCTCCTCCTATCTTGTTGTGTCTTGTTCAGGATACTAGAACTTTTTTTTAGTTCTTTTGATAGTTATGGTAATGCTGCTGGCGTATTTTTTGGTCTTATTTTCAGCAACATCGGTAAACGGTAGGTTAACAATTTTTTTGGGGGTCATATGAAATTTCGATATTTATTACAGCACATGCATCCGAAGTACTCCAGCACATACTCAAAAAATACGATAAAAGAGTACGCCCAAATGCTGATAACCACAAACCGGTTCTCGTACAGGCGACCCTTGTTCTGGCAATTTTGACCGAACTTGTTCGTATTTACAGAAAAAAATATTTCTATTAAAAATTGCTTGCTTTTTCAGCGAGAAGACCAACAAGCCATGTCCGTAGTCATATCCCACGTTCAAAAATGGGTAGATCCAAAACTCAAATGGGAAACAGAAAAATTTAACGGTATAAAGCAGATTGTCATGCCACAACACCTTATATGGGTACCCAAGCTTTTTGTTTACAATTCCATGGATACAAAAGACATGCTAAGCAACAATCGCTACGATCTGAGAGTTTGGAACAATGGTCTCGTCAAAATCAACATCCCTCAATTTGTAACATGCATTTGTCGTCTTTCTATCGAAATGTTTCCTTTTGACACCCAATTTTGTGCCGGTATTATAATAGTTTTATTTTAGAACTTCCCTTTTTTCTAAAAAAAGAATTTTTAGTCGCACTTGCTTCCCCCTTATTAAACACAGACGAAATGCAAGTAAATACATCCCAGCCCCCGGCAGATTCCTATTTTGCGGTATGGAGGCAATTATAATTTTTTTTCCAGATAATAATTCCCTGATTTTCAGGGAAATGCCGAATGGGAAGTGCTAAACGTGACTGTCAGACACATGTCTTTCATGGAAGACAGTGAGTATCGGGCGGAAATACACTATATCCTACATCTTCGGAGAAGACCTGTTTATTACATAACCGTAATTGTCGCTCCAACTTTTTTAATATCAGCTCTGAGTATTCTGGGTATTTTTGCATCTGGCGGACGAGACGGACCTCGCGCGGAAAAAGTTTCATTGGGACTTGGAAGTTTGTTAGCTCTGACTGTTTTGCTGGATATCGTTGCTGGAGCCATGCCAAAGAGTAATTCTGTGCCCTTACTTGGTAAGCGACAATTTTTTTAAATTTTTTTTCAATTTTTTTCAATTTTTTTTGTGATATAAAAAGTTTCAGGAAGTTATATAATAGCTGAAATAGTCCTCTGCGCAGTCGCAGTAGCCATATCCATGGGATCTCTTGCCCTGGGGCGATCGTTTATCCAAACCAAGCAGTATCCATCCAAGCTTCTTCTCAGGTTTTTCCTGATCAAGCCCCACAAACTTCAGAAACACCCCTACGAGTCATCTTTCAAGTATCCACCGTACTCGCCTCTTATCAAATCATCTGAACTCTCTGGAATCTTCTGTATCATGCGAGAAATATACTCTGTTCAAAAATCCTTCAAAGACAAACTTGAAAAACAAAAATTCTTAACCTCTGTATGTTTTTTCTTCTTTTTTTAAGAAAAAAATACGTGACAGTTTAAATTGCAGATAGAAACGCAATGGAATGCATTATTCACCAGATTTGACTACTTTTTTCTCTTTGCTTTTCAAGCGCTCAATGTCCTAATCCTGCTAATGTTTCTCAAAAATGCACAATTACCACCGTTACAATTACCGGACAACTTTTCTGTCTGACATGCTAGATATTCCAAGATGCATGTTTATTTTTTGAGAAGACAAATAAACATCATACATACATATCCTGATTGTTAGACAAAGACTTGCTGCTGGCGTTTTCGTTTTCATTTTCGTTATCCTCGTCGATGTCTGAGTTGGTAATTGAAATTTCACCTTCACCGGGTAGTGAATTTTTGAGGGGTGCTGCCATGCTGAAAAACCTATCACAGTGATAAAAAATGCTTCTAGTATTAGTACAGAATTTATAATTCAAAAAGAAAAAAAACGTGACAACAAGGAAGAATTTTTTTCTGGTTTTATGAATTCAAAAAAAACCATCAAAAAAATAAACAATGTCTGGCTCAACGAAGAATTTTCTCTTTACTCATATCAATTTCCTCTCAAAAAAACACCTACCTCTGGGTGTGTTTTTCAAAGAATACCACCGCGTTGTGCGTTCGACTGTGAAAAGACGGCTTTTTCTTGTACAAAGCCTTGTGTTGTTGTCTGAGCTCACGATTGATGAGCGCATAGAGCACAGGATTGGCAGCGGAATTGAAACAGACCAGACAGTGGGCAAAGAAGAATGCCGTCGTGTAGACGATCATGGGCCACTTATCGACGAGGATATTGAACTGAACGAGGATATTCAGAGTCCAATAAGGTGTCCAGCAGAAAAAGTAGAACAACACGACGGCAACTATTCTCTGGGTAACACGCTGTAATCTTCCGTGCATGGGAGTGTCTCCCACGCACTTTTTTGTGACTGTTGCTGCGCTCTGTCGGAGCGTGAGAATCACCTGCAAATAGATTTTTTTTAATTAAATTTTATTTTAATGGGGTACAACATACCCGTAAATAGAAAAATGAGATTAGCACGGCTGGAATCAGATAACCCACGCTGAAGGTGTAAAGCATGAAAATAGGTGAGCCAATGTCGAATGTGCATTTTGTTATCGTCAGTCCTTGCATGTCTGTAAAGTGCGTATAATACATTTATTATTGTGTTTTACTTGTTTCGGTCTGTGACTCAAAAATAAGGCAAATTGAATTCACCTGATTCGAGTAATTCATCGCTGCCATCCAACATCTGCGTGAGAGTGAGTTTGTTGATTTTGTGTACTTGAGATTCCTTCAGTACGGGATAAAGCATAAGTGTTGCAACGAATGAACACGAAAGTAAGACACCAATTGCTACCGAATTCTGACGAACTCTGAAAATACACTTGCGTAAAAATATTTAGGGAAAAATAAGTAGAAAAATATGTTAGTAAATAACTATGTACCGTTGTGAACTTATGGGTGAGCAGACGGCAAGATAACGATCCCAAGACAATACCGTCATCAGGAAGGAACTCAACAACTTATTTACGCTTTCACCAAACCAGTAGAGCTTGCACATAAGCGTTCCAAAAATCCATTGGCCTTCGAGGAGTTCAAAGATGAAGAAAGGCAAATGAATGATAACAAGGAAATCGACAATGGAGAGTCCTAAAAAAATTTTTTTTTTGTTGACAAACAATTTTTTTCTTTAATTACCTAGAACGTAGATAAAAACGTGTTTAGTGCTAGATTGAGTGGCTCGAGATCTGGATGTTGTTCTGCTGATTGAAAGCATCACCTTGCAAATCATGACTATCACAACTCTGAAATGTCGTCATTTTAGCATAAAAATTTTTTTAAACCAACAAACCCATTTCCAATGCTGCCGAGTATGAATAATAGACCGTAAAGTATGCAAAAGAATAATTTAACAGTTTTTCTCTGATCTTCTTCGCGGTGAATAAGTTCTTCGTCAAATTCGTCATCTATCGAAAAATTTGACCATGCAACGGTGGAATTCATCGTTGCACTCACGGTCTGGCCTAAAAAATGTGTGTATCAAGTTTAAAAATTGTTATGATGAATTGAATATGCAGCGGCATAAGTTGCGAAGCATCAAACAACCATGTTGAATCATGGGAAATTTTTTTAACAGAGACTCCTTGCATCGGAGCATTCAGGCTGCAGACTGACATCAGTTGCAATTGCGTACGGCATGCGTGCTGCTCACTCACTCCCCCGTTCTCACAAAAATGTGATATAGACGAAAAGTAACTTAACGCATATAGTAGAAAGCATAGCCGCCAACAATGTTATGGGCAGAGCAGAGGCTTTTGACTAACAATGCATACCCTGATATCCCCAGTCTAAAAGTTCGAATTCCTTTTTTAAGGCTGTCTCAAGTAATTCAATCAGTGTAATGTGTGACTCAAAGAACATAACATTGACCCGGGATGGATTAAACATAACTACATACACGTGTGACGTTTATAACTTTCTATTTAAAAATTGTGTACATTGTGTGATATTGATAGTCTGAAAAAAAGTATTACTGTAGCTTTTGTGATATTCTAAATGCTCTTTTTGGAGCTAACAAGCCAAGTTTGCGTCTTTGCTTTAAATTTGATTTAAAAAAGCTTTTTAATCCCTCCATCATCGTAAAATGCATGCGATAGACATCTACACTATCTACTAACAACTGACGCATGTCTTTACAAGGTCACAAAAATAGCCTAGGACGATCAAGAGAATTTCCATGACAAAAAATTTATTTTCTGGGAAAACCCTGAACTTTGCAAGGTGTGCTACCTGCGTCAAGCTTATCACTTATCACTTACAGACTGAGTATAAAATTAGAAGCAGGATGTTCAGATGAGTTAATTCTGGGCATAATGGCTTGGCTGTTCTTCGTGCTTTTTGCACTCGCCTCAGGCGCGCCAACCCCTGTTCCAGTTCTCGACCAAGAACTGAGCCTTGTTTTTGTCCAGGGATACTGGCGGCATGGAGACCGGGCACCCGACGCTCTACCGTACCCCTTTGATCGATACAACGAAGACTACTGGTACCGAGGATGGGGCCAGCTTACGAACATTGGCATCAACCAGGCCTACGAGCTTGGAACGTATCTACAAGAGCGCTATGTTGGATCCTTTGTCGAAGCAAAGTACAACTACTCGGAGGTCTTTGTTCGATCCAGCGATGCAGATCGAGCGCTGACAACAGCCCAGAGCGTAATGGGGGGATTCTTTCCGCCTAGCGGCAACGAAGTATGGATGAGTGGAGTCCACTGGCAACCAATTCCGATTCACGCAAGCGGTACGGGCGAACAAGATCCGGTAAGTGTCATTAAAAAAATAGAGTTTTCAGAATACAAACAATTAAGAGCGAGACAAGTAAATATAGATAGAATACTTTTTTAGCTGCTTCAACCTTCTCACTACGACTGCCCGTATTTCGACGAGCTCTGGGATAAAAGTGTAAAAAAACAAGTAACAAAGTTCGTTCAAGGCGAATATCCTGACATCATGGCCATGCTTGGACCGGTGACCGGGTACGGAAGTGATATTTCACTCAAGAAGGCTGCACATTTGATTGACATAACCAGAGAGGTAGTTATTTCGTTTCCTAAGGTCCAAACATGTCAAAAAGAGGTTTGACAATCAGAATATGAAATAAATTTAGTAAAAAAACTGAATAAGTTTTTTTTAAGAAAACTGGAACCACCCCTTTTAGACATACATTAGAGCCATCAAAGATGACGTGAGAGAGCAAAATTTGTTTTCCCTGCAAAAAAATAGAATAAAAAAACAGCGTTAGACATTTGTAAATAAAATTAAATGTTTCAGGTCATTCACAACATGACACAGCCATCCTGGGTGCTTCAAAGCTGGTCTAATCACAACGGAAACACAACCCTCGACGTCATAACCGAAATCTACAGGCTACGAAGAATGGCCGAATTTGACGGTGACCTGACAATCCTCCGCGGCGGATATATCCTCGACGACCTCCTCCAGACACTCCAAAATGCGAGCAACGGTGTATTCACGGACGCTGGTAAAGCTAAATTCTACTCCACGGTGAGTGTGAGGGGGGGAGGAAAAGCCATTAAAGTTAAAAACATGACAAACAAAATAATTTTCAGCACGACAGCACACTTCTCGCGCTTATGTTTTCACTGGGAATTCAAGATTACCAACTCGTGCCATACGCGGCAACCATTCTCGTGGAATTAAGCAAGGACAATGCGAACAATTACTTTGTTCAGGTAAGTAATTTGGCTTTTTTTTTCTGGGAGGAATATTTTACTTATTTTTCATCATTTTTCTTTTCAAGTTCACATACCGTAAAAATGGAAAGAATCAGGTCCTGACGGTGCCGGGATGCAAGGAACAATGTCCACTAGACACACTTCTCAAACTCTCGGCGAAAAAACGGGTATCGTCAATTAAAGCATTGAATAAGGTAAAAAAAATTTTTTGTGAATACAAATTTTTAATTTTATTTTTTTAGCTCTGTGATCAATAGAAAGTCCAAAAACAAGCGAGTAAGGCCAATATCATCAAACGCCACCGTGTATAAAATATTTATGATGTGTAAATACGAACTAAAAGAGATAAATAAATACAACCAATTTGAAAGCGTCCAAAAGAGGGAAATAAAGGGATATGAACATGACGAGTTTAATAAAAATCGTTCACAATGTTTGAGTTGAGTGTTGTGCGCGCGGATGCTTGTTTTTCAGACGGAATAACTGAAAAAAAAGAAAGATAGAAATTTGTCTGTATCATCGTAGACCAAGGAAAACAAAGCGAGGAGCAAAAAAAACAAACCATTGACTATGCTGCTTCGTTCGTCGGCAAAATAGATGCTTGCTTCCCCTGATTTGCGAAGATCTCGGTAGGAAAGAGGACGTGGGGGACGGAGCTCGACTTCTGGCTTCTGAAACTGCAAAAAATT
Source organism: Turbatrix aceti (assembly GCA_963969345.1). Lineage (NCBI taxonomy): Eukaryota > Metazoa > Nematoda > Chromadorea > Rhabditida > Panagrolaimidae > Turbatrix > Turbatrix aceti. The sequence goes on from OZ017770.1 coordinate 9,087,881, forward strand.
AAAAATGGAATTCTCAAAACATTTTTTTACCCTCAGAGACTTAATTTCGCCTTCGGTGACCTTGATTGCACTGTCAACAAAATTATCAATGTTCAGATTATCCATTTCATCGAGGGGAACATTAAGTTGATCACCCAAATGCTTAATTAAATTTTTTAGCTTCATTCTAAAAAAAAAAATTTTTTTTTTGCAAAAAATACAAGAAAATTCTCACTTTTTGCCCCCAAACCAGACTTCAACGTGTGCAACGCCTTCAATCTTTTTTCCAAAGTAATGCAACTTTTTTAGATACTCGGCTGCAATTTCTACCGTCATCGTCGTGAGTGCCAGGCCAATGGTTATGTATATGAACGTGACAATAAGATACTTTGAGCTAAAAAAATACATTACGTGACTTTTCATCCCAACAAAAAAAATAATGCCGGAACCTTTTTGGAACCAAATCTCCGAGTCCAACAGTGGTGCAGGAAACAAAAATGAAGTAAAAAGCATTGAAAGTCGTCATGTCTTGCTCATAAAGGCTAATTACGAATGCCCCGACAATGAGGTAGACAAAAAATATGACAGCCAATGCTATGGATTCTTTTGAGGATCTGAAAATGCTTTTTTTACATATTTATGTATTAAAAAAAATTATATTTTTATTTTTTTATTTTTTCATTTTTTATTTTTAAATTTTTAAATTTATTTATTTTATTATTTTTCAATTTTTCAATTTTTTTACCTCTCATGCATTTCTTCTTCCGGCTCAGACTCCTCATCCTCATCATGCTCGCCATTTTCGTTGCACAGCTCCTCGCTTGCTCCACACTGCTCGGATTCAATCTGCCGGAACCTGGGCGAAGGCGTTGATGTCTGCAAAATCCGGCATTCTTTAAAAAACAGCTTTCCCCGCTGCCAAAAAAACATACACTCTTGTATCTTTTCCGGAAAAGAGTATTGTAATACGCGTAAAATTTATCCAATTCCCGTATTAGATTCTTAACGACCTTGCTCAAAAACATGCCAATATCCGCAACGGTTAACAAAGCCAATGGAATGCCGATGAGGCCATAAAATATGCAAAAAAGTCGACCCCAAAAAGTCACCGGTGCAACATTGCCATAGCCAATTGTCGTAATAACGGTGTACGAAAAAACGACAGCGTTTGCAAACGACCATGGATCAACGAGGTCTTCATTTTCGGAATCTTCTCCAAAGTCCCTCGAGAATGCTTTACCAGAGATTGCAGCTGCAAAAAAAACGAAAAACCAACTGGTTGCCAGAATTGCTCATTGAAACTTACGAGTCGGTAATCGTCTTTTGGTCGAGTTCAAAACAATTCTGGCATTTTTATAACAGTAGTCAATCGGGGTAATGACAAAACGGTTGATGTCTACTTCGTTGCACATCGTTAAGTCCATCATCTCTGCCAGACTGTTTGCTACGCAGTTATGAAGCTAAAGTGTAATTTTTTAACGTCCAACTCAATCCTAAAAATTTTATCTCACATCGGGAGCCAATATACTGAGTTCTTGACCTCGCAATACCATTTTTTGTGCTAAAAATAGTTCATGTCAGTCAAAAAAAGCAAAAAAAGTCTGTAAAAGGTAAAATGAATAGCCCACAGTTTTCAGATGATAAATCACGTTTCATTCGCCATTCGTCATTGCCGGGAGCTGTCATATATCCATTTTTCAAGTTTTCCCTGAAAGCCAAAAAACAATTTTTTTAAAAGCCCCCACAAAAGTTCATACGAATAAATGTGACTGTTCTCAATGTACTGCATGATCAGAGCCCCCAGTATGGTATAAGCAGCGACAGCCAGGACCATAAAAACATGAATCAAGATCGGAGTAACCTAAAAAATATTTTTTTTCACAAAAAAAAGTGATATCAAGATTTTTAATTTTTCTGCAAAAAAACTTACAGATTCATTTAAAAATAAAGTTTTTTTGATGCTACTTAGAAGAAGCATTTTTTTCAAACGTAAGCAATTTTAGCAAGAAAAGACAAAAGGAGCTGCCAAATAAACTTGACAATTTCTTAGAAAATAATCCGTTATCGCTTCAAAATTTTTGACGATGAAGAAGAGCAACCAGGGCAATGGTGACAGACGCCAGACCAAACGACTTTCTGTTTCTGTTGTTTGGGCATTTCTATGGACTTGGTTTTTCCATAGTTAACGCCATACACATAATGGGGCACTTTTTTGAAGGCTTTTAGAAAATTGCCAAAGAATGCATTGAAAAATTGTCATCACTTGGTGTTCCCAAAATCGCCGGAGAAAAAAATACGTAACCTTTTAAATGTTGTTTTGAACAATTGTCACAGAGGCCTATGAAGAGGGGTTGATTTTGTCAACTCCCCTGAGGAAATGCAAATTATTTATTTATGTACTATTTTTTGGGTCACAAAATGCGTAAATTTTTTTTGTTTACAAATGAATTTTTTAAATAAATATGTATTTTTTCCGTATTTTTTTTCAAATTTAAATTTTTTATCACTATACAAAAAAAATAATTTTGGTGTAAACATTTATTTAATCGAAGAATAAATATTTAGAAAAAAATAAAAACATACCACGCTCATGTCGACCATCTTGAAGCAATCGCAACAACTGTCAAGATCCGTGGCGTTTGACTAACGATGCTGAACGTGATAGTCTCACGGCTTCCAGGTTTTCACAATGTCTGGGAGTTATGTATGTCGTATACTCTTTGTTTTCGACTTATTAAATGGCCATGGCCAGAACAAGGGGAGGAAGCCCCCGCCAACCTTCTCTCCACACCCACTCCGTTTGGCCATTACAATTTTTGGCTACACGCAATGAAGCATGACTTGCTTTGTTCGGCACAATTACATCACACCGCCAATGGAACGATCCAATTTATATTAGTCCAGAGCAACAAAAAAGAACACACACCAGGGGTGTAAAAAATGGCCTGCTTTTTTTTGTGTTGTTTATCTTTGATAGCGTCTTTGCTGTTTTTTTCCATCACTGCAGATAAAGAGATAAATAATCGTACTAAATCAAAGGTTTGACAGAGAACGAAACATGTGTCAACGACCGAGCAAACCAATTTGAACAACAAGCATGTCATCATTTGAACCCATAGATAACAACTGCTGGAGCATGCAAACGAAGTGCAACCCCCCAAGTGGCCGCATCCGACCCCCCTATCTTTTCCTGTCCTTAAAAGTGTTTTTTGTCCACAAAAAAAGAGCATAAAGAAAGTTTATTTAAGCATAGTATCCTCCAGGGTGTCAAAGTCAGACTTTTTTTGGCCCTCGGCGAAACCATTTCATTTCGCCTAATCCAAAGTACAGAATAAGCAGGGGGGAAAGCTTCGTGTTTTTTTCTTATTTTCTTTACGTGTAACTGATAAAAGTATTATACAACCAACATCTTCTCCCCTCCCATGTCTTTTTACAAGAACAAGTAAATTAATTTGAAAACACTATCATTTGCTAAACTAAGTTTTTTTTCTCATTTCTACGCTTGAAATACCCGCTTGGCCTGTAAATTGTGTTTCAAATCCCTGTTTGCATGCGAACAACACTTTGCAACTTATGTTAGTCCTTAATGTTCCAGATGGTTCACTTTTTTTGTCCCTCTCATTCTCGCCCATCGTTTAGTATGTATTTTTTTGTCTATGAGCAAATAAAGTGTGCCTACAAGCAGTGCCGATAAAATATGTCGTTGTATATGTTTTATACCCCCCTAGTTTCAAAGTTCGGAACTTAGTATGTAAAGTTCTTCGCCCCCCTAATATATGAGGCTACTATGTACAACTCCTCGGTCGTTCATGTTCTGTAGATTCCCTGTGGACCAAATTTGTTCTGTAATACATACATCCTTAAACCGGCGGCGTTACTAAATCGCATTGCCAAGAGTCCAAAAAAATGAATATTTTTAGTCGACTGTGATTTTTGATGCCATGATGGGTTCACTCGGGCTATTTGTCGCTATACTTGCCCTATTCTATGCTGTAAACGGACAGATAATCAAGCATGCTAAATTTCCACCTTGGAATAATAAAAAAGAACCCCTAAAGGTTAAAATAGGCATGTATATGGAAAGTATAGGTAAATTTCAGTCCAACGACATGGTATGTGTTTTTTTTTGTGTTTTTTGTTTCCTTTTACGTCTTACATAATTGGATATTTATTTTTAGACCTTTGACGTCGATTTGTATCTCTACATGAGTTGGACAGACCCAAGCATGAATCATACAAACCAAGACTACATCCTTATCAATGATCCTAAAATTCGAAAACATATTTGGTCAGATAATATTTTTTTACAATTTTTTTTATTACCAAAAAACATTTTTTCAGGCTTCCAGATCTCTACTTTGCAAACGCAAGGTAAAAAAATGTCAACAAAAAAAATTTTTGAGATGATAATTTTTAGAACAGCATTTTTTCACGACGTAACGGTTCCTAACTTCAACCTTTTTGTCGCACAGGACGGAACCATAGCCTATTCCAGTCGTGTGACACTTACGGTTGCGTGCAATTTAAAATTGGTCCAGTACCCCATGGATCATCAAGAATGCTTTATACGAGTTTTATCGTGTGCGTTGTCTCCAGAGAATAAAAAACCAGTCACAAAGGACAAATTACAGATGCATACATCGCAAATCAGGTCAATGTAACATGGTTTAATCTCGAACCCATCAGATATAATCCTGAAATTGAATTACCTGAATTTTACATAAAAAATATGAGTGCAAAATACTGCGACGGTACTTATATGTACGCTATCACCGATCATTCGCATAAAATAGGTTTGACAATTTTTTTTCGGCAGAAAAATTCTTTCAATTGACGTTTGTAAACTTTTCAGACAAGTTCAGCTGCCTAGAATCCACGATTAGTCTTAGTAGGTCCGTCGGATATCATCTTGTCCAGTCTTACATTCCGACAGGTTTGAAATTCTGTTGAACAGTTAAAAAATTAACTTCCTGGATTACTTTTAGCTCTTATCGTAGTAATAAGCTGGGTATCATTCTGGATAGACCGTCGAGCCGTTCCGGCACGTGTCACGCTGTCATTCACGGCTCTCCTGTCACTATCCACCCTGGGAAATGGATTACGCTTTGGTCTACCCATGGTTAGCTACGCCAAGTCCATAGATTACTGGTTTGGAAGTGAGGATAATAATTTTGTTCATTCTAAAGACATTTTTTTTAATTTTAAATAATTTGTGTTTAGCATGCATGATCTTTGTATTCTGCGCTTTGCTGGAATTTGCCATCGTTAACAGTTACATGAGACAGGCTACAAAATATGAAAAACTTGCCAGGGCATTGGAAAAAAGATATGGTGAGAAGAAACAAAAATTTTGTATCGTGAACATTTTTTTTGCAGCGAGCATAGAATCAGACGACGGAAATGGAGAAGTCGACGAAAATGGACCGTACATTCCGTCGAATGAAAAATATTCAAACTCGTATATTCACATCAATATTGATGACTCGGAAAAAATGAAGTCTGAAAACGAAACACCTTATCGGAATCAAGGTAGGTTTTTTTTAATTTTGTTTACAATTGCAAATTTTTTTATTGAAGTCAATTTTTTTTTATTTGATTAATAATCACAAATTTACATTTTTTCAAGTCAACGGCCTCCTGTCAACTGGAATCCACCACAACACAGATCCCAACCTTCAATCCCACACCGTTCGTACCGTCTACATCACTCCGCCCATCAACCATCAATCTGATCATAACTACAACAAAAATGACTACGAAAAGCATCATTCGATCTCAAGCGAGCCTTCAACGCTAAGAAAACAATCAAGTACAACCAAGAACATCGTCGATGACATGACGCCCTGCATCAGTGATGACGACTGGCAGGCGCCGTCTACGATGTCACGGACACCGGTTCGGCGACGTCGTCCACGCAACTGTCGGCCGCCCAATACGTACGGGGCGCGGCAATATATACAACTTGGCTTTTTATACTCGCGCAAGGCTCTGAGAATCGACAAACTCAGTCGAGTCACGTTTCCTTTCGTGTTTATAGTCTTCAACATAGCCTATTGGACGTATTACATGTGGTATGTCCCAAACTTCATGCTCCCCCTATAAACTGGCATTGTCGTGCCTCTTTTTTTCCACTATTTACTAGGCAAAAAAACAACTCACTAAAATCAATCAACAAACATAAAACAGATCTCCTAGCCGGTGGACGAAGCGGAAGCAACACTTTTCACGACGTGGGAGTTGGAAACGAAGTGGTAGAACAGCAGACAGGCAGCGAGGCGGGCGTTGAGCTCCTGATGGTCAAAGTCGTGGCACCACTCGACCTGAAAAAAAAAATTTATTCCACTAGAATCCAAAAAATAAAACCTACATTGCCCCAGACCTGAGTCTGGTAAATCTGTTCGAGACGAGCGAGTTCAGTGACATTCTCGACCGAAGCCTGTCCGCCGAGGAGATACAGGGTCGCGAGAATGCTCTTCGCAGCCTCCACGCCGTACTGGATGCCAATCAGGCTCCAAAAGTTGTTGGACATCAGCCAGCGCTCGATCTTCTTCGAGTCTCCTTCCGCGATGTCTGGCAGATCGATGATCGAGTGGGTAGGCTTGATGTTGAGCTCGAAAGCCGAGTTGATCCACTGCAACACAGGTCCCCAGCGCTCGTTTTGCAGCTTGATGAGGTTATCCGGATTTGAAGCGTAGTACAGCAGGGTGTCTGTTTCAAGGAAGTTCATGATTTGGGTCGTCAGGGATTCTCTGAAAAAAAGTGTTTGTATAATATATAAAATTCCAAAAACCTCCAGAATCCGTTAAACATCATAGATCGCATCCCAAAAAGCCCAGCATTTGATAGAGTTCAAAAATCGAATCTACTGCATATTAAATCACCCTCCTCCCTGCCCGCTAAAAAAATAAACTCACTTAGTCTCGTTAAACGGATTGTCGATGGCAGTGAAAGTCAGTCCTGTGAGACGCATGACCGTCTTGTTGATGACATCCTTCTGCGAATCCCATTCCTGAGCAATTGTCAGCGCGAGAGGCTCGGATTCGATCTGAAAAAATGATTGAAGGGTATATTATAATCGTGAGTCATGACTTTAATATGGGTTTTTTAAAGTTGCATAGCTTTCATGGAAGCAGGCAGAGCTTCGAAAAGCACGTGCATACACATACGCACGCATACAAGCAAGCCATCCCTGCGTCTCGCGTTGGTGCAACAGGTGAAAATGGGAAAAAAAAGACACACAATACACTCACGGACGAGAGGCACCACCTTCGGCTTGCACAGTTAACGTTGTTTCAGCTTATTCAGTGGTTGTTATTTTCAAATTCGCCTTTTTTTATGTGAAAAAAAGGGGATTAATAGCGGTCATAATGGGTGCTTTCGATCATCTACGCCTCAACATCCATGATTTTGGACTACACGTCTTCGCTGTATGCATGTTTCTGCTGGTAAATTTATGCAAATGCAAAAAAGTAGGGTTGATAAATGACAAAAAGCTTACAGCTCCTCGCCTTTCTCTACTGCGCGTATCGATGCATCGACAAACAGCAAGTCGACAGAACTAAATCACAGACAGTGACTCCGTCATGCAGTACAAATGCTCTATCCCTGTCGCTACCACCTGAACGAGAATCTCTGCTCAGAAACGTTCAGTTTGGACCGGCAGATAAGAGTTCGACCCATGCTTCACTCGCGAACCTCACTGAGCATCAAAGAGCAAGTTTTAACCCCTCAAAACTTCCTTTAACTATTAATAAGGTTCAGGAGATCCTCCAAGTCCACTGCCAAGAATGCGAAGGAGAATCCCAGTCGACAGAGATCGAAGAGCCGACGTCTATAAGCACACGTTTCTAGCCCCAAGCATAAAAACCCACTCGCATTCCATCCAAACCCATCGTTGACCAGTCATACACCATATATCAGCCCTTAAGTTATTAATAAAACCAACCAACCTTGAGTACGTTTCCACCGACGGTTTTCAATACACGATTATCAAGTAAAACGGAATAAAGCTTCTTGCCATCGTTTGTCTCTTCATCGATCACGGAGACATCCTTGTAGAATCTCTTCGGCTTGACAATAGCTGAGTTGAAGCGAAGACCGGTAGAAATGAGAGGTTTGGCACGGCTAAGAAGAGAAAGCCTGGAGAACAGCATTCTAACCCTTGGAAAGCGAAAAAAAATGCGAAGCAAGGAACGGGCGAATATGAAAGTCGCTTATGCACTTTTTGCCAATTCAAGTTGAGGCTTTTCTTTTTCACACCTTTGTTTAGCGACTTTCTTAGCTGTATTCTAAGCTTCATGGACAAGTTGGTCGAGCAGGTTGTTCACGAATTTGTCAGCTATGATGAGAACCAGGTAAATCGGATATTCGAGGACTTGTTGGAAGGAAAGGGTGAGTTGTTTTTCTGTTTGTTTATGTTGACTCTCGTGTTGTTTGCAGCGCCTACCCACGTTTCACACGGTCTGGTTCAACGACTCATCGTCGAAGCCGTCAGAAATGGCATTCCTGTCGACGACCTGAGAGCTAAGCTTCTTCAACACGGAGCCAAATTCACGGATTTGTTCTTGGAAGCTTACGAGGTTTGACTTTTCGTATGGAGAAATTTTATACACGTCTGACTTTCAGAAAAACGAGTCCAAAGTCTCAGACGCACTCAGAAGCATTGGTTATCGTTATCCAGCGCTTACAGAAGTCGAATGGAAACTGTCTGGTTTGATGGAGTCTAATGAGTACCAGCGGATCAAAGCCCCGCTCGTCGAAATGACCTTCAAGTCCATTCCCGTCGGAAAGCTTCACTCTGAATCTTTCAACTTCACCTGCACCAAGGACGAATTGCTGGTATGCTATTTGATGGTTTACAGATTTTGAAGATACTTTTCAGGAGTTGCAAAGCGTCGTCAAGGAAGCGGAGAACATGCTTGCCAAGTTGGCCAACAAATGATTCACTTGTGATTTTTATTTACTTGTACTTTTCATGTGTTGATAAATACTTTGTTGTTTTTTTGGAATGACTGTCTTGAGGGCATTTTACTTGAGTGAGGGTTTATCAGAACTTGGAGTTGATTTGCGTAATGCGCAGTGTTTTGATCCGTTATCAGTGAAGGGGAAACGTGCCTAGCTTGTATGACGATTTTTCTGATTTGTAAAAATCGATTGAGGCATCTGATTCGTCCACATAAAAAAGGCATCGCTGAATGACTGCAATAGTCTCCAATGGCATGGTATCCGGAAAGTGTCAGTCGACATATTCTCGAGCACTACCCCTTTCTAACATCCAAGAAACGCACGCCGAGTTCAAAAAAAGCGAATAATTCAAAATGCGCGCCATTGAACTCGTTCTCTTTTCCAAAGCGGAACTCTCGGCGCTACTTTTGAGAAAAGAATACTGTGTTCGTAACCCTTCGAATGTATTCGTAACCGATCGTCATTCATTCCTGCAGCGAACAAATTTTTTCGGTTCTGGCTGAATGTTGCAACACTCTCATTGTTTTTTCGTTGAATTTCTCATATTGCCATCCGATTCGTGCGTATTGTTGCCTTTTTCCGTATTTATTTTTGGCGCGTTGACTTGATTGACATTCATTTTGATCATTATTCCGCAAAACTTCATTTTTTTGTAAAAGACTGTTCTATACGCGTGAAATCTGACGAGACCATAAGTGACACTGACAGTGGCAATAAAAACGTCGACCCTACTATGGGCAGCAATGACTGCAATAGTCTCCAATGGCATGTGATCCGGATTGTGTCAGTTGACATATTCTGGAGCGCTGCTTCTTTTTAACACCCAAAAAACGCACGCCGAGTTCAAAAAAAGCGAAAAATTCAAAATGAGCGCCAATTGAACTCGTTCTCTTTTCCAACGCGAAATTCTCGGCGCTACTTTTTGAACAGACAAATACTGTGCATTCGTAACCGATCGTCATTCATTCCTGCAGCGAACAATTTTTTTCGGATCTGGCTGAATGTTGCAACACTTTCACTGTTTTTTCGTTAAATTTCTCATATTGCCATCCGATTCGTGTGTATTGTTGCCTTTTTCCGTATTTATTTTTGGCGCGTTGACTTGATTGACAATTTGATCATTATTCCGCAAAAGTTTTCATTTTTTAGTTCAAGACTGTTCTAGCCAAGAAAAGAAGAAACTCTGAGCATGGAAGATCGAAGCAAGCGTTCCATATTCGTGAGTTTGTTTGAAATATTTTGTATGGGTTCTGAAAGTTTTCATTACAGGCTACGGACGAGCATGCGTCGGACTCGGAAGAGATTCCGCAGTCTGACACCTCGACTTTGGCCGCGTCAATTGAAGAAGAAGCCCCGGCTATGGACGATCGTGCGCCAGTCGTTGACGAGATTCTGCAGTCTGACACGCCTCCTCCGGCCGCCTTGATTGAAGAAGAAGCCCCGGCTATGGACGATCGTGCGCCAGTCGTTGACGAGATTCTGCAGTCTGACACGCCTCCTCCGGCCGCCTTGATTGAAGAAGAAGCCCCGGCTATGGACGATCGTGCGCCAGTCGTTGACGAGATTCTGCAGTCTGACACGCCTCCTCCGGCCGCCTTGATTGAGGAAGAAGCCCCGGCTATGGACGATCATGCGCCAGTCGTTGACGCGATTCTGCTCTCTGACACGCCGCCTTCGGCCGCCTCTACTTTGAGCATGGAAGATCGAAGCAAGCGTAGCAAAGTCGTGAGTTTGATTGAAATGTTGTATGGGTTCTGAAGTTTTTATTACAGGCCCCGAAGAGGTTTTCCCCGTCACCGAAGAAACCATCGCGTCAGTTTGAAAACCTTTTGACCTCTAAAACTCCGCAGAAGACGGTGATGCCTTCGACATCGACGCAGAAGGCCGCGTATGTTGAAGAGGAGGCGCCGACTACGGACGAGCATGCGTCGGACTCAGAAGAGATTCCGCAGTCTGACACGCCGCCTCCGGCCGCCGTGATTGAGGAAGAAGCCCCGGCTATGGACGATCGTGCGCCAGTCGTTGACGAGATTCTGCAGTCTGACACGCCTCCTCCGGCCGCCTTGATTGAGGAAGAAGCCCCGGCTATGGACGATCATGCGCCAGTCGTTGACGAGATTCTGCTCTCTGACACGCCGCCTTCGGCCGCCTCTACTTTGAGCATGGAAGATCGAAGCAAGCGTAGCAAAGTCGTGAGTTTGATTGAAATGTTGTATGGGTTCTGAAAGTTTTTATTACAGGCCCCGAAGAGGTTTTCCCCGTCACCGAAGAAACCATCGCGTCAGTTTGAAAACCTTTTGACCTCTAAAACTCCGCAGAAGACGGTGATGCCTTCGACATCGACGCAGAAGGCCGCGTATGTTGAAGAGGAGGCGCCGACTACGGACGAGCATGCGTCGGACTCAGAAGAGATTCCGCAGTCTGACACGCCGCCTCCGGCCGCCGTGATTGAGGAAGAAGCCCCGGCTATGGACGATCGTGCGCCAGTCGTTGACGAGATTCTGCAGTCTGACACGCCTCCTCCGGCCGCCTTGATTGAGGAAGAAGCCCCGGCTATGGACGATCATGCGCCAGTCGTTGACGAGATTCTGCTCTCTGACACGCCGCCTTCGGCCGCCTCTACTTTGAGCATGGAAGATCGAAGCAAGCGTAGCAAAGTCGTGAGTTTGATTGAAATGTTGTATGGGTTCTGAAAGTTTTTATTACAGGCCCCGAAGAGGTTTTCCCCGTCACCGAAGAAACCATCGCGTCAGTTTGAAAACCTTTTGACCTCTAAAACTCCGCAGAAGACGGTGATGCCTTCGACATCGACGCAGAAGGCCGCGTATCTTGAAGAGGAGGCGCCGACTACGGACGAGCATGCGTCGGACTCAGAAGAGATTCCGCAGTCTGACACGCCGCCTCCGGCCGCCGTGATTGAGGAAGAAGCCCCGGCTATGGACGATCATGCGCCAGTCGTTGACGCGATTCTGCTCTCTGACACGCCGCCTTCGGCCGCCTCTACTTTGAGCATGGAAGATCGAAGCAAGCGTAGCAAAGTCGTGAGTTTGATTGAAATGTTGTATGGGTTCTGAAAGTTTTTATTACAGGCCCCGAAGAGGTTTTCCCCGTCACCGAAGAAACCATCGCGTCAGTTTGAAAACCTTTTGACCTCTAAAACTCCGCAGAAGACGGTGATGCCTTCGACATCGACGCAGAAGGCCGCGTATGTTGAAGAGGAGGCGCCGACTACGGACGAGCATGCGTCGGACTCAGAAGAGATTCCGCAGTCTGACACGCCGCCTCCGGCCGCCGTGATTGAGGAAGAAGCCCCGGCTATGGACGATCGTGCGCCAGTCGTTGACGAGATTCTGCAGTCTGACACGCCTCCTCCGGCCGCCTTGATTGAGGAAGAAGCCCCGGCTATGGACGATCATGCGCCAGTCGTTGACGAGATTCTGCTCTCTGACACGCCGCCTTCGGCCGCCTCTACTTTGAGCATGGAAGATCGAAGCAAGCGTAGCAAAGTCGTGAGTTTGATTGAAATGTTGTATGGGTTCTGAAAGTTTTTATTACAGGCCCCGAAGAGGTTTTCCCCGTCACCGAAGAAACCATCGCGTCAGTTTGAAAACCTTTTGACCTCTAAAACTCCGCAGAAGACGGTGATGCCTTCGACATCGACGCAGAAGGCCGCGTATCTTGAAGAGGAGGCGCCGACTACGGACGAGCATGTGTCGGACTCAGAAGAGATTCCGCAGTCTGACACGCCGCCTCCGGCCGCCGTGATTGAGGAAGAAGCCCCGGCTATGGACGATCATGCGCCAGTCGTTGACGCGATTCTGCTCTCTGACACGCCGCCTTCGGCCGCCTCTACTTTGAGCATGGAAGATCGAAGCAAGCGTAGCAAAGTCGTGAGTTTGATTGAAATGTTGTATGGGTTCTGAAAGTTTTTATTACAGGCCCCGAAGAGGTTTTCCCCGTCACCGAAGAAACCATCGCGTCAGTTTGAAAACCTTTTGACCTCTAAAACTCCGCAGAAGACGGTGATGCCTTCGACATCGACGCAGAAGGCCGCGTATCTTGAAGAGGAGGCGCCGACTACGGACGAGCATGTGTCGGACTCAGAAGAGATTCCGCAGTCTGACACGCCGCCTCCGGCCGCCGTGATTGAGGAAGAAGCCCCGGCTATGGACGATCATGCGCCAGTCGTTGACGAGATTCTGCTCTCTGACACGCCGCCTTCGGCCGCCTCTACTTTGAGCATGGAAGATCGAAGCAAGCGTAGCAAAGTCGTGAGTTTGATTGAAATGTTGTATGGGTTCTGAAAGTTTTTATTACAGGCCCCGAAGAGGTTTTCCCCGTCACCGAAGAAACCATCGCGTCAGTTTGAAAACCTTTTGACCTCTAAAACTCCGCAGAAGACGGTGATGCCTTCGACATCGACGCAGAAGGCCGCGTATCTTGAAGAGGAGGCGCCGACTACGGACGAGCATGTGTCGGACTCAGAAGAGATTCCGCAGTCTGACACGCCGCCTCCGGCCGCCGTGATTGAGGAAGAAGCCCCGGCTATGGACGATCGTGCGCCAGTCGTTGACGAGATTCTGCAGTCTGACACGCCTCCTCCGGCCGCCTTGATTGAGGAAGAAGCCCCGGCTATGGACGATCGTGCGCCAGTCGTTGACGAAATTCTGCTGTCTGACACGCCTCCTCCGGCCGCCTTGATTGAGGAAGAAGCCCCGGCTATGGACGATCGTGCGCCAGTCGATGACGAGATTCTGCAGTCTGACACGCCTCCTCCGGCCGCCTTGATTGAGGAAGAAGCCCCGGCTATGGACGATCGTGCGCCAGTCGTTGACGAAATTCTGCTGTCTGACACGCCTCCTCCGGCCGCCTTGATTGAGGAAGAAGCCCCGGCTATGGACGATCGTGCGCCAGTCGATGACGAGATTCTGCAGTCTGACACGCCTCCTCCGGCCGCCTTGATTGAGGAAGAAGCCCCGGCTATGGACGATCGTGCGCCAGTCGTTGACGAAATTCTGCTGTCTGACACGCCTCCTCCGGCCGCCTTGATTGAAGAAGAAGCCCCGGCTATGGACGATCATGCGCCAGTCGTTGACGCGATTCTGCTCTCTGACACGCCGCCTTCGGCCGCCTCTACTTTGAGCATGGAAGATCGAAGCAAGCGTAGCAAAGTCGTGAGTTTGATTGAAATGTTGTATGGGTTCTGAAAGTTTTTATTACAGGCCCCGAAGAGGTTTTCCCCGTCACCGAAGAAACCATCGCGTCAGTTTGAAAACCTTTTGACCTCTAAAACTCCGCAGAAGACGGTGATGCCTTCGACATCGACGCAGAAGGCCGCGTATCTTGAAGAGGAGGCGCCGACTACGGACGAGCATGTGTCGGACTCAGAAGAGATTCCGCAGTCTGACACGCCGCCTCCGGCCGCCGTGATTGAGGAAGAAGCCCCGGCTATGGACGATCGTGCGCCAGTCGTTGACGAGATTCTGCAGTCTGACACGCCTCCTCCGGCCGCCTTGATTGAGGAAGAAGCCCCGGCTATGGACGATCGTGCGCCAGTCGTTGACGAAATTCTGCTGTCTGACACGCCTCCTCCGGCCGCCTTGATTGAGGAGGAAGCCCCGGCTATGGACGATCGTGCGCCAGTCGATGACGAGATTCTGCAGTCTGACACGCCTCCTCCGGCCGCCTTGATTGAGGAAGAAGCCCCGGCTATGGACGATCGTGCGCCAGTCGTTGACGAAATTCTGCTGTCTGACACGCCTCCTCCGGCCGCCTTGATTGAAGAAGAAGCCCCGGCTATGGACGATCGTGCGCCAGTCGTTGACGAAATTCTGCTGTCTGACACGCCTCCTCCGGCCGCCTTGATTGAGGAAGAAGCCCCGGCTATGGACGATCGTGCGCCAGTCGATGACGAGATTCTGCTGTCTGACACGCCTCCTCCGGCCGCCTTGATTGAAGAAGAAGCCCCGGCTATGGACGATCGTGCGCCAGTCGTTGACGAGATTCTGCTGTCTGACACGCCTCCTCCGGCCGCCTTGATTGAGGAAGAAGCCCCGGCTATGGACGATCGTGCGCCAGTCGTTGACGAAATTCTGCTGTCTGACACGCCTCCTCCGGCCGCCTTGATTGAAGAAGAAGCCCCGGCTATGGACGATCGTGCGCCAGTCGTTGACGAGATTCTGCTGTCTGACACGCCTCCTCCGGCCGCCTTGATTGAGGAAGAAGCCCCGGCTATGGACGATCGTGCGCCAGTCGTTGACGAAATTCTGCTGTCTGACACGCCTCCTCCGGCCGCCTTGATTGAAGAAGAAGCCCCGGCTATGGACGATCGTGCGCCAGTCGTTGACGAAATTCTGCTGTCTGACACGCCTCCTCCGGCCGCCTTGATTGAGGAAGAAGCCCCGGCTATGGACGATCGTGCGCCAGTCGTTGACGAGATTCTGCTGTCTGACACGCCTCCTCCGGCCGCCTTGATTGAGGAAGAAGCCCCGGCTATGGACGATCGTGCGCCAGTCGATGACGAGATTCTGCTGTCTGACACGCCTCCTCCGGCCGCCTTGATTGAAGAAGAAGCCCCGGCTATGGACGATCGTGCGCCAGTCGTTGACGAAATTCTGCTGTCTGACACGCCTCCTCCGGCCGCCTTGATTGAGGAAGAAGCCCCGGCTATGGACGATCGTGCGCCAGTCGTTGACGAAATTCTGCTGTCTGACACGCCTCCTCCGGCCGCCTTGATTGAAGAAGAAGCCCCGGCTATGGACGATCGTGCGCCAGTCGTTGACGAAATTCTGCTGTCTGACACGCCTCCTCCGGCCGCCTTGATTGAGGAAGAAGCCCCGGCTATGGACGATCGTGCGCCAGTCGTTGACGAAATTCTGCTGTCTGACACGCCTCCTCCGGCCGCCTTGATTGAAGAAGAAGCCCCGGCTATGGACGATCGTGCGCCAGTCGTTGACGAAATTCTGCTGTCTGACACGCCTCCTCCGGCCGCCTTGATTGAGGAAGAAGCCCCGGCTATGGACGATCGTGCGCCAGTCGATGACGAGATTCTGCTGTCTGACACGCCTCCTCCGGCCGCCTTGATTGAGGAAGAAGCCCCGGCTATGGACGATCGTGCGCCAGTCGTTGACGAAATTCTGCTGTCTGACACGCCTCCTCCGGCCGCCTTGATTGAGGAAGAAGCCCCGGCTATGGACGATCGTGCGCCAGTCGATGACGAGATTCTGCTGTCTGACACGCCTCCTCCGGCCGCCTTGATTGAAGAAGAAGCCCCGGCTATGGACGATCGTGCGCCAGTCGTTGACGAAATTCTGCTGTCTGACACGCCTCCTCCGGCCGCCTTGATTGAAGAAGAAGCCCCGGCTATGGACGATCGTGCGCCAGTCGATGACGAGATTCTGCTGTCTGACACGCCTCCTCCGGCCGCCTTGATTGAAGAAGAAGCCCCGGCTATGGACGATCGTGCGCCAGTCGTTGACGAAATTCTGCTGTCTGACACGCCTCCTCCGGCCGCCTTGATTGAAGAAGAAGCCCCGGCTATGGACGATCGTGCGCCAGTCGTTGACGAAATTCTGCTGTCTGACACGCCGCCTCCGGCCACCTCTACTTTGAGCACGGAAGATCGAAGCAAGCGTTCCATATTCGTGAGTTTGTTTGAAATATTTTGTATGGGTTCTGAAAGTTTTTATTACAGGCCCCGATAAGGTTCACCGTGCCGACTACGGACGAGCATGCGTCGGACTCAGAAGAGATTCCGCAGTCTACGGAAGAAGATTCGGAGTCTACTGAATCTTCGGAAGAGCCGGAGTCTGCTGAATCTTCGGAAATGTCGGAGTCTTCTGAATCTCCGACGCCGTCTCCGGAAAAGCCGAAGAAGCAGGGGGTCAACATCGTAAAACCCCCGGCTCCGAGGAAGGAACCGATGCCTTCGACATCGACGCAGAAGGCCGCGTCTGTTGAAGAAGAAGCCCCGGCTATGGACGATCGTGCGCCAGTCGATGACGAGATTCTGCAGTCTGACACGCCTCCTCCGGCCGCCTTGATTGAAGAAGAAGCCCCGGCTATGGACGATCGTGCGCCAGTCGTTGACGAAATTCTGCTGTCTGACACGCCTCCTCCGGCCGCCTTGATTGAGGAAGAAGCCCCGGCTATGGACGATCGTGCGCCAGTCGATGACGAGATTCTGCTGTCTGACACGCCTCCTCCGGCCGCCTTGATTGAAGAAGAAGCCCCGGCTATGGACGATCGTGCGCCAGTCGTTGACGAAATTCTGCTGTCTGACACGCCTCCTCCGGCCGCCTTGATTGAAGAAGAAGCCCCGGCTATGGACGATCGTGCGCCAGTCGTTGACGAAATTCTGCTGTCTGACACGCCTCCTCCGGCCGCCTTGATTGAAGAAGAAGCCCCGGCTATGGACGATCGTGCGCCAGTCGTTGACGAAATTCTGCTGTCTGACACGCCGCCTCCGGCCACCTCTACTTTGAGCACGGAAGATCGAAGCAAGCGTTCTATATTCGTGAGTTTGTTTGAAATATTTTGTATGGGTTCTGAAAGTTTTTATTACAGGCCCCGATAAGGTTCACCGTGCCGACTACGGACGATCATGCGTCGGACTCAGAAGAGATTCCGCAGTCTACGGAAGAAGATTCGGAGTCTACTGAATCTTCGGAAGAGCCGGAGTCTGCTGAATCTTCGGAAATGTCGGAGTCTTCTGAATCTCCGACGCCGTCTCCGGAAAAGCCGAAGAAGCAGGGGGTCAACAGCGTAAAACCCCCGGCTCCGAGGAAGGAACCGATGCCTTCGATGAATTACCAAAAAGCCGCGACGACTTATCCGAAAGCCCAGGCTTCGAAAAATAAGTCACACGCTACGAAAGAAGACTCGGACTCTGCTGAATCTTTGACGCCGTCTCCGCAAAAGCCGAAGAAGCCCTGGGTCAAGATTGTAAGACCCCCGGCTCCGAGAAAGAGGCCGCTGACTCCGGTGAACACCCAGAAGGACGCAATATCCGAGCAGGAGGCCGAGTCTCCTGAACCGATTGTGATCGATGCAAGAACCACTCCACCGCCGCCGGATGCTCCGTTAAACCTCCCGCCAGGCTATAAGCGCATCCCGGGGGGAAGGATTCCGTTTTACTGAGACCAACGTTTTCTAATCTTTGTCAGTTGTCAGTTTTAACATTTTTGTTATCATTATTTTTTTACTCGACCGTGTGAATAGCACCTGTTCTACTATTATCAATTTGTTTTTTTTTACTACCGTTTTTTACTTGTCCTTGTAATTTACTTGTGTACGTTCGATAATGAATAATTTGTTGTTCATCGCTTGATCGACTCGACACTTCCGATCCGAAGGCTACGGAAGTTAACCTTAGCATTCTATATCTTGCGTTTGTTATTTTGACCTCCGGCACGGGTTGAAATTTTTACGCTTGTTGTACGCGCGGGAATAAAAATTTCAACAGTACGTTCAAATTTCTAAAAGCTTTTTCCTACAAGCTTTTTTCTTTGAGTTGTTACGGAAAAATGCGACATTTTTTCCCGATGTAACATTTTTTTCCAGATTTTTTTGTAAAATTTTTTTATAACGTTGAGAGGAACATCCTAATAACCCCTAACACTTACAGTTTGTCACTGACTGAGTACGAAAAATATTCGTTCAAAAACACTAGTAAAAAACTATACCAATCGCTTATTTTCCTGGTTTGAGAAAGAATAGCATCGACTGTTATCATGTGTCATGGATTGATAAATTTCAGACACTGACGAGGATTTTAAAGATCAACTCACCGTTTTTGTGTCTCGTCTTATGCTTTTTTTAAATATTTTACGCGTTTGACGCCAAATTTGGTTCAATGTCGAGGTCAGAATTCGTTGGGAACGGGGAATTATACCTTCTTTGGAGACGGAATCTGACGGGGTCAAGAACCATCATTTTTTCGACACAACGTTGTTTCAAGGTGTTTTCAATGGAATCTATCCATCAACCAAATGTTTATTATTTTTAAACATCATAAAAAATGTTAGTTCTTTTTTCAGGTTTACATTTTCTACCAAAGAAGTGAAATTCAATGTTTGGTATCTAAACATTTTTTTAGCGTAAACATTTGTCTGTATGTCGTTTACCATGGAAAAATAGGGAAATTTTGCGTGGGTAGAACATTCGAGCAGATTATGATTGCCTTTTGATTGAAATCCAAGTACTACTGAGCTTTGGCAAAAAGTTGGTGTGTTTTTTTGCAAAAACGAGATGCCTGATAAATAGACGTTTTTGTCTCCGCCTAATTTCTCACTCATCGTACAAATAGTAGCGATTTTTCTGGTTGGCATCAATCAGAATTTTTACATTTTGTCAAAAAAATTTCCACACTACATATTTTTTACGTACTTCGCGTCAACGCCCAGAATCAAGCTTTGTCAAAATGAAATTGCTTTATATTTTGTTTGTTATCATGGCTATCAACATCACCTTTGCAAAGCTTTTCTGTACAAACGCGGTACTGTCGTCCCTAGACTGCTTTCTTCTAACAAACAGAACGTCACTGTTTACAATGACTAGCGTTCTTTACAACTGAATACGATGTTCCAAAAAATTAAGTTTATCCGAGAACGAATAATTTTGCTTATGCTGATGTTGTTTTGCGTCATTTTGACATAATTTGACGTTTTGAAGTCATTTTGTTTATGTTGATCCAAAAATGTTATGCAGGTTGGGAAAAAAATAAATGATCACTTTTAAGAATGTAATCCAACTACATAATTATAATTTTTTGTAACTAACAAATGTATAGTGTTTTTTAAAACCCATAAAAATAGGATTAATCTCATTTTATTAAAAAAATGTGGATACCAAGCAATTATTGAAAAATGAAGTAAAGTCCGGTCTTGACAAAAAATTAGTAAAGTGCAGTGATCTTAAGTTATCATTTGAACATCAGTAAAAACACTACTCAAATTTGGCAAATATTATTAGCTTTGCATGTTTTCTTGAATTTTTTTGTAGTTTTTGCAATACCAGAAGGCGTTCCAATTTTTGCCCATTGATGCGGCGCACCCTGTTCATGTTCATAAACGCCGAAAACCACAAAAAATTGGTGTGGCATGGCCCATTCTATCTGCTTTTTTTGTAGTGCTGACGTTTAAGCAAAAAAATGTGGTTTTGTATGGTTGCAAGTTGCTTGCAGCTTTTTGTAATTATTCTTTGCATTTTTGTCTTGCTTGGCATCCGAAAAGCTTACAAACATAGTGATGTTCGTCACGATCCATTCATTTACATATCCTATCTGGCCATGTTTTTTTACATCGGATCAATGGTGGCTCAAGAAGATGCTGTCCTTACAGCGATGTTTACAAAGGTTAGATGTTTGCAGTCCATTTTTGTACGACAGTAAAAATTTTATTCAGAATAACACCGTCGACGCTCCAGTGGGATCGATGAAACTCTTAGAATACGGATTAGTTTTTTTTCCGTATTTCGTTCCTTTTCTCCTAAACATGAATTGGATATTCTACTTTTTTCTTCACTCGGCTTGGCTTCGTCTTTTTAAACCGCCTCACAACAGCAACCTGATTGCGGCTATCATGGTTTTCCCGGCGCATATGATTGTCATGTGTTTTCTGTTACAATGCCATCTTCGCGTTGAGATTGAAGAACTGTATTTCAAGCAAGCGTGTTCAACCGAAAGCAAGGACTTTTTGAACAAAGTAAGTAATAAGTAAAAAAAATTTAATTTATTCTGGATAACACATCAAAAACATTTTTAGTGGAAGCAGTACGTGATGATTATCCCAGTGCGCTGCACCTGTATCTCGTACATTCCTTGCGGATTTGTCATCCTTTGGAAGTGGCTTCAAACCGGTCGTGTCGATAGATACTGGAAACAGTTTTTTGGAAGCTGCATTGTCGGGTGCCTAATATACGCTTTACAACTGATTTATAGTTTCGTGTTTGCCACCCACACTGCTGCACTTGTTCACATAACAACAGTTTTGGGGGCAGATGAAGCTGTTCGTCACTACACCTATACACTTGTCATTCAATTGTTTTATCCGACAATTTCCACTACCGTTAGCGATTCGTCTATGCAAAGTGGCACTGAGAATGCTGTTGTGACCAAATCTGATCCAAACTCCACTGAGTTGACGTGAATTGGTTGCCAACATTGAATTTTAAACATAAACAGTTAGTTCTAATTCAAAAGAAAGTTTCATATGCTTGTTTTAAAGATGGGTAAAAGCAAGAGTGCTTTTTACATTTTTAAATTCAGAATATGAACCACTTTTCTACGCAAACGATACGTCATATACACCCCCATACGCACGTGTATTGCACCTGTGTTTTGTGCTATCCTTGTGGGATTGCCATTTGTACCTGATAATGTAGCATAAATAGTACTGCACCCGCAAATAGTGTGCCGTAAACGTTGTTTCCTTCATGATGTTAATTTTGTAAAAAAAACATGATGTATAACCGTAATCGACTTTTATCTTCTCATTGTCATTATTTGTATTGTTGACATTATGTTCTTGTTGCATTAATAAGAATTTGAACAAATATTTATTGTATAAATATAAATATGTAATGTGCAACATGCAGTGTTCATGTACGTATGTACATCTAAAAAAAGAAAATAAAGCAATAAAAAATGGTTGAATATGACTCTCTGAAGATCAATTGAAAAACTGAAACTGATATCATTATGTATATATTTAGTACGCTTCGGGCAGATAGTCGTTGTTAGTTTTTAGATTTGTTTTCGCTGGAGCAGAGACCTTCCATATTTAGTGGCATTTTGTTGTAAGCCTTTGATAAGACTATTCCAAATTGTCGTGCCGACGGCAGTCCAGATGCCGATGTTTCTTCTAGTGTTCTATTTCCAAGCGGCGATGTTACTACACTTTTTGTGGTATATACATAACTTCATATAGAGACAGAGGTATATATTTTATATATTTTTACTCGACAGATGTCATTGTTTGTGTTACATATGTATCTAACATAAGCAATAGTCATTTTAAATGTATTTTTAAAATTATTGAAAATTTATTAAATAAAAGTACGTTAAAGCAGAAAAATAAAAACCTATCGCTAGTTAAAAATGTGAAAAGTTGAATAGTGAACTGAAAAAAGGCGCTATGAAAATTGGAAAAAATGTTTGGCCACTCCTAACTACTTTTATCAAAAAAGTAATCAGAAAATGTGGCGATCACGATACTGACTGATGTTCCTGCACTACGGATGTGCGACAGAACTGTTGATAACACTCTATGTAAAATATTAACCAACGTCTGCATCTCATACTTTGGTTGGCTTATCAAAGGCTCGCGAGTAGTAAAAAACATTTTTGTGCTTAATATCGATATTCTAACTTTTTTGGTGATAATTAATTCAAAGTACATATTGCATAAGTTTTTGAACTATGGATAATCTTGGCAGCGATATACGATACTGACAATACTCAAAAACCGCTGCGGCGGCGGCATTGTGGATTTGGCGATAATGATTTTTTTTATTTTCTAGAATAAGATGGAAACCATAAAACAATCTTATTTGATTGCGTCAGATTACTTCTGCTTATCAGTGCTGTGAGGTACCCGAAAATGTCGAGTAGCCGACCCGAAGATTCGACCCGACCCGACCCGAGCCCGAAATTGTTTGACAAAAGCTGAATTTTTAGTGCTTCAAAAAATAAATTTCCACATATTCTAAAGTTTCGCATTTATGCGTTTGAAATCGGCATACTGCTGTTTTGAGAATAAAAGTGTAAAATAGTTCAAGATTTTTTGTAAGAATGACATTTTCTAATCCATTTCTGTTTTTTTATTCATGTACCGTTAAGACTTGCATCATTCGTTGTTGTGTTTATATGTATTTTTTGCTGGTCGTGTTTTTACAATGTAAAAAAAATGATAGAAAGTTAGAATGGTTTGTAGATGACTTACGACTCTTTCGATTGTTTTCCGCTTACATCAGGTCCCGTCAGAATCATCAGTTTGTGCGCTGAAACCCACTCTGTAATTTTAAAAACAACACTTTTGGAAAAGATTCTTCTTGATCCTAGATTTGTTGACAAAAAGGTTATTTATTTTTAAATTTCTTTAATCTTGAAATTTTTAAGGTAGCACTGATCAGTGTCACTGGTGCGTATCGCAAAGGTAAAAGTTTCCTACTCAACTTGTTTCTTCGCTATTTGTCATGGCGTCAGAACAATAATCCGAGTTCAGAGTGGCTGACTTCATCAAACACGCTGGATGGTTTCAGCTGGCGTGCAGGCCATGGGCGCGAAACCAATGGCATCCTGCTTTGGTCTGAACCCTTTGTCATCAAGGATGCAAACAATGAAGACATTGTCGTGCTCCTCATGGATACCCAAGGCACTTTTGACTCGGATTCTACTATTAAGGAAAACACGACAATCTTTGGGCTTGCGACGTTGCTGTCATCGCTGCAAGTCTGTTTTTTTAACTTGTAACAAAAAAAACGTAATCATTGTTTTTAGATCTATAACCTGATGAGTAACATCCAAGAAGATGACCTTCAACACCTACAGTTGTTCGTCGAATACGGAAAATTTGCGTTAGAACACTCTAGTAAAACACCATTCCAATCGCTTCTTTTCCTGGTCCGCGATTGGGTTCACGATGATGAATACGGTTTTAATGGAGGTCAACGCCTTCTCGACAAGCGTCTTGAAAACAAAAACAATCAAAAACCTGAGCTACAGCAACTTCGCAAACAAATTGATGAATCATTTGAAAACGTCAGGTGTTTTTTGATGCCTTACCCAGGGATTAAAGTCGCACGCGGACAATTCAGCGGTATGTATAAATATTTTAGACAATTTGGTAAAATGTTTTTGTAAGATTTTTATTAAAGGCAAACGTTGTTATCAAAAGGTATTGCGTGTAAATTTCAGATCTTGATCGGGATTTTGAAAAACAACTTCACGTGCTTGTGCCCAGCTTGTTAAACTCCAATGCCTTGAAGTTTAAGTCGATTGACGGAAAACCTGTCACTTGTCGTACGTTGTTCGAATACTTTAAGGCAAGAGTTTAATCAGAACAAATCACGTTTATATGTATCCGTTGTTCTTCAGACCTATATTGACTTCTTTCAAAGCCATAAAATGCCTGAGCCAACTTCACGTTTTCAAGCCACAGCTATTGCCAACAATCTAACCGCCCTGTCAAGTGCCAAAACTCTTTACATAAAAGAAATGGAAAAAAGCTTCAGTGGCGACGTTTCTTTACTGAATTCTGAAAATTTTGAGACTGAACATCAACGCTGCCTGCAAAAAGCTGAAGCAGAATTTAATAATGTACGCAAAATTGGTGGATACAAAATGTCAATTAAGTACTTGGACGATCTTTTTCAGCATATTGAAGTGCGTTTTTATTTAGTTTGGATTATGTATTGAGTTTTTTAGGATCACCGCAAACGCTTTTATAAATTAACAAACTACAAAAATAGTTACGGAACTTTGATATTAGATTTTATACATATTGCCGGACCGCATGTCATTGCAGCAATTTTTGCTGTTGGAAAAATTGCATTAGATAAGAGTATCGTCGTTGTCGTGTGATATGAATTATTATTGGTTGATTTCAGACGCTGGCAGTGGCCTTGGTGAAATACTGAACAAGTCTGCGATCAAAATCCTTGATATCCTAATGAACAAATCAATCATAGAACAACCTGAATTGTTTGATGAATTTAAGGTAAAGGTTATAATTATAACAACGAAAAATGTTGTCTGTTGTTTTTTAGATGTACATGAACGTTTTAAAAAACGATGACATATCGGATACCAACTTGCATTCTCATACCACAGTTATAGCTAACAATCTCGCCGCCCTATCAAACGCTAAATCACTATATTTCAATGAGATGGAAAAAGGCGGTAACCTCAATCCTAAAGATTTTGAAATTATGCATAACCATTGCCAGGAAAACGCTAAAGAAAACTTTAAAAAGATGTTCCAGTGTGGTGAAGAAAACATGTCAAAACTTTACTTAGACGACCTTACTCAGTATATTAATGTAAGCGGCAATTTTTTTTGCAGTATGTATTATTTTTTTTAGGACAACTACAAACGCTTCAAAGAGAAACGCTGACAAAGAATTTTCATAACAACACAAGAATTAAAAACAATATTTTTTACGTAAAATGTTTGACATTCGTCATGTTAAAAAATGACGACACTATTTTATGGCATTTCAGAACTTTCAGATACTACCAACGCTTGCTTCAATTTAAAAAACGTTTTATCCATTAAAGTTATAGACTGTCTTTATTTTTGATACAAATTTCTTTTAATGCCAAGGTTTTAAAAATAAATAAATAAGTATAACTAAATATTTAAACAGACCACAGCGACGATGGGAAGAAGAAATCGCGACCAAAACGAATCGAGACATTTACGCCTACGTGGACGTCATTTGTGACTCCTAACATCTGGTCTAATGATAACTAACCACTGAGTAATGGTGAAATAAATAAATAAAAAACTAAATATTTATTGCTTTTATGCGTTTATTCGTTCTTGTGTGTTAACATCATCATTGTCATGAGAATGATCTTGATGTCAGGATGTATGTAGTGATGACTAAAGCAATACTTGCGATAAGCGTTTTCAACAATTTTTGGAAGCATGATCAACGAATGTTTTCTGGAGGTATGTGTACTTTTCCAACAATCTATGCATAAACGATAAGAACAAGACAAAGATTGAAAGCAAAAAGAATAATGTAGAGTCAGCGAACTGCAGTAAGTACAGGTAAACACAAGCTCCGAAAAAAGTGTGTTATCAGATAAAAAACGCGTGATTTCTGATAATCTTCCGTTTTTAAGTTGATCTCTCTTCGAGTGTACTTCATTAAGCTTTTTTGTTCGTTTGGACCATCATCGATAACCCCCAAAATCGTTTGGTTGCTCGCTTTTCTTGTTTTATTCTCCTAATATGCAGGCATTAAAATGGCCCGCCGAAGCCCGGGCCCGGCCCAGGCCCGGGCAGGGCTTGGGCCGACCTGTGACTTTCAGTCTGCCAGTATTTGCCCGGTATTTCATCAATAATGTAAAAAATAAGAAAAACTCATTGCATTTTTATTATTTTTAACAAAATTTAGTCTCTACCAGTAATTTATGTAATTTATATAACGATTGGCTGCTATTTTTTGGAAAAAATTCGAAAAAAAACAGAATGCATAATTTCGGGCGGGCTTGGGCCTAAAATTTATGCCCGTTTTCCCGTTGATAAGTCTCTAGATCGATATAACTTTTGCCAATGTTTAAATCGTTTGTTTCAAAACGACGCATGCGATAAATGTTTATAAATTAAAAAAAAAGATTTTAATGATTTTTGTAGCTACACAAACGATGACATCTTCAGCCGACTCCGTTGATGACTTCCCAACTTCCCCGGGAGCAGTCAAAATCATCAGTTTGTCCGAAGAAAACGATTCATTTGTTTTGAACGAAAAACATCTTGAGAAGATTCTTCTCGATCCTCGTTGTGTCGGCAAAAAGGTTGTTTATTGTTTCAGACGCGGCATATAAACTGATTTGCAAGGACCTTGATTTAAAATTTTTGAATAATCATATTTAGGTTGCATTGGTGAGCATCGTTGGGGCATTTCGCACAGGCAAAAGCTTCCTGCTTAATTTTTTCCATCACTACTTGTCTTCGTCTCAGAAAAACGAGTGGCTGTCTGCTTTGAAAACGTTGAATGGCTTCAAATGGCGTAGAGGACCCGAGCCTGAAACAAGCGGCATTTTTCTTTGGTCTGAACCCTATGTCATCAAGGATGCAAACAATGAAGACATTGTCGTGCTCCTCATGGATACCCAGGGCATTTTTGACTCGAATTCTACTGGTAAGCAGAACACAACCATTTTTGCGCTTTCGACATTGCTGTCATCGCTGCAAGTAAGTTTTTTTTAGTTGTTGCAGAAAAACGTAATATTTGTTTTCAGATCTATAACCTCAAGAGTAACCTCCAAGAAGATAACCTTCAGAACTTACAGTTCTTCACTGAATACGGAAAATTCGCGCTAGATGAATGCAGTGAAACACCATTTCAATCGCTTATTTTCCTGGTTCGCGATTGGGACCTTGATGATAAATACGGATTTGCTGGAGGTAACGCCCTTCTCAAAGATCGTCTTGAGATAAAAAGTAATCAAAAACCTGAGTTGCGGAAGCTTCGTGAACAAATTTATGATTTGTTTGAAAATATCAGATGTTTTTTGATGCCTGCACCGGGGAAAAAGGTTACTCAAGGAAAATTTAGCGGTATGTATTTACACGCGCATTATGTTTCCTAAAATTACTAAGCATTGCTATTTTAGACCTTGACTCAGAGTTTGAAGAACAACTCAACGTGTTTGTACCCCACTTGTTGAATTCCAATAACTTGAAAGCCAAGCTGGTTAATGGCCAACCCGTTACGTGTAGCCAATTGTTTGAATACTTTAAGGCAAGTGTTCAGTGTTTGGAGTTCCACAAACGGTGCTTCAACTTGGAAAAAGTTTTACTCACTTTCGATCCTCTTGGTATGGATTCAAATAATGTTTTTTTCTAGCTATTCGTACAGTTTGCCCCCACTTTACAAGTTTTCCAAATAACAGCGTACGAGAACACCAAAAATTCATCAAAGTCTTTTTTGGAAATTTTTAATTTATTTGGCACTGAAAAGTTGCGATTCACTATTTTTTTATAAATTTTAAGTATATAGTACTAGTACTAGTTGAATTCATTAATGCTAGAAATTAATGTTCTTAAACGCTAGAAATTAATGTTCTTAAACATATTCAAAAGACGTTCTTAAAAAACATTTTTTGAATATGTACGAACAGGAAACAAATTTCAGTCAAATGAGTCAATTCTGAGTCAAAGAGTCGATTTTAAAAGTTCGGAGTCAAAAGAGTTGACTTTTTTGACTCTTGACTTCGACAGAGTAAAACATCAAAGTCAATTTCAAGTTGAAACACTGATGTGAGTCAGAGTCGACTCTTCTACTCCCAAGCAGTGTTGTCGGGTACCGTCGGTGTACGCGACCCAAAACTCATCCCAAAATTCCGGGTTTTGGGTTAGATACCCGGAAGTTTCAGGTACCCGACAACACTGCTCCCAAGTTGACTCCAGTGGAGTCGAAGTCGTTGAAACACTGATTACAATTGATATAAGCATGCCTAAAATCTTTTTTTTTTCAGACCTATGTCAACGTCTTTCAGAGCAAAGATTTACCAGAAGTGGAATCCATCTATAATGCTGGGGTTAAGGTACAAATGCTTGAGGCCTGTTCAAAGGCGAAGGCCCTTTACAACGACGAAATGGGGGAAATCTGTTGCAACGATGCACCTTACCTTAGTCCGATTGATTTCGAGATGAAGCATAGTGAATGCAAAAAATTTGCAATACTCGAATTTGACAACGCAACCAAAATTTATGAAGAGGAAATCAAAACTGTTTACAAAAATGATCTTATTCAGGATATCGACGTGAGTATTTATTTCTTTGACACATTGCAAAAAAAAAATTTAGAGTGAACGCGACCTTTTCCGAAAATTAAATGATGCCAACAAAAGGTACAATGACTATAAAACTGTTGTTGCAACTACAGCTGCAGTTGCAACGATTCTTCTTGCTAAGAAAATGTTTTGATCCTTCCAACAAGTCAAATGATCAACATACTTAATAAGATAAGGTAAATAAATATAAATAAATGTAATCACCGATTTGCCGAAAAAAACACTAAAAAAAGATGTTTTTGTAAATTCACTACAAATTGGTGTATATAGAAAAATGCCGGTTGTATTCCAGACAACTGCTGCTAGGTCTTACGAGATTGTATACAACATTAACTCTGCATTTATATTAACAAAAGAAACAACATTGGATTTTGGTTCAAAATTTTTACGCTGCTCTTGACCGCCAAATTTAACAAGGCTGAAACGTTTTGTTAAATCGTTGTATAGCACTGCCCTTGGTTAGATGGCACTCCCTGGTCGCCAAAATGGTACGTAGGTGCCTACAGTTTTGGCACAAAACATTTATAAACGTGAAATCGCTGTGTCGGACCCTCCACCTTGTTGATAAAAAAGCTCGCAGAGTGGCTCTCAAATTGTTACTTCTAGTGCGTGCCAGAAGTCTAAATAACAAACGCAAGACACATTCATTTCACTTCATCTCCCGGGAACCACCACCACAGAATGCTATGGTTAAATTTTTATCCGGCAAGCAAAGTAAGAAACATGAGCTTGTCGAGTCGATCAAGCGATGAGCATAGAATTCATTGACGCACGTACACAACAAAAAATTACAAGGTCAAGTAAAAAACGGTAGTGCTCACTTTGATATTAGTACTCGTCCCATTCACTGTCACTTTCATCGGTCTCGTCTTCTTCTGCAAAAATTTGAAAAATAAAGAACCCGTATAAGCCTAAAAAAAACTCACCGGAACTACTACACATTTGCTGACGACGAGTTTCCAAGGCACGAGCAAGTGCACCTGCAATTCCATCAATTTCCTGAACGTTGGTCAACGATTTGCGGCCTTCGACGGGAGGAGTATCCACCTGGAAAAAAAGTAAGATCATACTTAATTTTTTAAAAGAACGTGTTTGCAGGGGAAACTTACATGACGAAGCGATGGACCTTGCTTTATAGCGTTCATCATTTCTTCTCGCGAGTTGCCCTTCACCTTGCCCAGGCTAACCGCGCCCTTCTCCACCGGTGGTCCGACGGTTTTGAGCTTCTTGCCGGCCTGGATCTCAGCAAGCAGGTTGGCCCTGTCGTTTGGTACGCTGGGCAATGCTCCTTTCGGATTTGCAGAGCCGTTGGCAAACGAAGGAGGTGGAGGAGGCGGTGGAGGGGGTGCAGAAGAACCAGACGTCTTGAAGCTCTGTGGTGGTGGCGGAGGAGGAGGAGGGGGAGGTGGTGGTGGCGGAGGAGGTGGTGGAGCGGCAGCTGTGGACTGCGTGTGACTCCCGTAGACGTTATTTTGCTGTTGAAGAGATGCCGTTCGTGCAGCAGGCATCGGCCGAACGTGGGACGCGGGCGGTGGAGGTGGTGGTGGTGGCCGGGAGACCGTAGACGAGGGCAGATCGTGCCTCGGTACACTGGGTGTAGTCTGGGAATTGACGGCTCGATTGTACGATGGGGGTATGACGGGTGGGGGTGGTAGAGCGGGAGCCCGACTGCCGGAGGTCACAGGATACCGTGAGCCTATCGATGATGTGTCTGAGAAGGAGTGTGACGATTGGACGGACGGAAGAGTGCCGTGGTGGTAGTTGGCAGCTGCGGCAGCGACAACGGCATCGTGATTTTCGTGGGTTGAGTAGTAAATCTCGGGTGTAGTCTTCTTGCTGGCTGCCCGTAGTACGTCGCGTACGCCTTCGTCCATGGGCTCGGAGCCGTCGATCATCTGGCTGAAGCCTTCGTTCTGATCCCAGCCAACATGAGCTTTGTGTCTAAAAAGTTTTAAATAATAAAAAAAACTATTTCACTCCCCAAAACAAGCTACAACTTTTTTTTTCAAAGAAAACTCACTGAAAGTTAGTCGGTAAGCTGATGTCATCTTTTCGTATTCTGGGCTTCTTTTTACTCTTTTTGCTACTTTTCTTAGACTTCTTAGTGTCAAATCCAAGGCTGTTGACGTGTGAAACAGCGCCATCACACGTGATACCGGTGATAGGAGCCGACGTCCGGGAATCGTGACGCTTCTTTGGATTGTTGAGATCTGCAAAGGTGCATATAAGTAAACAAAGCGTAATGCAAATAATAGAAAGAAAAAGACGCAAGATAAGAAAAAGAAGAAGAAAGAACACCAATTATTAATAAAAAAAAGGAGTAGATCAAGCAAAAAAATCAAAGACCTGTTTGAAAAAATTGATCAGCTAAACTAATTTTTGACTGTGCTCGTTGCAGCGCTTGCTTGTCCTTCTTTTTGCTGGTAACTCGTGGAAGTGGAGGCGTAGGCGCCAGGGGCACTGAGCGTTCGGGGGGTTGAAAATAGCCCCATTTTTTGTGGGGTGGAGGTGGAGGTGGTGGTGGATGAGATGGACGCAGAGTGGAAAATTTTTGTACTGATGATTTTGTCGAAAACGAATTATTAACAAACGATGTCGAAGACAGCGGACGTGAAAGTAGGGGTGTTTGGGGTACAGAAACTGTTGATACATGATTTGGCGATACCGCTGCGATGGTTATGGGTGCACTTTGTTTAGATTCCAGATTTGGCAGTCCTGCGGTATTGACAGATATATTCAGCGTTCGACCTGTCACCAGGCTATCACTAGGATTGTTTTCGTGAGACGCTTGATCCGATGACGATGACACCGGATTATCAAGATTTTCTTGGGGTGAACTACCCGACGAATACGCAGACGACGACGATGAATAGGCAATGTTTGAGACAGAATAGAGAGCATCGTATGAAGGCAGCTTGGTCATACCTGTCGAACTTCTGTTTAGACTTGCTTTGCGTTGCATTTTAGAACTAGTACACTTCTTGCCTCTGATGGCACACGAATTGCATCCAGAGGGTGGAAGATGGTTGTTATTGTTGTTGTTATTGCTCAGAGACTCACGCCCCGTCGTCCACCCAAACGAAGACGAAGAAGACGCTGCGTAATGACCTGTCGTCTTGGCAGATGGACGGGGTGAGGGATGAAAAGTCGAACTACTGCTGGATAAAGGCTGCTGAGCAAAATAATCCGAGTGATTACGCGAACAGCACTTATTAGGCGTCGGATTTGGTTGATGTTGTTGCATTATGCTCGGACGCTGCTGCTGTTGTTGTCCACCATTAATATCAAACGCTGACACGCATTGATTTGACCCCCGATAGACGGGAAAGTAAGAACGCTTGCCAATTGTTACACCACCACAGGGAATAGACTGTAGACGACTTGCTGCGTACTCTGCATCGTGTCCCGTAATGGACATTGATCTACCAATACCGGAAGATTGGTGACGATTTCGACGAAGTGTCGCACCCATAACGGGCTGAGGCGTCATAACGTTCCTCCGCGTTGTCATCGGTGTCAGAGACGATTTGCTATTTGACTGTTGTTGTTGACGATGAAGAGAGGACACAGCCTCGAATAGACGTTGTTCAGCGGTTGTAACGCTGTCCGGTGAAGTTTCAAACACATAAAAGGGCTTAACTTCGGCTACGGGTCGAGAATCGTCGTTGAATTGTGAAACGTTATCGTAGATGCGTTCTACGCAACGTCCAGGGGGTGGCGGAGGACAGAAGGTGGACAAACGCCTATGAGGTGTCGTGGGCGTAGATAAGGGAAGCAATAAATCGTAAAAATACAACGAATCGTGTATATTTGAATTATTCTCGCCAAGAATATCAGACACGGAATTTTGAGAAAAATACATGGACGAAAAAATTTATCACTAATCACGATACCGTCAGACAGTAGCATATAGGTGGTGCAGGTAGCGAGCGAAGGTAAAGACACCACGGTCTATTGTAGCTAACAAATAAAAAAAAAGAATATACGTCGTCTTCGTATGCTTGCTGGAAGGCTTGGACTTCTTCCGAGAAATCCGATCAAGCGCAGGAGCTTTTTAGACACACATAATTGTCCAGGAGAACTAGACTTCCATCGAGTGTGACAAGTCAACGAGCCAAATGGTCAAAACTTCGTTAAAGTAGTGTTAGCTACCGGTTTTTGTCTTTTTTAACGTTAAGTAAGTAAGTAAAAAGAAGAAGAGGAGGATGGAGTAGCGTTGTTAGTTGTCCGACAATACCCAAAAAGAGAGGTATTCAACCGCTGCACGCGACCACCCATAATAGGTTCAATAAACATCCATCGGACACAGTTGATGGAACAGAAAAGAAAAAGCTTAACGCAAAATTAGTCCCAAATACTATATTTTGAAGCAGACAACAAACGAGGACGACGACGCACCCCTGTTATCCCCCCCCCTCTCTTCTCCTACCGAACGTTTCTTTGGTCTATGTACAAGTATGGGAGTCCGTCGATCCGAGACTCTCCAAAAAGTCGTGCAGGTAATACTACTTACAAAAAAACCGTTCTATCATTCATTACGAAGCGCAGGCCAGCAGAAACTACTCTTCGCTTTTTTTGGTTCTAACAAAAAAAACTCATCAAAACCTTTCTCATCCTTCATACAAGGCAAAATCGGTGAAGAAAAGAAAAAAAAGGACTTTGATTCATGCGATTATGATTGGTCAATAAATAGACGGACGATCGACAGCGAGGGAGGAATCGCCAGCGCCCGAAACTCACACGAAACCTAGCGTTTTGTGTTGCGATGGATGCGTCAAGGCAACAAGGCAGAGCAAGGCGTTTGCTTGACCGCTACAAGCCCCACCGACAACTATTCATTCCTTCATTCATTCAAAAATTCAACAACCGTTATGTCTGTTTCGCTTTAGCTAGTAGTATTCAAGCAACAAAAAAAGTGTGTGATACCGCTCATGTTCGATGGGGAGAAAAAAATAATTTATGCTAGACCCAAAAAAATTTTGGGGGGAGAATTGACGATGATCACGACGACGACGTCCAAGAGAAGGAAAGGAGAAACAGCAACAGAGAATTTTGCTACGCTCAACACTGTTGCAGTCTGAGTATACAATAAAAAATTTAAATGAATAGAATTATGACCAAACAAAGTGTAAACATCAAATCGATAAATCATATATTTAAATGGAACGATAAATACAAAAAATATATTATCGGCATGGCTTAGATACACTTGGAAGAAGATTGATGCGTAAATAATAAAAATCCGCTTTCCACAACCACGGAAAGGGAGGGGAGCGATACAAAATTGTTGTAACAAAGAAAAATATGAAGTAGAGACAATCAAGCGTTAGATAGAACCAGATCTCGATCACTTTAGAAGTGTACTTACAAGCACGTTTCACTAGCAATGTACACAATAGCTTAGGAATGTTCAACCCGTAGAAAAAAAAGATAAGGATAAAGGAAAGCTTCGAAGAATGTTTAGAATAGGGTAAAAAATAAAAACTCACTGGCATACTCGGTCTGGTACCGTGCCCGAAGGTGGTGGACGAAGCCCCTGCACTCGTCTTCGCTGGAAAAACTCAGGCCAAAGACCGAGCTTAGGCCTTCGAAGCTGATGAAACGTGGCACCATGTCGTATGTTTTGCATTGGAAGAGTCGGTATCTAATAAAACAAAAATCAGGTAATACAAATTTTTTTTATAAAAATAAAAAAACTCACAATTCCTGCTCAAAAATTTGTTTATTGACTGATACGTCGAATATTCTGATAAAGTAAGCCCGACGTGTGTAGTCCTTGCACAGAGTGACCACTCCGACGCCTTTGAACCTCCATTGATTGTCGACCACCTCGTAGATCTGACTTACACCGGATGACAACGATACGACGCCTGTGCCAAGCCAAGCAAGCACCTTCACAATCTCTGATTCAGTGAGAAGGCTGCTGATGTTGTTGCTAGGCCGATTGGACTTTCGTGATCCTTCACGTTCGACGACTAGCGAATTGTCCTGCAGACGACTAGCTTGCATGTTAGTCATTAGTAGGCTGAAAAACATTGAAAATAGCAATCGAACCTGACGACTCATATATTTATAAGATAAAAAAAAAGATGGAACGCATGATTCATGCTTTTGTTGGTTGGTTGCACCCCCCTCCCCATCCTGGCGTTATCGAAAAAGTGTCCTACGCCATACTCCATGATATACCTAATAAGAACACAATCCAAGCACTCACACATGGTCTGGCTTGGCAGTTGAACAGCGGAAACGCGATTCGATTCGTCAGCGGGGTAGGTAAGGCAGTCGGATTGCAAAAACAAAAGTGACGACGCCAGGAGCCCCTGAAAATAAATATACATATTTGATCCTTTAATTGGTGCGCAAAAGAAAAGTAAAGTCACAATGCCACTACCACGCGAGGAGAATGCACTACACCTTGAACTCAAAAAATTTTTTATAAAATCGATCTTATACTGAAAATGTTGAACGATATACGTAGCACGCAAGAGGGAGAAAGAGAGTCCGCTAAAAAAACGATTACGTAGATGAATCATTCCTGACCATCAGGAGCATGCACTTGGCGTGTAAAAAACATCCACCACCCGCGATCTGTCTTTTCGCTTCGTGAGTTCGGCACAAGCACAAACGATGACAAAAAACAAACTGAATGCAAAAAAAGTCATCAAGCAAGTGTAATACGGATTCTATTTGTCTCAATCAATATGTAAAATGGAGCATTAACAATCTATCACAATGGAAAAAACAAGGATTGCTGGCCCGGGCTACGACGACGACAACTAATCCGTAGCAACAATCTTGTATAAATAGTTTAAAAATGCACATAGTTTACAATACAAATCGATCGCACCACGCAGCCATAACCAATAACGCACGTTGTAAAAATTGCAACGTTTAAAATTCTAAAACCATTTCAACCCTAATACAAAAAAAAGAATGACCTTTTTTTTGCCGTCACAACTATTTGTTCGAAAACTGCGCAAAATCGCAAGACAACTTGTCTTTGGATGCGGATGAGAAGGCCCCTGCTGGCTTGCAAGGTATAGAAATGTTCGTGCGCACGCGCAGACGCGGTCGTGCTGCTGCCTGCTCTGCCTGTCCCATACAATAATAGTTTTTGGAATCGTATAAGCCATTATCCCTTATTGTTCGTGTGTGTTTGTGTGTCGTAGTCGCATCCATTGGCATACAAAATAACGTAAGTAATTCGTTTAAAATTCACGCATGTTATATGTATTTAAATTATTTTGTTCCTCAATAAAAAATATATTATAACTAGTTATGGATCACACGATTGATTCGATTCATCCATCACAAAACAAGGATTATAAGAAACGGTTATTTTTTGTGTTGTAAATATTAGAAGAAGCGATATTCGATCCTTGTCCGTCTAATAATTGTACAGCTAGCAGGATAGTGATGTATCTGACGCCAGTATGAAAGCACACGTAGAGACATTCGGGTTTATACTTTATTGTTGACATTGATTTACATGACTCTCGATGATGATGCGTGCTCACACTGACGGGACGGGACGGGTGAATGAATCACAAATACTATGTATTTAACAAATGCCTAAGTCATAAACTTGTTTTTCGACTGGTTGTTCAAGCATAACTCTGAACCAGTCAATAAAACAGATGTAAGTCAATGTATACAGGTAGTCGGAAGGTATTTATGTTTTCTTTTTTTTCCAGACAATAAAAAGAATAAAAAAAAATCGGATTATATCTCGAGGGTGAAAAAAAGAAGAATGTAGGTAAACACGGATTTTTTTTTCCTTTTTGGTTGCTTACATAAGCGAACATACTGATGAATCGTTGCTTGATCCGCGAGAAATGCCTGAATCACTGGAATGCGTGTGTGTATTGTTCAATTCTGTTCGCATTTGTCGAATCTTATCTCGTGCAAGTTGTAAGCGATTGCCATTTTTATTTCGGAAGATATCGACTATTTTTTGTTGTTTTTTGACTGTTGTTTCCACTTTTGCCCATTCCTGTAGATCAGATGTTTTCCAAAGTTCGCTGTATTCTCCGTCATTTTTTTCGTCTAAAAATAGGGGTTGTTGATTGATTCATGCTAGGGTGAATAACAAATTTATAAACAAAACAGACCGATGCGTTGGATGATTTCATAAATAGATTTTTTTGTATTACGTTCGAGATAGTAACAGCTCATGGCTTGTTTGTTGCCGATATTGACGTATCCCTTTGTCGTCATGTCGTAGGCGTCACTCGTCGACCTTGCAACGGCTCTGAAAAAGTAAATTATTTTCCTCTTTTTTAATCAAAAATGATAGATCAACTTACAGTTTAACAGCATTAGAAATTAATATTCTTCCGGGTTCAGAACACGATAATAATCGTTTTGTGATAGCAACAGTTTCGCCCATAACACCAAATCGAATTTTTCGTATTCCAACTACACCGGCTACTACTGGACCGATATGGATAGCTATTCTAGGCTGAAATCCATATTTTTTTAGCGTATACATAATTTTTTTTTATAAAGACTCACCATGATAGGTAATTCAAGTGTAGGCACAGTAATATTTTTTGCTTCAATCATTATGCCTAAGGCCGTATTGACAGCGTGTTCTACGTAATCCTTTGTAGTCTGTATACCAGAAACAATAAATACAGTATCCATGAATGATAAAACCTTGTAACAACTGTACAAATCAACCATTTTGTCGTATACTTTAAATATTTGTGTTACAAGTTGTATGATATCCTTTGGATTGCATTTTATTGCTATGATAGAAAAATGTGGTATATCAATCATCATGCAGGCAACATCTGCGTGTTCTTCTGTAATTGATATCCCCTTTGGTGATAGTCATTATGCCAATGGAAGATACTTACTAGCTTCGACGTGTTTGTTTGTTCGTAGCTGAATTGCCACTTCTGGGGGAACGTTTTCAAATATCAGCTTATCCGTCTGCCGTTGTCTTTCTTTCAACTCGCCAGCCAAAATTTTCAGGTGACTTACGCTTTCTGCCAACTTCCGGCTAAAAAAACAGATCTTGTTTTCGGGCCAAAAAAATTAAATTTGTTTAATGAAACTATAGCGTGCAGCTAAACACTCTAAAACAATTTTTGTGACAAGTCTGTCTTGTCTCTCAAATGAGTGTCAAGTGCTTTTGTTCACTTTTTTTTCTTGAAGCCTACATAAAAATCCATACTTTAACTCCTGTTGACTGATTCGACTCTGATTAAGCATGATAACATCACGCGTAACTTCGTGCATTTGCATATCCGATAGAAAAACGTTTGATTCAACGAGTTGACGGACAGTATTGACATGAAGTGTTCCAACGAATAGAAGGTTATTAGCTCCGTTTACCAAGATCATTTGACCTGTAATGAGTCTGTCAATATGGAATGGGTTAAAAGGAACAAGTCAAAAACCCTTGAGTGTAAGTGGTTGAATTCTTGCACTGACGAATCCGCTAGACATGTTTCGTTCAATCGGTCGCTTTGACTTAAATATAAACGTACAATTGAGGTAGGAGGTAATCGTTCGATAGCTGAGTTGAAACTAAAATTTTCACTTAACAAAATAAATATGTATAATAATTTTTAGGGGTTTGCCAGAAAAAAAATTTTTTTTTGATTAGAAACAAAATAAAAACCTGTATGTCATCGGGTTGCTGGATTGTAAAAACGTCAGTTAATTTCATGAGCTTTTTCTTGCACAATCCAAGTTCACGTTGCAAAAATTCTCCACAGTGTTCGACAATGAGTTGTTTGTTGATACAAAAATGCATGGGAAACATCTTGGCAAAGCACTTTGACGACATCATGAGCGGATTTACAGTTGCGTTATCGAGAGTTGAATAATTTATTTTTGGAGTCAGGTATGAGGCATTTTCGAGTCTGTTGGCACTATCCGCGGATTCAATGGCAAAGACGACGTGTTCATAGACCAAATTTTGTCTTTTTTCGGTGTTGCATTCCGTCACGTAAATCCTTATGTCTTTGTGAAACAAAAGCTTGGCAGAAGACTTGACAAGACCCTTTGCCATGGGAAATAGGCCTCGTCGAAGAGAATAATAATGCAATCTGGAACGTCGAAGAGAATATTAATGCAATGATTAACAGAAAAATTTTTTTTTTTACCTGAGAGAACCGTCGACATCTGCATCACACTTAAAAGTTGGCCCTTTCATCTCTGCTTGAAATGAAATTTGATCAATAAAATAGTGCATGGAGTTCAGATTGTTTAAAAATTCCTGAAAAGGACAACACAAGTTCAGAGGCCCAAAAATGTCCGTCAACAGACGTATAGATTGTTTGCCATGCATTCGAGAAACTGTTTCCATCCAGTGTCCATGGCGTGACCGATCATCCAGAGTCCAAAAGCTTCGAACGTGTCATCAACTGATTTTTCTGAAAAAAAAATTTACTTAAAAAAATTGTTTGAAGTTCAAACCTAAGATGTTCGAAATTGCTCGGACAATCTTAAACGTCTGTTCATCGGGATAATTTTTCTTTGGATCGTATTCTTCTGACGGATCTAATCCTGCGATTTTCCTAAAAAAAATAGGATTCATTTATTTTCAAATAAATCAATGGCTCAAACTTACATGACTTTTTCCCACGTCGCCTGGCCGTGCTGGAATACGACCATATCCCTTATGCTGAGATTTATATACCCAAGCTTCAAAAAATTTAATTAGTATCAAAAAAAAGTGTAGTAAAAAACCTTACCATCTTGATATCTATACAAATGTTTTAACATCAATGTAGCGGCATAAAAAGGGGAAATAATTTTGTGGGGGGCCTATAAAACGGCACATGTCACCGACATTCACGCCGTGCAAATTTACATTTATCATTTTTAATTCTGGCACGCAATCGTCTGTCGAGTCCCCTAAATTTTTGCGTGTTGCCATCGACAAGCGTCAATGAATCCAGTAAAATGGTCCCGCGTTATTAGCGAATATTATTATAAGCGCGACATATTTTAAATATCTTTCGTCCCTAGTATATTCATTCTTTGCTCGGACGAAAACACTATTTTTTTCTTCACACATTTGGCAGGCAGTGAGGTGTCGCAGGAAAGCAACAACGTTCATTCAATGCTTAGATTATATTAATTACACGTAACTTCAACGTAAAACAAATACATCTACTATAATTCTGTCTTTTGGAGGAAGGAGTAACGCTTGTCAGAGGGCTTGAGCTCTTTGAAGATGGAAGACTTGGGCGTTGTGTCATCGAGGGGCACAGCGGCAGGTGGCTGCGCTTCGCCAGACTTGGGTGCAT
Source organism: Turbatrix aceti (assembly GCA_963969345.1). Classification (NCBI taxonomy): domain Eukaryota; kingdom Metazoa; phylum Nematoda; class Chromadorea; order Rhabditida; family Panagrolaimidae; genus Turbatrix; species Turbatrix aceti. The sequence goes on from OZ017770.1 coordinate 9,127,619, forward strand.
CGTCGCCCTGGAGCTGTTCGATGGCCAGCTTTTGTAGCTCGGCTACACGTTGATCGAGTGTCTCGTGGAATTCCTTGTGAAGCTTGCCCGAGTGCAAATCCAGAACAAACTACAAAATGAAACGTGTTAAAAAATTCTGACTAAAAAGCTTTGGACGTCATACCTGACGCAGTTTGCCAGGCTGGTCCAACTCTTCCATATTTGGAAACAGAAACATGTGCTGGAATGAATCGATAGCGAGAACCGGCAAATCCTTGGAAGTCTTGCCCAGGTGCCGTAGCGGGTGGGCAAATTTGTGACCGTCGGCGAGGAGTGCGTTGACGGAAGCTTTTTGGTCGTACAACTCGCGAATAACCTGAAAATCAGAAAAAAACATGCAAGCTAACATTCAAAAAAATAAAACCTACAAGTTCGGTGAAGATCCGATCGCCTTCCTTGTCTTTGGGATCGCGGAAGAAGATGAGGAATGGCAGACCCTCTTCGGTGAGTTCTTCGACGTTCTCAAACGTAACCTCACGTACAACAGGAATGCACTTGTCAGTGAGCCATTGCTTGACAAATTCGTAGTCAGCAAAGTTTCCGGAAAACTTTTGCTCGTCATCGGTACCGGGATCGCGGAAGAGAATGGAGTTTTCCGCAAGACCTTCGATTGCTTTACCCGTGGCGGAATAGAACACGCAGTCTTCGCGGAGGAGAGCTGCGATTTTCTGCAAACAGAACGATTTTTCTATCGCACAAAAAAAGTTTGTGTGCGACCTACCAAAAAGGTGGAATACTCCTCGGAATTGCGATTCGGATAGTAGCCAATGACATTTCGCTTTTCGCGATCCAACGAAGCGTGGAGGTAATCGAGATCTGGGAAATCAATAATGGCAGTTTTGAGTTGTTCGTCGACAAATTGCATGAGTGCTTCCACCGATCGAGTTGACCTGGAAAACAGGGATTTTTATAAAACATCCCTACACGCATAAAAACCAACCGATATTCCTTGCTGATCAATTCACCATTGATGAATACCTTCATCGTCGGATACTTGTTAACAAAATACTTGTCCGCTACATCGGCATTCTGAACGCTGTCGACGATGGCCCAGGAGACAGGCGTACCGGGTCTATCTTTCGCCCATGTCGAGGCGGCAAGCTCCCAGATTGGCTTCAATCGGCGGCTGAACGGACACCAATCTGCGCAGAAAGCGACGAATACAACCTGCAAACCACAATAAAGTCCATTGAAACGGAAAAGGCATTATCCTACCTGAGCACCTTTGAGCACAGTGTCAAGATTGTCCTTGGTCAGGTATACCACGTCGGCAGAGACTAGAGAGACGAAAACCAGGATAATAAATAAAATCTGTTGCATTTCCCTCGTCTGCGTTTCGTCGAGCTGGATTGTATGAGAAACTAAAATACAACAAAGCTGATGACTTTTTTTTTCCAGGGGGAAGGAAACTGGGTTACGAAGGTGAATGAACAGAACCACGCACAAGAAGGAAAGCATAAACGCATCACGCAAACTTCAAAAGAAGCACGAAAAAGAAAACAAGGCGTTCTTGCACGCAAGAACATTCACGCGGCGATCGCCAAGACTTTGGAAAATAATGGAGAAACCGATAAACTTCCTCTGCAGAATTCGATTGAGGAGTGATTAAAAATTCAAAAAACATCATGAGAACTTTTTGCCTGTGCAACTAAAGGCTTATAATGGGAATTTGAATAGCAAGGAACGACTCCGTGAATTCATAGCCAAGATTTAACAACATCTAGACCATTTTTCCTGCGTTACTAAAAACTATTCTCAGTGACACATTGACGTGAGTTGTAAGGGTTGAGTATAAAATCAATGACGGTCAACGTTTGTACAAAATCGAGAGAAGGATGGACGCACACGCGATCAATTGACCGACTTTTCTTTTCCGCGCACTGCGTAGGCCGGCAGCGGTGGTGTATGCGTACGACGCGTACTACGTTGTTGTGAGTTAGAGAGATCAAAAGAAGCTGGTACTAGTCGTAGGTGCGTTGTTGTCCGTCAGGCATGTTTGATAGTAGTGACGTGAGATCGGTCAGTTGGATCCCCCTCCCCCAAGATGGACTGTTTTGTTACACGTTCCCGCAAGATTGATGCTTGCTTCTTTCTTGCTGGAATTGATTGACTCCACCTGAATAAACTTTGTCCTCTGACGGAAAGGGAAAAAAATCATTTTTTTCCGGTTATTATCATTCTGCACGAGGAATATAAAAGGCAACAATTGAGCGTCAAACATCAGCGTGCAATAAACACCTGTTTCATGAGTTAGCATTTTAAAAAAGGACACATAACAATCGCCCACGTGGAAAAATGACATCAATCAAAACAAGAAATACCTTAAATTCCTGTTTATTCAAAAAGGAAGGTGAATGGACGGGACGCATTCTGTAGTGTTGGCTTCAATGAAATGATATTTTATTGTTTTCCATAATGATGATAACCCGCCTCCCTGCTGGTATAATACCATTGATCCCCATCTTACACATTGATTATATGAGATTACTATTCGATTGAATGCTTCACCGACGACGACAACGTTTACTCATTTTTGGGAAATAATGATGGCCACAAATGGTCGGTTATCACAAGTCGTCAAAGTGTTATCACAGCAATGGAACAGGTACCGAAGGTTTGTTTAACAATTTTTTTAATCGTTGTTATGTATTAAAATACATAATAACAGCATAATAACAAAAAAAATTTTTACAGCCTGGTTCGAAGGATTTTACTCGTCGCCCTTATAATAATCTTTCACGTATACGTTGTATTTGCGATATTGTATAGCTTTAAAAAATCTATACCGGTGGTTGTATTTCTATCCTTTGCCTACATATGGGTAGTATACAGAATTATAAATTATTTAATTGATAATTATTTTGAAAAAAAATGGAAAAAATTTTGCAATGTGGTAGAAAAAATTTATTACTACGAATTTTACTTCCTACCCGTATTTCAATGGTTGGTTTTTGTTTACGAGTTTCTCAGATCATTAATTATTATGAGAAAAAAATTTAGTGGGATTCTGATTGTTTTGGTAGCCGGTTTTGCAGTTTGGCTTATTCAAGACGTCAAACCAGGACACACAATTCGGTACCGATCTCTGTTGGCATTAATTATGTTTTTGGCCATTGCATTTCTAATTTCCGCAAATCCAGCGAGGGTATTGTTTTTATTGCCTGGTGAAAAAAAAATTTACAGTACTTTTTTGTAAGGTAAAATGGAAACCAGTCTTTGGTGGAATTTGTCTACAATTTGTTTTTGCATTTTGTGTGTTACGATGGGAAACTGGCAATCAGGCATTCAGCTGGTTTGCAAATCAGGTAATAACTCTTTCTTTAACTGAAAAGTCGTTGAAAATTTTTGTATAGGTCGTGACGTTTCTTGACTACTCCCGTAATGGAACTGAACTCGTCTACGGCTTCGCAGCCGATCCTCCGTCAATCTGTGGCATGAGTCCTGTCTTCATTTTTTCATCTTTACAAATTATCATTTATTTTGGATCTGTCGTGGCTGTTCTGTATTATTACGGCATTATCCAGGTTATTTTATCCCAAATTGCCTGGATCATGCAGCATACAATTGGTACAACTGCAGCCGAAAGCCTCAACGCTGCAGCCTGTATTTTTCTTGGACAAACAGAGGCTGCAATTTTAATTGAACCATCGTTAGCAACGATGACAGAAAGCGAAATTCATTCTGTTATGACAGCCGGTTTTGCTTGCATTGCTGGATCACTTTTTTCAGCCTACATATCATTTGGTGTACGTGCTTGAAAGAATGATGACAAATTATAACATTGCTGACACAGACATGAGCTTATAGGCATGCCCGACTTATCTCATGTCGGCTACCGTCATGTCTGCAGCGGTATCACTCGCTGTCTCCAAGATTATATACCCAGAGGTGCAGCGATCAAAGCAAAAGGACATGAAAAGCTTTAAATTCGCTGAAAGGTGGACAGTACTTTTATGACGTACTGATAATAGTCATCATTAAATTCCAGAGATTACAACAGCGTCTTAGAATGCCTAAGTTCAGGTGCTGTGCATTCTGCAAAATTTGTAGGCGCCATAGCTGCAAACTTGATCGTTTTTACAGCGCTCTTGGCACTGGCAAACAAGTGTGCAGGATTCTTCGGAACGTTGGTTGGCTTTGATGATTGGAGTTTCAATGTAATATTTTTTATCTTCCCAAAGAAAAAAGTTTAAGTGGTCAAACTTCAGAAACTCATTGGATACTGCTTTTTTCCTCTGGCCTATGTTATGGGCGTGTCAGAAGCCACAAATGAAGAAACAGTGATCAAAGAAACGCTACTGGTAGCCGAGCTGATGGGCATCAAGACGTTCTTGAACGAGTTTATTGCATACCAGGAACTTATGGCTATGAAAGCAGACGGAAGACTAACATCGGTTTGTACATATTTAGTATACAACTTTTGTCAAACTTACAAGAAAATGTTTTTTTAGCCCCGATCAATTATGATCGCAACCTACGCTTTGTGTGGATTTTCGAACATTGCAACCATTGGCTCACAAATTGGAATTCTATCAGCCATGTGTCCTCAAAGAAAAAAGGTCTTTGTAAAAGTTGTCGTCAGAGCACTAATCGCCGGTTCTATCTCCTGCTTCATGACCGCGAGTGTCGCCGGTCTTCTGGTCAGTGATCCGGTCACTTGCAATTCAAGACTGGCGTCTCATTGTTTTAATCCCGAAATTTTTAATAGTACTTTTGGTTGATTTATGCATAAAAAAACATTTTTTTGTACACTTTTTGAGTCGATATGAATCATATTTATAACACATCAAGACACATTTTCCGTTGATGATTGACAGGAAGAAGAATTGATAAAAAAAAATACCACGTGTGGAATTATAGATTAATGCCTAATCCAAAGCAAGCACGTATGTATGTAGTGGTGATAAGCATTGTACACGTAAAAAAAGAGCAAAAGTTTATTCAATGAAGTATTTATTTTTTTCCATTTTTTTCCAAGTTGTTTGTTCGCGAACAAATTTCTCTTAATTTTTTTGTTCGTGTTTGTTCGCAAACAAATCAAAATTTTTCAAGCATATGAAATGAACAAAAATCCAGGAAAAATTATAGTCAAAATCAACGTTATTTGACAAAAAAAGGGGGACTCCCCAAATTTATGTTTTTTTACTCAGAAGAACAAAATTTAGGAAAATATATGAAAATAAACTGTTCGATGTTCGTTCGTGTTCGTTCGCAAACGAGGTCAAAATTGTTCGCGTCAGTTCGATTTTTCGAAAGATTTTGAAAAATTGTTCGTGTTTGTTCGCGAACAAAAAAAACGGGCGGTTCGCTAAACCCTGGTCCCAACCCTTCGAATATGTATATATACACAGTATTTGCAGTATTTTTTATTTATCAATAAATACGCGGCGATAAGTAACGGTATCCAGGTGTGGGGGGGGGGGCGTGACGGGGGCGGGGCGGAGACCTCTCCCCGCCCCCCCTCCGTCCCTTCCAAAATTGGGGGCGGAGGAACGAAAAGGGGGGCGGAGAGAGGGGGGGGCTCCTTTCCGCCCCCCCTCCGTCCCTTCCTAGATTGGGGGCGGAGGAACGAAGAGGGGGGCGGAGAGTGAGGGGGGGGCTGAGGGGTACCCGTCTGCCACGGCGAAGGGGGGAGGGGGAATAGGAGGGGGCAGGGGACCCCCTCTCCGCCCCACCACTGTCCCTTCCTAGATTGGAAGCGGAGGAACAGAGAGAGGGGCGGAGAGCTGGGAGGAGGCAGGGGGGGGGCCCTCTCCGCCCCTCCTCCGTCCCTTCCTAGATTTGGGGCGGAGGAACGAAAAAAGGGGCGGAGAAATCGGAGGGGGAAGCAAATAAAAATTTACTCTAAATCCATGGGCGCAGAAAGGCTCAGGATTGAAGCCGTTCTGGTCCGTTGTTCGTCGCAAAGGACCTCGATGGCAGGCAGGAACGCCTTGCTCAGCTTGCGTTGTCGACGGTCTCTGCGTGATCATCAGCGTGGTGTAGAAGATCAACTGAAAAAAACAAAAAAAATGGTATAAAATCGAATTTGTACATAAAACATTAACAAACCATAAAGTACGGCTTTTTTACTGTCGCCAAACCAGTTGTTAAATAACATTGATGCGTAAGAACAACGCACGGGCAAGAATGAACTAAAAATAAAAACATGAAAAACATTTTACACAATAAATATTAGGATTAAATAATATAGCGCGAAGTGTACAGAAAATCACGATGTTTTTGTCAAAGACATTTTTTTGCATCCACGGAAAAAATTGTAAATTCGATGCAGATTACAACACTTGTGATATTTTTATGGCTTACATACGTTAAATTTCCACGAAAAAAATGGCACATAAATCGCAATTTTCATATTATCACAATTATTCAAAATACTTCCCCAGGCTCATAAATTGTAAAACAAAAAATTATGAAAGCGCGAAATAACGGCACGGAAAACGTTACTAAAGACACGTAAACTCTATGTGAGTCACATATTTCAGGAAAATATATATGTATTACCGTGAGAAAAACAGAAAAAAAAGGTAAACAAAAAAAACAGTCCGGAGACCTTATCAAAACTACGTATCTTGGTATCCACAATTTCGCGAATAAGCGAAGTTGAGCAAGCATAAGCCAGGAAAAATCAACGTTTTTGTTTAAAATACAAAACATGAAGGAATAAAATGAAGCTCCACAGAAAATAAAAAAAAAGATTACAAAAATTTTGTGTTCTCGGCTGTGAATACACTTGAACACAATATTTATTTATAACCTTGAACTAATAAAAAAAATATTTTTATAATATTTATATTTATGGATAACTTGTACGATCCCTATAATAATATAGATATCGCCGAACTGAGGTAAGTATTACAAAATTGGAGATTCTTCGACGATCAGTAAGACATGTATACCCCTTAGAAATTCGGGATGCAGACGTCGGACAAAAAAGAAACGTTCATCTAACCCCAGCTAAGGCAATTCTAGCGGCAATCATTTTGACTATGACCATATCGAGCACGCACGCTTCAAAAACAGAGAAAAGAGTAGTGTCATTCCAGCGCCGCTATCTCACTTTTCGAGCCTGTGCCGACGGGCAGTACCTACAGTACGACTCATAGGTCACAGTCATCATGTTCCATATAAACTGAAAAACGAAAATATCAAAGAATTAGTAGATTCTAGGACGGATCTTGTGCGATAAACGCAGAAGACCCCGCCCAGTGCCGAACACTTTTTGCACCAGGATAGCACTTCCGAACAATTTTGGTAAAATTGGGAGTTGTAAGGTCCGCTTTCCAAACTCTCATTTCCCCTCCTATTTATGTTCTCGCCCCCACATGTATTTTTTGCATGATAAATAAATAAATAAAATAATAATGATTGCCAGAGAGAAGCTGGGATAGATCGGAGAATAAACATTTCAAGCTACTAAGATTATGATAACATGTGCAGGACAGAAAGAAATTTTCATAAGCCGCCTAACAAAGATGGGAAGACGAACTAATACTCACGTTAAAAACACTCGTTATTATTTATTACATAAGTAATAAAAAAAAATATAATATTTATATTTATTGGAAATAAACCAAACTTTTGGGGCCCCTTTAAGTGTAACTTCCAAACGATCGACTAGCACGTTTTTATTGATGTACGAAAAATACCTTCAAATATTCATGCAAACGAATTTTATTCGAACAACAAATGAATCAATTTTATAGCAACCAGATGAGGCTTTAAACCATTAACATACAGCTAATAGGCTTACATAAGAACGCGAAAGTATACTGGATTTTTTGATGAATCCGACATGAGGCATTGTGCAATAAGAAATGTACAATACAGAAAAAAAGAAGAAATTACCATTTCATAAAACAAAAACGATTTGCTCGATTACAATGGATTAACGGAGTTAGTTGCGGCGACGAGCACCAGAAGCCGTAGACGTAGAGTTGGTTGACGTGCTCTGAAAAAATATAAAATTTGTTGTATGACGCCAGTGTTCGGCAAAAAGTTGGAAACTCACATTCATGGCTGCCTGAACGCAGGCCTTGACGGTGTCGGCAACCACGGGTTCCTTGATGATGTTCTCGTACAACCAGGCAGCAGACTTATCAACACCGACTGCAACTTCGCGAAGACTGCCCGAGTAGCGAGAATAGCACCACAGAACAATGGTGATGAAGGTGAGGAAGACGAAGGACGAAAAGATGCCGGCAATTGAGCTAGCGCCGATGAGAAGGAAGATCTGTTGGAGAATGTAGTTGATCACGACGACGACAATCAACACAGCAGGAGTGCGCATGGATTTGAAGATATTCTTCCCCTCGTTTGACTTCTTGAGGTACACGTATTGGTCCTAGAAAAAAATATACGAACTGTTCAACAACAAAAAAACATTCTTACGTCGATATCCTGCATGAGGCGTTCCAAAAACTTGATGGAGAGATCCGCTCCCCCGATTTTGCGAGCTTTTTTGAAGTCCTGAATGGCGTCGGTCAGGCAGCGGTTGTGTTCGTTGTAGAGAGCTTCCGAACTGAGATAAGGCGCGTCTCCGCCGCAGACTTCCTCCATTTCCTTGATGTACAGAGCCTTGGCACTCGACAGGGCGGCGAGATTGTTGGCATTGGCTGTGGCTTGAAGGATCGAGGTCGGCTCAGGCATGTCATCGCCTTGGAAGACTTCGATATAGGTCTAGAATATAAAAACAACAATAGACATGATTTGTAGTCATAAAACCCATACCTTGAAGTACTCAAAGAGTCCACGGCACGTGACGGGCTGGCCATTGACGGATTTGACCTTCAGGGTATTGGAATCCAGGAGACGGGGAACGAGAACGTTGAGTTGTTCTTTGAAGTCCTTGTCAATGTCTGAAATCGACATTTATCAATCCAAGACACATGATAACAGTCGATGCTCCTCTTTGTGCTTGTCGAAAGTTCACAACAACCTTTTTATCGCGAAAATATCAAAAACAGCCAAAAAAACTCACCGCTCAGTTCCCCGCGAAATTCTTGTTTGCGTGCGACTTCGAGTCCCGGATGAGGCATCAAAAAGCACTTGAGGCTTTCGAATGACTCATGAATTTGTTCACGAAGTTGTCGGAGCTCGGGATGCTGACGGTTGTCGATTTCAAGGCGCTTGTCGAGAATGCGTTGACCTCCCTGGAAGCCGTATTCCGCTTCGTAGACGTAGTTCCAGTCCCGAACAAGGAAAAGCAGGGACTGGAAGGGCTTGGCGCTGGAATCGGCAAGGGCGAGCTTTCCATACTCAGTGAACAACTGCAGGTGTTGAAGGTCGTCTTCTTGGATGTTCATTCCAATGTTGTAGATCTAAAAAGCGAGATAACGCTTACTCGGTCACATGCATTCATAAAAACAACAAACCTGGAGCGAAGAAAGCATAGTCGAGAGCGCAAAGATGGTCGCGCATTCCTTGACCGTGGAAACCGAGTCAAAAGTTCCCTGAGTATCCATGAGGAGAACGACAATCTCCTCGTTGTTCGCATCCTTGACGACGAAAGGCTCAGACCAAAGCAGGATGCCGTTTGTCTCGCGCTCAGAGCCTCCACGCCAGCTGAAGCCATTGAGCGTGTCTCCGGCAGCCAGCCACTCAGAAGTCAGGGTGTTGCTCTGGCGCCAGGAGAGGTAACGAAGGAAGAAGTTGAGGAGGAAGCTTTTGCCCTTGCGGAAAGCTCCGGCGACACTGACCAGGGCAACCTACAAAAACTCGTGTTCATAAAACCATGCAAAACATAAACGAAAGAAGCCAACCTTCTTGTCGACATAGCGAGGATCAAGGAGAATCTTGGCGAGAAGTTCGTCGCTCAGAACAAAAGAATGGTTTTCCCCGTACGAGCGGATGATTCTGACGGGACCAGGAGTAGGCGGGAAGCAATCAAAGGAGTCATCTCGCAGGACGTTCGGGTCCTCGACATTCTCTGCCTGGGGTGCTTGATCGGCAGATGTCATCCTTCGTATACCTATAAACCACCGCTACTTTAAAATCAATCAATTTTTAAAACTCGTGAAGTTGAGAGAGACCTGCGAATGGGATAGGGGCAAGCAACACCGCGAAAACAGCAAGCGCATCACAAAAACAAAAAAAAAGCGTCAAACAGGGAGAAAATGCGTCTAGCGGACTGTTGCTAGTGAGGGGAGGGGAAACACGACCACAGACTGATATGGAGGACAGCACGCGAGCCCGAAACTGCAAATCATGATACTTCGAGATCTGCAAAGTGCAAACCTCGCCTGAAAACGAACGACAACTGTTCCGATTGGACTGGACCAAGCGGTAAACACTATCTCAGATCAACAAGTGATAAATCAAAGACAAAACTAAGAGACACATAAACATAATAGCGCTAATTACAAAAAATGAAAGCGATCCAAAAAAGTCAGTAAAATGAGCGTGGTCACATTTTGTTTTCATGCTTGCAGCGAACAAACTCTCTTCTTCTCCCTGGACCTTTACTCTTCAATAGAATAGCGGAGCAAAAATTTTCCGTACGGAAAGCTGCGAGCGCACGCGACACTCCCTCGAACATAGCGGCATGTTATTTTGTCTTGACGCGTGGAAATACGTGGACGCATACTTTTGATGTTCTTTTTGTTACTCATTATCCGCCGTTTCGCTTTTCTTGTTCACTCGAGCGCTTCTTATCTGCTCAGTGGTTTTCAGAAGATGGGAAGATCGGCTTCCCTGACGGTCATTCTTGCGCTGTTGTCCATTTTCGTCGAAGCCGATGAACACTCGCACATCTACGCTGACAATGAAGAGGTAGTGTTCTGGATGAATACCATCGGGCCGTATAGCAATCGTCAAGAAACCTACACGTACTTCTCGTTGCCATTCTGCAAGGGACCGAAGAAGGCAATCGGGCATTACCACGAAACTCTGGGCGAAGCCTTGCTTGGTGTCGAGTTGGAAAACTCGGGTATTGACGTGCGCTATAAACGTGGGTGTTTGCTGGCTTCTTGCTACTTTGTCATTCATTGAGCTTTCGTTCTTTCTTTCAGAGGATCAAGCCCAAAGCGAACTTTGTCGTCGCAAGCTGACAAACGATGATTATGAAGCTTTGTCGTTTGCTATTCATCACGATTACTCATACCAGATGTACGTCGACGATTTGCCACTTTGGGGTGAGTTTTGGTGCACTATGAACCTGCTAATTAGTTTCTTTAAGCAATGGTGGGTGAAACTGACACTTCCGACTTAAACACGGTTTATCTATACACGCATAAGAAGTTTGAAATCGGATATAATGGCGACCAGGTTGGTTTTTATGACTTTGACAAACTTTTTTTGACTGGAGATTTTCTTTTGCAGATTGTGGACGTGAACTTGACTCCAGGAGGCAAGGTTGCTCTCAAGCCAGGTACCGAGATTGTTTTCACGTATGAAATTACCTGGAAGCCGTCTGGAGTGCAATTTGAAAACCGCTTTGACAAGTACCTCGATCCTAACTTCTTCCAGCATCGAGTAAGCAACTTTTAACCCGGGATTTGAGGTTTTATATCCCTGAATCATTGCAGATTCATTGGTTCTCCATCTTTAACTCCTTCATGATGGTCATCTTCCTCGTCGGTCTCGTCTGGATGATCCTGCTCCGAACCCTGAGCAAGGACTTTGCCCGGTACAAGCGTGACGACGTCGAGGCTGATGACAACAACATTGGCGAGGACTACGGCTGGAAGCAGGTTCATGGCGATGTCTTCCGGGCACCAACGGCTCCGCTCATGTTTTCGTCGATCATTGGCACGGGTTATCACCTGTTGATCGTGCTTTTGATCATGATTGCTCTCGCTATTGGCGCTGAGTTCTACACCGAGTTAGTTTTATACTTTGAGGAAGAAAAAAAGTTTTATTAACCGGGAATGTAATTTTTTTTTAGACGTGGCTCACTGATGAGCGCTACAATCTTTGTCTACGCTCTCTGCGCTCCGTTCAACGGATACTTTGGTGGTGGAATGTACAGTCGGCTGGGTGGCAAGCGGTGGATTTACCAGATGACAGTTGGCAGCCTTCTCTTCCCATTTCTCGTCGCCACCGTTGCGGTTAGCATCAACTGGGTGTCTATTTATTACCACGCTTCCCGAGCCATTCCTTTTACCACCATGGTTTGTTTTTGTTTTTTTACCTGTTTGGCAGATTTTACGCCTTGCCTTTTGTTTTAGCTGATAATCGTTGCAATCTGCTGCTTCGTGGTCCTTCCACTCAACTTCCTCGGGTCGATCCTCGGTCGTAACCTCAAGGGCAAAGCTGACATTCCATGTCGAATCAACGTCGTTCCCCGTCCCATTCCTGACAAAAAGTGGTTCCTAGAACCCTGGTTCATCGTTGCCGTGTCTGGATTCCTGCCTTTTGGATCGATTTTTATTGAAATGTGAGCTTACCTTCAAAAAAAGAATAAAACATTTTTTTTTAATTTTTTGCAGGTACTTTATTTTTACTTCGTTCTGGGCGTACAAGATCTACTACGTTTACGGCTTTATGTTCCTCGTCACGGTTATCCTGCTTATTGTTACGGCCTGCGTAACCATTGTATCGACGTACTTCCTTCTCAATGCCGAAGATTACCGCTGGAGATGGTGTAGCTTCTTATCCGGTGCATCGGTTTCGGTTTACATCTATTTGTACTCTATCTACTATTTTATCTTCAAGACAAAGTAGGTTACATACTTACTCCCACACGCAATTTGAAAAATATTATCTATGTAATACAAGGATGTTTTTAATTATTATTTCTATTTTTAGGATGTATGGCCTCTTTCAAACCGTTTTCTACTTTGGATACATGGGACTTCTCTCTGTGGCTATCGGCATTCTCTGCGGCACAATCGGTTACCTGAGTACTGCAAGTTTTGTCCACAAAATCTACTCGCGCATTAAGGTGGACTGAGCTTGAGCTTAGTGGTGTAATTTAATGACAAATTATATAATATTCATCGGGCTCATAGAGGGTCAGGCAACAAATAATTCCCTTGCAATTTATTTTTCGTAACTTACTACTTGTTGGGAAACAATAAATGTTTTTCTTCGCTTAATTTTTTTTGTAGTTGGATACGATTTTGCAAAGGATGGAAAAAAAATTGTTGAAATGCACGTTGCTACATACAAAAAAACCGAACGAACACATGTTTCTTTTTTTTTGATTAAAGGATAAAAAAGATTGAATTGAATTCTGTTTTGTTTCTAATTTTGCAACCAACGCAGATCCTTTCCGATTGTTTTCAACTCATTAGGCCAGAAATAAACCTCTGACCTTCAAAAGTAATTTTATTTTAGATACTTGCCATGTTTTTTTCTTTAATTATCTTGATTTATGTTACAAGTTGCAGCAAAAAAGTATACAGGGATAACAAATTTTTTAGTAAACAAGAGATAAAAATGGAGGATTTTACACTAAAATTTACCGGCTACAAAGCAAAATTAATCTATTTACAAATTCTTACTTTTGTAGCGATCTTTGCGTACGTACGAAAGGGTGATTAAAAAATTTGTATTGAAGCTTCACAGTTTTTGGACGGTTTTTGTGAACCTCACAGAGATTGATAAGGCTACAATGCGATTTGGTTTTACGAAGATAAAATAAATAATATTTTTTTTCATGCAGCATTTTTTACCGTAAGACCATTGATGAAAGTGATATCACCTAATTACCGACAACATTTCTTTTTTCTGGCGGAAAAAACAGTTGCACGATTGTTTTCAAAGTGTTAAAATGAATTTCTCCTTTTTTAGCAAAGACAACAATGCAACAATATTCATACGGTGCACTTTTATTACCTGAGGAGGAGGGAGGAGAAAACAATTAACGGCTTCCAGATTACTTACTATACACTCCCCTGCCTACATATTTATATTTATGTAACAGAGTGTTTGTCAAGCCTTTTTCAAGGCTTGCCTAGGAGTTCACAGACTGTACATATTTTGTGTACGCTTCAGGGATATTTTTCACACGACAGGTTGCAAATTTTAGTTTTTTTGCTAAAAGAAAGCTATTTTTGATACCTCTAATTCTTCCAGTTTTTTCCTGTAAAAAAATTTGTGACGCAAATTTTTTGGAACATTTTTAATTTTTTTTCTTTTTTTTTGTAGACAGTGAAAATTGAGATTGCATGCGTAACATGACTTATTGTCAGCATCGTGAAAATCTCTTCACCCCCTTTGAGATGGTATTGCATGTACGTGCTTATTAGTCACATTTATTAGGATACATACAATTTTTAATTTATCCATGAAGAGCAAAAAAAATTATCCGGACACTTTGGAATTTATAGTTGTGGATTTTTTTCTCAATTGAAATTTATAATAGTGGCAGTGTCCGTATTTATGACCAGAGTCATTATTTGGTCATCACAAAGGACCACTACCTGTAGTACGGGTATTTTTGTTAAAAATATACCTTTGCTTCTTAAAATAGCAACAACAGTAACAGCTTTTTTTACAATCCCTTCACTTTTTTTATGGTCCTCTATGTAAAAGCTTGTGTGGTGGTTGTGGTGGTCTTTACATTCGAGACAACAATAACATTACAAAGTGCTTATATACAATGACGTAGTTCTTATTATTAAAAAAAAATTACGGTCATTTGACCTGGCCAAAACGTTCAACGTTTTTTTTCTAAATGCGCTTTTTTGACGATTGTAAACCCAGGACTAGGCTGTCTACGTGTTTTCAAAAAATCAAACAACAATGCAAAAATGCTGAAATAAAAGGGCCGTAAATTATTTTGACGTAAGAAAGCAAATCTTCTGTACAACTTTTGTTGTTCGAGGGAATGTGTTGGATGAAATCGCACGTATACAGTCATTTGGTAGGTTTCTCCCGTCTGTGGTATTTAAGACCAGATCTTTAACTTTTTTAGAAACATACCACAATTTATTTTCTTTAACATCAGAATCGTTTTTGTTTTATCAATTTTATCAAGTATGGATAGATAGAAAATATGTTCTTGATCTCACAAGTATACATAGCCAGACATTTATTGTTTTGCGTAGGCGTTTACGTTGGCGTTGGCGTTGGCGTTTCCTTTTTTTGAATTTTATTCAGATATTTGACATAAGTCCGGTGCAGCAAAGTCCGAGTTCATAACAACACAGACGACAACAACCTTGCTTTTCTTGATCTGCAATTATAATTTTTTTTTGCTTTTAATTTTTACACATCCCCTGCTTAGACTCAGACAGGTGTCTAAAATGGAAAAAATCCCTTCCGCTTACCATACCTTTGTCTTGTGATTTCGTAGTTGGCTTGACGCCTGCTTTGGCACCGCCACCAGGCAAAGGTTGTTCGGTAATAACGTTAGGATGAATACGATTATTTTTTCCACTTGAATTACCGCGTTTAGGGGGCTGTGACGATTTATCGTTCACTTTGGATCCTTCTACGTAGGAATTTGGCTTGTTGGTTTCTGTAATAAATTTTATTAACCTTTTACTATATTTTTTTTCTGAGTTTTCATGAAATCAAATTACACATGCACTACACCTACATACCGCGTATGGAATTTTTAGGTGTCGGACGATAAACTACCACTTCAAAGGGGGCTATTTGACTGGCTTTTTTTTCCTGATCACTGGTTCCGGTAGTATTGGGTTCTGTAAGACAACACAAATTATGTATTGTTAATATATTTTTTTTTGTAAACAAAACAGGATTTATTTAAATATTAAAAAATAATAAAAAATTACTGTTGACAATGACAGAGTCCTCTATGGATTCTTCTTTGTTATTCGGATTGAGTAGCCATAGAATGCCCTGGTTGTCTTCGTGAAAGAGAAAATGATGCGTGACGGGGACATTGTGGACCAACATCCTAAAAAAGTGGGTCGAGTGGTGAAAATATATGTATCTAATTACAATAATATGCTCTTTGGGAAATTATGTTTTTTTCAAAATGATATCATCAGTGGTTAGTGAGAGTTCAAGAATCATGGGATTACTTACCAGTTTACAAGTTCTTCTTGTAGCTTGCTTTTGGTCGTTGTGATGTGAGTTGTGTGGGGGTCCAGGGTGTTGAGCGCGCTTCGAAGTTCGTGTTCATTCATTTCGAACACTTTGACAGACCGCTTCATCGTTGTCTTGATTTCTTATCTTGGTTGGGTGAGGACAAAAATTATAGTTTGATAATTTCTTTCAAAATTCACTCGATATTCACAGACAATCAAAGTTGGTTGACACAAACGATAGTGTGAACATGACGATGACAACGCGCATCGTTTTCTATCGGTGATTGACTGTGTTGAATCGTAAAATACACTTGATTTTGAATCGGCTTAGCGTGATTCGAGGACTTCCATCCGCACATTTATTTCCCTTCACAACCCATTGTCAGTGCTATCTATTTTTTTGCATTTTTTTCTCCCGTTTTGCACCGAAAAACACACGTCGGAACAATCCAGACTCGGAAAACTCTAACGACCTCTTGTTGCGTGCGTGGGCGCGAGGACATAACACAGGTTTTGCATAACCGAAGGGTAGGATGGGTGGGGACATGCGTAATCTTGTTTTTGGGAAGATAACGGACGGCCATTAACGGACGGACAACCACTACCATCAAGGGAAAGTGAAAAAGAAAAAGTAAGCGGCGTCATATGAAATAAGATACGCCCAAAGCATTTAAAAGGCCCACTTTTGGGCCTTCCTTTGTACTATCAAACATCATACTCCCCCTCACGTGTCCTAGAGGAACCATCGAGTTCCGGATTAATTTACACTCATTGCGTGTTCCAACAATTTGGCTCATGATTTAGGACTTTTTGATGCCATTGTTAAAGCTGGGATAAAAGATATATAAAAAGGCTAAATGCTTGACGGACGTTATTAGTGCGACTTGAACTTTAAGCCGTCCAACCCACCCCCCCCCCCCATCTTGCTCCCCGGGGTAAGCTAACTCCCTTCCTGTCAGACAACAGTTAGCAGCCAACTTTGTTTAATTTTATAATTATTCCACCCTCATTTTTTGTTCTTCCGGTTTGTCTTTTTTTCATTTCATTGAAAAATTCTTATTTTATGTTGTTTTTTTTCCTTTTTCCAGAAAAAATGACGACATAAGTAGGTGTGATTTGTAAAAAAAAAAGTGACATTAATAATATATCACCGTTATAAAAAACGTAGTCCCAAAAGTTGTGGTCAATTTTTTGGACGGACGTCAAAACACCGATGTGAGAACGTTTTTTGTTCCACTCCTGCGTTGCAAATTTGTTTTTAGGGCGATACACTACGTCACAACTGCCCGCCTTAAATCACTGACATTGGTGGGGTCCTCCGTTCTTGGACCCAAAAGAAGGAAAAAAAGGGGTTGGCCGCCCGTGAGTCTTGCCTTTTCTCAAGTGCTATAAATGCCCCCAAGGTTTGCTACGCCTACTATGAATGAATATCTCTTACGTAGTTGTTGTTTAACTTCCGATATAAATGTTTTAAAAAAAGACGTAATTCAACCGTATAACTTTCTCTGTTTGCTTCCCTCCTTTCCGTTATTGTTGGTAGTAGTATGTACTAGCCCGTCAACTACTATGTAATATGTTGTACCAGAACAAACACACAAAAAAATAGTCTCTCTTTCTTTGTTGCTATTACAGGTAAATCTTCACTTTTTGTTTTGGCGCACCACAATGCATCTTTGGACTGTCTCGTTACTTTTGACTGTTACAATCTACTCTTGTGTCATCGCATTTGAACTTGATTTTATAAACAACGGTCAGAACTTTGCAGAAGGTCAGTGGTCATTTTTTTACATTTAACACTTTTTTTATAACATATTTTAATTTCAACTAACATTTTTAATTTTCTTTTTCTATGGTTATAGACCTATCAGTTGTATCACGTTCAGGGGGCGTTGCCGATAGACCGTCGCTTCCGCGAAGACTCATCCAACCTCCACCGCTCAAGCGTTCACCCAAAAACGGATTGAGAAATCGTCTCATTCAACCACCACCTCTCAAGCGTACACCACCATCATCCGTGGAATACTTTGACATCGTATACGACGATAATCTTAACAGATTTCTGGACTACTTGATGCAGTACAGAATGCAGGACATCTGACCTGTGCACAAGTTATGTATCCCACGACCCCATCAAAATCAGATCTCTTATGCATACGTTGTTCGTTTTCCATTTGTGTCTTTTAGCCACAACAAAAATTCTTTCTCACAGAACGCAGATGTGTTGTGACAAAAAAAGTGAAATAATTATTACCATATGCGTACTAATGTTATTTGTAGATAAACTTGTGTGCTTGTACATAACAAAGATTATTTGTTTTGATATACTTGTATTTATGATCACCTGGATATTGAAAAAAGGAAGACAAAAGACAGGAGTAATACTGGGATGCTGATAGTCTTTGTCAGAGGCGAACCGCATGGCTCGTCTATGTATGCATCACCGACAAATCCATCCGGTGGCTTGGATTCAGGAAGGCATGTAAAAGATGTATTGTTGTTCGCTGATTCAGTTAATGACCAGGATGAACAAAATTCTTCACAGGAAGGACAGAGAATTATGCCTTCCCTCAGCCAGCCATCGACGATGCGACGGATATGTATGCGTTGACCGGTATGGTAGCATGGATACAGCGAGGAAGAATTGAATAACTCAACGTGCAAACGTCCATCAACGCAGATAAACTGAAAAGAAGGGAAAAAAAGGTTTTTAAAAGAAGGCACGTAGTAAGTATACCACGACCACGACGGTCATGCGTCATCAGCCTGACTTACCCCGTAACAACCCGCCATGTACTGGGAATATGTTTTGATTCTCCCGCATTTTCTGTCTGTCCACGTAGTTGCCAAGTCGTAGCATTTAGACGTGCTACCGTAGACCTCCATTATTGCATTGAAATTTTCACCGGGAAAGTTTCCTTCTAACTCACAGCGACTGTCTCTTCGATCTGTTGTATTAACAGCCCTCCATTCAAATTCCTGGTTGTAGGGACAGAAGTCTGCAAGTTCAACCGATCCGCCGTAATACTTGAGAGCTTTTCTACGGACACCTGTTAGCTGGGCAAAATTGAGGTAATCAGTCGGTAACGGTGTTTTGTAGGGGACCAAGTTGCAAAGCGCCAGGGAATCACGCTGATCTGTACACCGAGTTGTTGCCAGAGACTTCCGGCCATCGTGTTTGATGTCATTGCAGAAGGGAGCCAATGAAAGATTTCTTAAATGAAACATTCAATTGAAAAATTCAAAAAGTTGCATAAACGAACGCTGTCAGACGCTGATTAATCCATTCACCGCAGCTTTTCATCGAAAAATCACATCCAAGCTTGTGTCCCCAATGGAGATGTTCGGCAATGTCGTAATTAGCCCTGTACCAACCACTGTCCTCCATGAGTGCCAGGGTAATGCGGCTGTAAACTGGATTTTGTGTATGCGTTCCCGTCATGGCTTCATTCTGAAACATAATTGCATTCTAACGGCTCTTTAACAAGGATTTTTCCGGCTTGCCTCAAATAATCTCTTTTCCCAGTGCGTTAACGCAGTTCCATCGCCTCCCTGATTTTCCAGCTCAGCTCCCTCCAAGCGATCGCACTCAAAATGCTTCCTGACCTCGTCCCTGACCCGTTCGGTGACCATCAGGTGAACTGGGTGGGAGACGACGCCTTCCGCAGTCCACCAGTCACGCATAACGACTCGGACTGTTCCTTCGTCAGCATCGTAGTATCCCCGCTCTCGATTGAACGAATACGGGCGATTGTTTCGGTTACGCTTTGTCCGAGGATTTCCGTGGTCGTCTCGAAAAAATGCATATAATCCTGCGGAAAAGCCGAGAGCATGCAAAATTTCGTGCTTGATGGTTGACAACAAAATTTCTTGGTCATGCAAATGGGTTGACAATGCACTCGGACAGATGTTGACGTGCCCGGCTATGGGTCTAAAAAAGAGTTGCGTTGATTATCTTCATCACATATGCAGTCTTTTTTTCTTCCTCTTCTATGTATGAATGAAAAATTATTTAGATCACGACAGTACTCGCCTGTCGAGGTCAGCTTCCTGTTGACAATGAGCTGCATACGCAATAGTATCCCTGTTTTTGCAGCGACTCGAATCCACCGACGACACGTATAACAAGAAATCTGCACCGGAAACACCTGGCCCGTCTACTGGTCCGGTGGACATGCAGGTAAGGTTAGACTGAAGGTCACAGAATCGGCATTGCTGAAAAAAAGCAATTTTGCAAAACATAAAAAATAAATAAATATTTGGCGTTAAAAATAGTTTTACAGAATCTATTTTTGTTTTAAAATGCCTCGTTTACTCACATATAAATGCTCGTCGGGGACAACAACCTCACCGCAGGTTGTTACATCCTTACAGCTATTGACACACGACGGATGAGGCTCTGATACCTCGACAAAGTATTGACTTGATCGACATTTCCTGAAAAGTAAAATGAATTACTTTGACGCGTTCATCGATGGATGAGAATGACGTGTGAAGTGTAAAACTGACCGACTAAGACGGATTGGAGCAAGTGTTTGTCGGACAAGCAACGCTTGTTCCCAAAATCCGATTGCATTGGGTAAAAGTGAAGACTAAAAATAATCCAAAAAAATTCAAGAACATAAAATTTTTTTAACTCACATTTATAAAAATTTGCTTTTCAACGGGTAAACTAAAAATAGGGAAAACGATGAATAATTTATGTTTCTCGATTTTGGGTCACTTACGGATGAATACTGGCTTTGTCGAAGTGTAAAAATATTCTTAATGGCTGGTATGCTTTTTCGGTAAGTGTATCACGGACAAGACGTTTGTGAGATCCAGGGACATGCGTAGAGAGTGGAACGTTAAGTATGACATCGTCGCTGCTTGGAGGTAGATACGAACACGGGAGAGACAAACTCGTTAGGACCAGGATATGCCAGATGACCAGTGTAAGAGGTGTAAAAATGCGATAACATAGCGAACATTTGTAATCACTTAGAAAATTGATGTGTCTCATAAACGACACACGAAAACAGAGGACCAGTGTGTACCCAAGCTGGAGAATTTATGACAAGAGTTAAAAAAAACACCGAGTATAGTTGGTGCTATGAGTGTTGAGACAGGTATTGTTGCATTGAATGAAAGATTAAACCTGAAACAAAAAAAATGATAAAACTAAGCATAAAATATTGTGTTCGTTCATGGTTGTTGGTTGGCAAAGTCAGTATAAAAGTCGGAAGAAGGAAGAAAAAAAAAGAAGCAAACTGCCAATAACGTCGCACGCGCTTGGTTCGGTCAGTTGTAGTCTCTGTTTGTCACACGACGGGACTGACTATGCCACAGGAGCTTTTCAGAGCAAACTCAAATGAGACTTGCAGAAACAACAACGCAACGACGACTAACATGGCAACTCTTATACAACCGGACCGGCTATAACCCGGAAAAGCCAACAATCAGCTTTTTAACGAACCAGTTGTAGTTTCGTAAAAACATGGACAATAGAAGAAAAAAAATTGAGAAAAAAAAATTCTGTTCATTTTTCCTGAAAGTGTAGCTCATGTCTGCAAAAATTACTACAATGTTGGTTTCAAGGTCATCAGGAGTCTCTTCTCGTGCACCAAAGGGCGATATAGGTCAACCAGTCGGTCCAACAATGAAGAGTAGTGTGCGATTGTTAGATAATATAGGTGTATAAAAAAGTTCAGACCCACTGACCAAAATGACCGAAAATAAAGGTGTCAGTCAGGAAAAAAAAAATTATTTTTAAAATTTTATGGGAAATTTTATTTATTTTTCTCTGCAAAAGTCTGGTTGAATGCATCCGTTCGCTGGACACCTTTTGTCCGCATTTTGAGATTGTAAAACAACGTTAAAAGCCTAGGGGGTAGTCCAGTCCGAAATGAAGCAAAAAGTGAATGATCGCGTGTTGCTCAAATGTTTTGCAACGGCAAGTCTCACCGCTGCTAATATATATATTAAAATTGCAGGCACGTACATAGATTAAGTGTAGGTAGGTAATTATCCTATACGTACATACATACACTCGGTAAGTCAATTATAACCGGCATAGAAAGATTTAAGGATCAATCATATCTGATTGAGACAGAACAGCAGGCATGACACGACACGTGAAATATCAATTTAAACGAAGATACATCCGTTCAGTCAATGCGTGTCATTGCTATTCAGTCAGTATTGACAATGCATCAAGACTAGAATACATTAGATTCACACTAAACAACCGTTCAATTTTGTTATTGGGTGATTCAAATAATAAATAAACAATAGGAACCGAACTCTTTTTCTCTCGGCGTCCTTTCCTCTCGTTTACCCATAAGCGGAATCAATTATTATTATATTTATTTATTTGGAGGAAAATAATGACACCGGGTCTGTTCTCTCTGTTGACCATAGTCAAATGCGGAACGAACACCTCTCGTGTATATCCGAGAGTTTGCTTACGCTTTCGTTAATACCACATATCTGGCACAAGACGAGAAAATGAAACCCCTGTTTGTACGATTTATTTGTTTATATCTAGCTGGAAAATGTTGGATTAAAAATCTGACTTTTGACGCCCTGACATTTCCCTCGGATAAGATGAGATTCTGCCTTTTAACATTTTTTTCTTGTTCCGTTTTTTTTCCAAGAACATGGGATATAGATACTTTGCATACCTTGCCATCACCTTTTTTCTCTCTTCGTCGCACCTATACGAAAAAAAACAGAATTTTAAAAATGCAAAATACGAAAGAAAAAAGAAAAAAAAAGAATTTGCACGGAAATAGAAATTTTTTTGTACCTGGCACTTAAATCTAAAATCGAACAAAAACGTGTACAACCTGAACTACTACGACTACTACATGCCCTCTGACAGCGAAAAAAAATTGCATGATACGGATGTTATTCAAGTGTCGTATCATTCATAACAGAACAATGCCTCAAGCACCGTCGAAACAAATTCTCACAGCATTTACGTATTTTTTTTACGATTTTTCACTACTTTTAAGGTTTTAATAATTTTTTATTTCACTTTTCAATAAATCGAGACGTCATGTCTAACCTTTTTTTTGATTATTTCTGATTTGACGCTAAAACAAATGTCAACTTGTTATTTCCAGACGTTGTTGACGACATTTACGGATACACGGACAGGATTTGAGTGATTAGAGAATTAAGGACAAAAAGAGATTAATTTTTATTCATTCTTTTTTTGTATTGTTCCTCACGGAAAAAAAAGAATCACAGATTAATTTGTTGCGCTTTACTAATCTTTTTTTTGTGGGTTTTCAATTTTTGGACAAATAGCAGGAAAAAGGAAAATTTCACGGTGTTTAACCCTTTATCCTCGATTTTTACATCCGTTACTCGATTTTTTTACGTGCTTCATCGGCTAGGCTTGTAAATAGGTACTCAATACTCCCTTCGCATGCTGGTCACTCGCCCCCTCTTTCCAATGCATCTGTTTACGTGTATAAATGAACCGCTGTCTATGTACTATTTTTTTGTAATGCAAAATCAACTTGGTTGAACTCAGTCATCTAAACGTAGTATTCCTTGCTTACCTAGCACAGGGCTTTGGCTGGTATCTGCAGGGGTCGGGAATGATGGTGGTGATGTTTAAACAGTTTGTAGCAGCCAATGTAGAAAAAAATAGAAATAAATATTTTTGATGAGTCAATCGAGGCGTTTTTGTGAGGCTTGACGGTTCGGCCTCCTCCTCCGTCACCCTACGTCGTTGATGTCGTCGTAGGTCGTGAGCCAATGTCAATAATATCACACTTGATCAATTAAGAGTACGTGAGCTTGATAGGGTCCCGGGATTGACGATACTAAGCTTATTTGATTGTTTCCGTTTCGCTTTCACACTTTTCTTTCATCCTGACTGTCACCAGAATGAGCGGTCGTATGAGAGAAATTTTTCAGGTAAAAATGAATGCAAAATCATGTTGTATAGGTTTTGCAAGATCTATCCAGGCTCTGCTAAACATAGTCATGACGGTAAGGCTGATTTGCATTTTTATACTTCAATAGGTTATTTATTTATTATTTAAATATTTTTAGCTGGCCGGCCTAACCCTCATAGGTCTTTGTCTATGGCTCCGACTAGACAAGCATTTTGAAAGCCAAATTCGTACGGATATTCAAAATCAGTCAAATAACATTCCGCAGATGACTGAAGTCAAGGAAGAAATTGTCAGAGCTGTAAGATCATTTTTTTTGTTATTCAAAAAATTCAAATTTTTTTCTTGTAGATTCTAATTTGCTTTTGGGTTCTCATTGGCTTCGGCATCGCAGGAGTTGTCCTGGGCATATTCGGCGTTGTTGGAGCGCTGACCAAGAGTCGTCTTATAAATGGCTTTTTCATGCCTCTGCTCATCATCATGATAATCCTCGAAGTCGCCGTCGGACTTTTCATCATTTTCTTCCGACCGAAGGTGAGTCAATGTTGACTCAAAACGAACGATCACCTGATTTTTATTTTTTTCTTTTGTTAAATTTCAGATCAGAAACGCAGTTCAGGAATACGTGAGACTCGCGTACAGCAACGGACACGGCGAGGCACAAGCACTCGAAGCTCGCGTAAGCATACAATTTTTCCTAATTTTTTTCTTTTCAATAAAAAAACAGTCTAACGTCTTTTTTTTCAGTTTCACTGCTGCGGTGATGACACAAACAATCCGAATAACAATGAATGCCGGATTCAAGCGCCGACACTGGTAAGAAAAAAAAAAGATTTGGAAGTGATGACAACGAAGGCACATCCCCATTATTTTCCTTGTGCAATCTTTGATCCAAACCAAAGACTAATAATTTTTTTCAGCCAAGTTGCACGGCCGCTGTCTGGGATACGCTCGACTTTCGGCTCATGATAGCGGGATTTGTCCTCATTCTCATCCTGATACTTCAAATTCTCAACGCTCTGACGTCTTGTTGTGTGTTGTTGAATTCCCGTTATCGCACCCTTCACGAAGACACCTGACCGCGATCATATTACTCTCAAGCAATAAAAAATCAAAGCACTTTGCGGCATATATAACTGCCGAAATATATTCAAAAGTTGTCGCTTAATTTTTGTCCTTTTAAAAAATCAATAAATTCATTATAATTATCAGAAAAAAGGCATTTTATTGTTTTCCTATGTTTAATCGGAAAAAACGCGTGTTTAGCCCCTGTGACCTGATCGGTTAGCGAAGAAGAAGGAGAAGAAGAAGCGTATGTTATGTTCTGAAATCTGCAGGGCTTTTCTCTGTGAGAAGCCGTCAATAAACTAGTTGGTGTGTCAGTGGCCAGAGGGCTTGACAGCAAGCAGAGCTGCAACTCCTATGCTATAGGCTCTCTTGCTCCCCTATTCTCTCCATCCCAATAAACCCATAGCTAGTGAGACAAGTCAGGCTTGGCGCGAGCAGTAGTAGTCCCCCTCTGCCCAACCGACCGACCAGCTGGAGGAAAAAAAATAAAGGGGGGAAGAAGCGAAGAAAGACGACAACGCGAGGATGACGCGAAATGGCCAAGACTCGAGACGAGACCGACTGACTGGCCAGCCGTGGCCCTGGCCGTGGCCGTGGCCCCCCGGCTGTCCTGCCATCGTTGGTTGTTGTCCGTTGTCTGTTTGGTTCGCCGTTTGTGGTATGCCTCTTCCTCTGCCCCCCCCCTCCTCCCTCGAGTTTGTCCATAAAATCGCTCAATACTAGTACACAACCAACGCAAAATGAAATGAGCTTTACCACTTACAAACAAACCAACCAACCACGCGGACGTCTTCGTTTCACCATTTTTTTATTGGCTTTATTGTATTTGCCATCCATTTTTTTGTTCCTAAACCACAAGCTTGTTTATCCCAGAATTTGGCTTTACAAAAAGCGACCACAATTTTACCCGATAGCGCGACCCATACCAACGTTCTTTCTCCGTGTTCTTTTTCCTTCCCTTCGCACACGTACATAAAAATAGCGTCGTCAAGTGTTCAATTTTTTCGTTCTAAGAGAAATCGTTGCTTTTTCATTGTTTGTCACATGCTCATGCTCCAGGCAAACGATATCGATAATTTATCCATCCCTTCAACATTGCTGCTTGACCGGATTCTGCCGTGGTTTATCGCTTTTTTATTGATTCAACATTTTTGCCATTACGCGATCTTCTAAAAGCTGGTGCAATCGCGTTGTTCTTTGCAGGATGGGTGGAAAATCAGAAGAGTTGGACGAATATATTTACTACAAAGAAGATATAATCGGGCATGGCGCTTTTGCTCTCGTCTACAAAGGTCGCCACAAAACGGTTTGTCTATTTATTTTGCTTTGCTTAATACATTAGTTTTTATGATGTACTTTTTGCAGAAGAACTTTGATGTGGCTGTGAAAGCAATAACGAAGAAAAACTTCAATAAGACCAAGAACTTGCTTGCGAAGGAAATTAAAATTCTAAAGGTTAGTTTTTTTTACTTTCTGTCAAAAATGGTGAAACATTGTACATTTTTTTCTTCCAGCAATTGAGTGAGCTCAAGCATGAAAATCTCGTGTCGTTGCTCAAATGCACGGAGACGTCTACGAACGTGCTTCTCGTTATGGAATACTGCAACGGCGGAGATCTCGCTGAATATCTGCACGGAACGAATAAGCTCAGCGAAAGGACAATCAGACATTTTTTCTCGCAAATTGGTGAGCATCGGAAAAATTTTTTTATTATAATTTTTTTTTGTTTTTTTTTCAGCCGAAGCACTCAAAGCAATGCACGAGCACAACATTGTCCACCGAGATTTGAAACCGCAGAACATCCTTCTCTGCCAACCACCCAACAAGCCTCATCCCGCGGCTACGGATTTGACAGTCAAGCTTGCGGACTTCGGATTTGCCCGTTTCCTCGGTGAAGGAACGATGGCGGTAACGCTTTGTGGCTCGCCGATGTACATGGCCCCAGAAGTCATCATGTCGTCCAAGTACGATGCCAAGGCGGATCTCTGGTCCATCGGCACTATCATCTACCAGTGCCTCGTCGGACAGGCTCCATTCGTCGAAAAAACACCCCAGGCACTCAAAAATTTCTACGAGAAAAACATTGAACTTCGACCCAAGATTCCCGATGATTGTTCACCCCATCTGAAGGACTTGCTTCTTAAATTGCTCAAACGCAATGCGAGAGATCGAATTGAGTTTTCCGACTTTTTCAAGCATCCATTTCTCTTTCCACCGATCTCAACGATGCTCGCTCATAACCGACGATCGGATGTTCCTTCGCCGTTCTCGGCGAGTAACCCACGGGATATTCCATGCTCGTTGCCGAATGTTGGCACAAACTATCAATTTGCCTCACAGCCTCGGCCTTCACAGATCCGCGTTCCCGCTGACGTTTCATCGCCTGCTCCCCGTCAGCATGTACACCGACCCGATTCACTCTCGAGACACGCGTCTGGTCGGGAAAGCGGTCGTAACCTCAGCAATGCCATCCGTGTGCCAACAACATTTTCGCCGTCTCATCGGGTTACTGACTCGGATGATTTCACGCTCATACCCGCACCGCAGTCTTCGGTTCGTCAACAGCACATTCAGTATTCCAATGGATCGGCTCATGCAGCTGCTGACAGTCCTGTCAAACAGGTTCAGGTACATAGCAACGCGGTCAATGTCCGGGCTGTTCCCGTGCCGAGTCAAAGGCAGAATTTTACGATCATGGAGCACAGACGCACGGCTTCGAAGAGTCCGTCCACCCCATCGCAGCCTCCACGTGACCCAGTCGTGCCTTCACCGACTCCACCTGCCTACCTGATCGAGAATATCCAAATTCCCGAGACGAGATTCGTTATCCCGGATCAATCTTTCCATAGCCACAGCCTCGCAAATGCTCGTCGCTTCACGGCCACCGATTTGGCTGTCTGTTCGAAGGACGAATCTTCGCCAAATTCAGGCCATCATACCCCAGAAAATATGTCATTTATCCCGAAATCAGCTACTTCCGTTTTACCACTGGCCGAACACGGACGGCCTCCAGTCGACAACATCCAGTACCTCAGCACGTCTCCGAGTCGCACAGCCACGACTGCGACCGTCAAAATCCTTTCACCGACTCAGAATTCACCTGGAACGATTTCGAGTGACGAAGAAGGTGAAAACGACCAGGCTGGAAACAATGCTCATATTGGTGAGCTTTGGAGTTTTATAACATCTTTGACGGGGTTTTTTTAGCTTCCTCGAGCAGCCAGATCATGGAGAGCGTCAGCGGCAATGAAACGGGCACCACAACCAGCAGCGACGCGTTTCCGGGTGCGGGCCGTGGCGTGAAGCCTTCGTCTTCCGGTACAACCACTGATAGACCTGTCTTTGGCGTTACCACCACCGGAGGCACAGACGTCGATTCAGAAGCCATGTTTGATGCCGATCATCACCGAATTCTGAACAAGCTTCAGTTCATCTACGAATTTATAGAAATCCTTGTCAACGTTGCTGACAACATTGCAAATCCCATCGCTATGATGGAAACGGGTCGTCAGAGTGTAGGCTTTTATAACTCACTAACTTTTTTTTGTTAGGGTAATTATTTTTGTTTTTATGCTTTTCAGTCCGCGAACGACTCCGACATACGCAGACGCTCGGAACAAATTGTGCTCTACGTCCGGGCCATGTACATACTGACGTCGGCTCTCAACTTTTCGGAACAGGAAATCACGGCTGGCAACCTGCACGTCTCGGCCAAGGGCAAACACGTGCTCAACCAACTCAATGACAAGTACCACTACTGCCTGACTCGTTCGCAGGAACTCGCGTCACTCGGCATCCCAGGTGGCAGTCCGACCACTTCGTCGGTCTCGGCCGAAGGCGTCCTCTACAGACACGCACTCGATCTCTGTCAGACGGCAGCGCTTGATGAACTTTTCGGAAAATCTCAGCAGTCGCCGAAGAGATACCAGACTGCTTACATGATGTTGCACACGCTTTCTGAGCAGGTATGTATTTAGGTGTCATTTTTTTGAGGGGGGTTGAGGGGTGAAATTTTTTGTTGAAGTGACAGCTATCAATCTTGTTTCTTTCTTTTTAGGTGAAAAACGAGCACGATCGAGGAATTCTGGCTCGGTATAAGAATGCAGTCGAAAAGCGTCTCCGCATTCTGGAAACCAAGGGATTTGTTACCGCAATTACAAACAATTGAACTTCCCTCCGGCCCAGCCTATCAGATACGATCGATTTCGAGTGAATGTTCGCGGACCCATGAATTCTACTATTTCTTCTTTTTTTCCATTTTTTTCACGGTTGTTCAATTTTCTTCTTTTTTTTGCGATCCGAGCGCGAACAACTCTCACCTTTTGCATCAATTTTTTCAACTTTTTTACATGCTTCTGCCTTCCTTTCCCTATTTGTGCTTATCGACCCCTCTCTGCTTATGCCCCTGCTACGGGATGTGTACGCTGTTCAGACACTGACGGTGGCGCACTGGTCTTCTTCTTCTTCTTTTTTCTCAAACGGGCGGCTCGACATTACTATGCTTTTTAACCCTTTGATGTTACTATTTTACATGCTACCAAGATGTAGAAGATAGATGTTTGACATTACAAATAAAATATGCCGACGTCTACATTATGAGATTATGAGATTAAAAATTTTATTCACATTAACAAATCCCGTTTTACGAATTGATAGGCTAAAAAATAACAAACTTGAACAAAAAAATGTATATCAAAGTACGCTGATTACAGCGGCTTAAACAAAACACTCAAAGGAAAAGCCGTGCCATCGGATACGGGTTCAGCAGTTCTGGGAGCAATCTTTGGCAGTGCTGGTTTTGGTTTCGGGGCAGAAGAAACAGTGGTTGCTGGCTTGGAACTGGTGGCTGAGATCGATGGCGTTGAGCCAGGATTGGAGACCGATGAACCCGCGGAGCTGGAAGATGGCTCGG
This sequence comes from Turbatrix aceti, assembly GCA_963969345.1. Classification (NCBI taxonomy): domain Eukaryota; kingdom Metazoa; phylum Nematoda; class Chromadorea; order Rhabditida; family Panagrolaimidae; genus Turbatrix; species Turbatrix aceti. The sequence goes on from OZ017770.1 coordinate 9,157,468, forward strand.
GTCCAATAGAAAATGAAGAAGAGGCAGAGGGCTGAACAGAACTATTTAAAACCCTTGGAAGAAGCGGCGGGTAACGAGATTTTGGCTTAATCATTGTCTAAAAACACAAAGATAAAATTAAAAATTTCAAACACCGAAAAAAAACTAACCAAATGATTCCGAGAACGCGTAAATGATCCACGTGAACCGCCGCTGAAATTGCGAATTCCATTGTTTGAGAATATGCGTCTCCGAATTTGCTGTGTCGGTCCTCGGAAACGCATGATAGAGCGATGAGGGAGGAGGCGATAGGCGTGTTCGGGAAACATTCGCTTCTGGATGGGCACCGGACCGTGTTGGATGGAACGCGGAGCAGAAATTATGGCAGGTGCAGGTGTTTTTGAAGGCCCAGGCTTGTCAGATTCCCTATTATTGGCGGATTCTTGTTTGGCAGCGTCCGAAATGTCCATAGACTCCGTGGTATCACGACTTTGGCCAGTGGTTCCCTTGTTTGCCTTCTTTGAAGCTTGCAAAGCAGCCAACGCAGCAGCAGGGCTGCTAAATTTGGAAAAGTATTGTTGGGCTTCAAGCGGGAGAAGAGGAACAATCTTGGTGCGAAGCTCGTCGTCAGAAACAGTCAGCGACGTGCATGATTCAATGGCGGCCATTACATCGGGAGAATTGTTGTTGTTTACGCGGCCCATCGCTTTTGCCATTTCAAAAAGCGCTGAGCTGGAAGGCGATTTGGCAGGTGATGCACTGACTGGTGGAGTGGTCATTAAAGGTGGAGCTGAGGCTACAGAAGTAATCGGGCGGAAAGAGAAACCTGCAAAAGTCGAGACAGGTGTTGTAACACTTGGAGTGCTTCTGGGTTCTGACGATCGGGAAGCCTCAGAGTTGCTGTTGCTGCTGCTACTACTTTCAGCCTGGTCTTTGCTGCTAGCGGACTTGACACCCGGAAGAATTTTTGTAAGGTTGAGTCCGTTGTTGTTGGACGTGGCCGTTGATACAATCGATTTTGGCAGAAGCGGCGGAGTTGAACGGGCCAGCGATTGCGACTTTAACTTCATAACCAGTGACTCCAAAGGTTCGATGTTACTTGTTGGAGTCGAGGGACAGGTTGAAGTCAAAGGCGATGAAGGCGGCAGAGCAAAGAAACCCGGCAGAACGCTGCTGCTACGGCTGGTTGGAGTTTTTGGAGAAAGCACAGCTGGAATACTGTTGCTGCGAGTAAGAGGGGCCAACGCTCGGAATCCCGGCAGAACATGGCCGTTACTGCTGCCTGCAGTCGGTTTCGGAGAAGAAACCTCTGTGGTTGTAGTGGTGCTCGATGCAGCCTCGGTAGTCGAGGACGGCACTGATTCAGATGGAGTTGCAGTTGGTGACGGAGTTTTCGTTTCAGACGACACCATGGGTGAATCATCTGCCGGAGGCGTACCACTTTTTGCAACAGGAGCAACATCGATGGTCGTTAGGCTCTCTGAAGTTGGCGTCGATGAAACAACACTGGGCGTCGTAGCAGTGCTTGAAGCTTGTGAAGAAACCTCAGGGGTTATGGATGTGCTTGCTGGGATATCACTCGACGTTGTACTGCTAACAGAAGTTGGCGCAGAGGAAACTACCGTGGATGCAGTCTCAAAAGCCAACAACGAAGAAGCAGCTGTGATAGGATTTGCCACAGCTGGTGAAGTTTCATTAGTTGTCGTACTGGCAATGGATTTCTTTGACGAAATAGCCCAGGTAGTTGTAGTCAACTCATTATGAAGATTGGGCGGAACTCCATTAAAGGGCTTCAAAAATGTTGGCGGAGAAGCGACTTTAGCAGAGCTCGCAGTAGATGCCCAGGCAGTTGAAACCGGCAAGCCCGCAGAAGACGTAGGTTTGTCATAAGACTTCAAAATAGGAATGAAATCCGGGAGAATGCTATTATTGGTTTTTACCGGGGCGGGGGCAATAGACACCGGCCAGGACGTTACCAAAGTGACCGGCGGCCCTGCCTTCCGAGGTTTACGAGCCAGAGTCACCGGTTTCGCAGAATCCAGAGAAAGCCTGGGATGCACAGCCGTTGCGGTGGAAATGTTCATTGCAGGAGGCTTAGGAACAATAATCAACTTAGATGAGCTTGGAACAGGAGCAACCTGCTGGCCATTTGGTGCAATCGCAACATTTTTTGGTTTGCGTGTTGATGCTGGCGTTTTCAACGTAGTCAGAGGGCGCTTTAGAGATTGTGGCAGTGTGGATGGCGGCAACGTCAGCAAAGGTGCCGCAGATACCGGGAGTTGCATTGTCGGAAGTTGCAAAAGGGGAGGCATTTGCTGGTCTTTTGTGACCACTGGAGCCGACAACCTAGGTGGTTCTGCATTCTTTGAGGTGGTTGGTGGCTTTGAAACCCCGCTGGAAGACGGGCCATTGTCGTTTGTAAAACCGACATCAGAGGATTCTTCAAAACTGTCGGTTTCCAACTTGATTGCCTTCATATTCCGCTTGCGAGATCCTCCAGCATCATTTTTACGAGGCACCCGGCGCTTGATGATGCGGGCATTATTCATGCCAGGCTTACTGAACGCAGATGCCGAAAGGGAAATGGTCAGATCGGGTTCACACTCGATCTTTGGGTTAAACGATGGAAGTTCCAGCTTTGGTCTTGGTTCGTCAACTGGATGTTCGGGTTGAAGCACCGGGGGCATGGCCGATGGAAGATTTACATAGGTATAATACAGGTCGATGGGCCCCGACCGATCCCAGCCCCGGATAGAAACGATGTCTTGGAGTGTCATGCTATCACTCAAAACTTGAAGCGTACTGGGCTCGACGATTTGCGTCAGGTAAGTGTAGTCGCTCTGTGGTCCTCTGCCATTAAGCACAGACCGGATCACGCTAACGGGCATGGCTGCCTTGCCCCGGAAGAAGAAAGGCTTCACTTCGGAGTTTGCCGTCATATCTTCCCCTCGAATAACCGACAGAGCATCGAACAGATGCATATTTAGAGGAATAGTTGTATCCGGCTTCACATAATAGTTTCGAAATAACGGAGTGGATTTGAGGAAAATTGAGGTGAAACGTTCTGTTTTGATTTCCTCGTTTTTCAGGTTATTACCCAGCAAGTCAGGCACTACTTTGTAAATTAGCCGACTCAGACTGGGATTTGGGTGAAATGGTTGTTTTTTATTCACCGACTTCTTACATTGCGGGCAGGTGCGACGTGCTAACGCCTTAGACGATGCACAGGTGCGGCAAACTGAAGTATGAGTATGCAATTATTTTTATGAATGCAAAAAAAAAGTAATCTTACAGGAATGACCGCAATCTGTCATTGTTACGGCGTGATAAATATAGTCCTTGCATAAGAAGCATTTCAAGGCGCTGATCATTGGATCTTCTTTGGGCGGCATCGTTACCTTGAAAAAAATTGAACGTTCATTTCACGCAGTGTATCCGCCGACAAAGAAACACGTCTCGACATCGCGTAAGCATAAGTGTTCGTAGTCTTTTATCTCCTGACTAACACATCAAAGTCTGCTACGAAATAAAAAAACAGCTGAGTTGCATTTTTTATCTGATCAGGATGCAATATTTTTTTGCCCCGATTGGACAAACAAACTACAACGCAGATGCTAAGACAAATCGGTCATTGTAAGAGCACGGAAAAACTTTGTAGCAAAAGCTGCCAAAAACTATGATTCAGACACCCCTCCCTGGTATTTTATCATACCTAGCAAGCAAGAATAGATGATTTTAAACGTTGTAAAAGGCAATGAAGAAGAAACAAAAAGGTCGCAAATGTATACGGGGTAGAAATGACAAAATCATAGGTATGTAATGGAAATTAAAAAAAAAAGTTAATTTGATAATTTAAAGTGTCTATCAAGATATCAGTTGGCAATAAAACTAGTTACACAGTAGTCAATTGCATTGCAGCACCTGTGTCTTTCAATGGTTGGTTACCTGCGTTTTTTCCTATTACCGGATGAACATTTTTTGCATAAAAAAGTAAACATGAAAAATGCATGTGAAAAAAAAAGCAAAACGAAGGTCAGTAAAATAGTCTAACACACCTTTGGGTAGCAATAAAAAAAGCACAATGGGTCAACCACGTAGAAGAGGGGATCCGCACACATCAAAGCAAGTAGAAAATTTTTTCTGTGAAAAAATATATTTTTATTTTGTATGTGTGAGTGTAGTAAAAATTGTTCTATACTTTAAAAATTATACTTTTTTTTGTAAACCAGCCGTTGCGCAAAAATATAATGTATGTCTTCTTCCCCTTGGCTAGTCGACGAAAAAGCGTAGAGCCAACCATCGGTTGTTCTCTATTGATCGGAGCGAGCGAGTGAGCGAAAAAAGAAACGAGAACGAGCCACAGCATCCTTGCTCTCCGTTGCTCACCCCCTTCCCCCCCCCTTCCTTCCACCCCACAGTGTATGTGTATGCACACGCCGGTCGCTTTGTCGTGTCAAACTAAATACTACGATAGCTATCAACGGACTCTAGCAAATGTTTACCGTAAGAATGGGCGTTTTCAAAAAAGGCTAAAAAGTGCCTTTATTTTTTTACCTGAACCTTGCCAGGTAAAAAATACAAAGCCTAACCCAACAGGCCAGAGGTGTGCCACGACAAAAGCAACATTGAACGTAAAAGGTGAAGAGAAGGGAACGGAACGTTGGGTCGTCACAAACTCAACGTCCGCAGCACGGAATAAAGCACCGCAGCGGCTGCTCGCAGTCGTGCATTGCAAAAACCCACAGTATTTCGCACAAACGACGTTGGAGAGTCCACACGCCCGTACGTGCAAGCAAGGAAAAATGCAAAAGCTCCGACGAAGGGGGTTTACGTGTGTACAACCGAGTCCAAGGATGTCGTCGGGTGGTGCGAGCTAAAAATTGAAAAAGAGAGAGAAAAACTGAGAGAGTGAGATGCAATGAAGATAGGAATAAGTGGAAGACACACACACTGCAAGCAATAGCACACTCCAATGTGACTAGATGAACGGAACATTGTCATCGATGATGCAGGGAAAGTAGGCGACCGAAGGCTGCATAGCCCTGTCCGGTCCCCCTTTCTATACACGCAGGGGCAGAGTTACAACGACTGCCTACCGCATATCAACGCTACAGATTAGATACACTGTATAAGGAAGGGGTGGGGATTGAGTAAAATAGAACAAAAATGTATGCTCGCTTCTAAAGCACGACAAAACGACGACTGCGACTCTCAAAAACATCGGTCCACAGGCAAGGGGATTGACTACGGTAGTTTTCGGTGCGATAAAGCGTTGTTCACAGGAAAAATATATGATTCATATCGAGGTATATCCTTGACAGGTATGTGATAAGCATTTTTTCTGAAACATCGTTTCAGAAAGGGGGTTAGTCAGTTTCTGCGTCAGCTTCAAAGCAAATAATTTTCAGTTGTCAATTAATTAAATTTTGTCGCGTCAAGGTGACAAAAATTAATTTGTGCTCAGGAGAATAAAAAATTAATTGTTTTTGTTTCTTTGATGTGCGTCTTACGGTAGTCAAACTTTCATTAATCATTCAAAATAATTGGAATCATTTTGTTCATGAATTATATTTTCTTTAAATATACAGTACAAAAAAAGCCACAATTGTCTCAAAACAACAAAAACAAATTATAAATACAATACAAAATCCATTTAGCAGCTTCTAGAGGATTAAAAAAACTTGGGGTCGGCTGACAGCTTATCGGGCGTGCAAGGAAAAAAATTATCAAAAGTTGCAGCATAAAGACGAGTCAGGAAGGAAGTAAGGGTCAACGGTTGGTTGAAAAAAAAATTGAGAATGGAAGCTGCTCCTCCTTCCTTGCCGGCTTTTGTATGTATTGGAGGAAGGAGGACAGGAGGATGGCCGACGATTCACATTCACATTAGCCTTTGCTTTTCCTGGGGTAAAAGGACACAATCCCACAGTTTGGGCGCGGAAACAGACACTTTAGAAAAAAATTCAAAACCTCTGTTCAAAAAATGTACACAATAAAAATTACGGTAGACCTGGTAGCAGCCGGAAAGAACACCTTTTGATTTTTTTTGCACTCTGAAGCTAGAGCACAAGTTCAAAAAAATAGAGAGTGAGGAATAAGTGCGATAGACAGACCTGCCGGCGGATTTGTGGCACTGAATAAAAAAACATTGCACAGGCAAGGGAAATTAAAAGTACCGTACCAATGTTTCTTTCTATATTTTTCAACCTACGCCTCAGGTAAACACCTTTATTGATTATCATTGGCCACACAAGACAAAATCAAACATCAGAGAAAAAAAGCATGATGCTTATAAATATACATAAATACAATGTTGGAGTGAAAAATTGTCAACACTAAACAAACACAGTGTGCTAACATAAATGAAAAAAAAGACGTAATTCAAAATTAATCTAAAAATAATAAATAATTTTCGTAGAGATTATGGACTCACAAGTCTCATATCGGGATTACAGTTTGCGCGATGATCCGCTTACGACGGACGAAAAAAACGAAGTCATGTAACCCGTGGAAAGCCTCTTTTTTTGGCTTGCATACTGTAGAATTTGTCAACAAATGTTTTTTTGATACGTCAGAGAAAAAAAGACGTTACAACTTAAAGAGGAGTAATTTTATAATTTTTTTAAAATTTTTTTGTGTTATCAAAAATGTACAGTATGTTTATCAATTTTTACATAAAAAATTATAAAAAATTTTTTTTATTGAAAAAATTTTTTTTTCGAAAAAGATCAGAAAAATGATCAAAACACAATGCTCATAAATAGTGTGACGCAAATTGATAACGATAAGAAACAACAGGTTTGAGCCAATTTTCAGTCCTTCAGTCAAGCAACCAGGAAAGAAAAAAAAGGTAACGAGTACCCATTTGTTTGTTTGCCTGGTCGCATGCTCGTAAACTCCTCGCAGACTGCATCCAACATTCGGAGAAAATTATTTGTGTGTTGCGAGTAAGAAGAAGAGAGAGAACGCGAACAGCTGCAGTCCCTGCCATTAATCTATATGATTTTATAACTTGGATTAACCCCTTTTGTGATAACTTATATCATCCATACGCTACTACCGGTCATCAGTCATGCGTGATCGAAGCAAATCAGCCCAGCTAGACGTGCTGATGGCTTTGGTCGAAAAAACTGTTCTCGATCATCAAAATCCAGTGACAGGTTTATTTGAAAACAACAAAGACGACTTTCCAGGTAGAGTTTTTTTAGCAGTGAGCTCCGCCAGTCGTATTGATTACTTGAGGAGTTTTTTGCAGGCCATGCTTTGGTTCGCGATAACTTGTATGCCGCGCAGGCGCTCTGGGCAATGTATCGAGCGTATCGGAAGAGCGCAGTCCTCGACGAAAATCTCGCAAAAGCAGATGAACTTCGATGCACGTGGTAAGCACGCTGAGCGCTTGCTTACGCAGGATTTTTCACTTTTCTTCATTTTGCAGCATAAAGATCATGCAATCGCTCCTCGAATGCATGATGCGTCAGGCAGACAAGGTGGAAGTGTTCAAAAAGCACCTTCGAGCTTGCGACAGTCTTCATGCCAAGTTTTCCGTCCAAACCAAGCTTCCCGTGGTCGGAGATAACGACTGGGGTCATCTACAAATTGATGCCATTGCTCTGTACCTCATCACACTTGCTCAAATGACTGCTTCCGGGTTGCCTATTGTCAGAAATTTCGATGAGGTTGCTTTCATTCAGAATCTGGTGTACTACATCGAAGTTGGCTACAGAACTCCTGTAAGTTTTTTTTTCATTGAATGATTTTTTATATTATTTTTTCAGGATTACGGAATATGGGAACGCGGTGACAAGACAAACCAGGGCATTTGCGAGCTCAACGCCAGCAGCATTGGCATGGCCAAGGCAGCGCTCCAGGCGATGAATGACGTCGGAGATTTGTTTAGCGACGGATCCAAGGGATCCATCATCCACGTCCTGCCCGACGAGATTCAACAATGCTCCGCCGTACTCTCAAGCATGCTACCGAGAGAATCTTTTTCAAAAGTCAGTTCACACTCGCCTTTTTTTCTGGTTTCATGATATAACTTCCAGGAAACCGATGCAGCGCTCCTAGCCGTCATTGGCTATCCAGCATTTGCAGTTGAGGATCCAAGCTTGGTTCAGCAGACTCGTGATACTGTTATTGATAGCCTACTCGGTCGGTATGGTTGTCGACGCTTTCTACGGGATGGTTATAAAACGGCGTTAGAGGTTTGTCTTTTTTTGTTGAAGAAAGAAAATCAGACTAATGGTTGGCGTTTTTTTAGGATCCAAATAGATTGTATTATATCAATGCAGAGCTACAAAAATTTGAAAACATTGAATGTGAATGGCCGGTGTTTTTGGTTTACCTGTGCCTCGATGCCATGTTTTATGGCGAAAAGGATGCCTGCGACGAGTTTTGGAATCAACTGCAGGAGGTTTGTTTTTATATTAAATTTTCTACTTATTTTTATTTCTTATGCGAAAAAAATTTTATTTATGGTTTTACCTGTTCGTCAATTTCAGGTTATAATCCACCACGATCTCGGTAAAAACGACATCGTGGACCTCATTCCTGAGCTCTACCTCGTCCCAGGGCATCTTGTTGAACTCGAGCGACAAAACCACGGATCACAAGATCGTATTCCCTCTGGATCAACGTAAGAACACTATTTTTTTCAATTTTTATATTCACCAAAAATTATTTTCAGACCATTTCTCTGGGCACAAAGTCTGTACATCGTCTGCTGCCTTTTGCGCCTTGATTACCTGACTCCATCCGAAATTGACCCACTGAGTCGTCGTCTCGCCGTCCACGAACGTCGGTCGCCCTGCGAAGTGCAGGTTGTCATTCTTGCGGAATCGCCTGACGTGCAGTCTGAACTACTGCAGCACGATATCAAGGTTCAACTGCTCAGCGAAGTCGATCCGGTGTTCTGCATCCAACCGGCGTCTGTCTTTGCCCAGATTCTGTCCAAACTTGGCAGCTCGGACAAGCTGAATCTTACTGGACGTCCACTGGATCGTGAAATTGGCCTCCTGAGCACGAGCAAGCTTTACCACCTCGGACAGAAGTTTGTCGTCTTTACACCGCAGTTTATGGATCGTAGGCGCTCCCATCTTATGTACGATATCCGTATTCTGATGGACGAGTGGACATCTGAGTTGCACTACATCTACAACGCGTGGAACAGCTCTGGTCGCCCTCTAGTCGTCCTGGTAGTGTCCATGAACATGCTTTCGACCGATTCTGGCCAACAACTGTCGCTCAACCGTCGTCAGAAAGGCACCGTCCTTGGAACGATCAAGAAAATCAAGAACGGCTACATCGGAGGAGCCCGAGTTGTCATGAAGAATATTTCTGACTTCTTCCGTACAACTTCGGTCAGCAAGCTCGAGATTCACGATGGACACGTCGAGGATATTATGATGTACGGCGAGAGCTCGTTCGCTCGATCTCTGCTGCAGGAAGTCCCGATGACGCCTGATCCAGGAACTTCTCGGGGACTCAAGCGGACAGATTCTAACAAAGGCGATCGCTGGACGAGGCAGTTCAGCGCGGTACACCGGGCTTCGATCAGGCATCGATCGATCGCCCTCGACAGCAATGATTCGGACCTTGCTCAACTTCGGCTGCAGTACAAAAACCAGCGACCACCTGACCTCACTCCGGTCAACGAGGGAAAGATCTCGGAAACGCCGACCAAGGATCCCATGAATGAGCTAAAGTTTGCTGAACATCTTCACACGAGCAATTCAAATGCCTCGATGAGCAGCGGAGATTCGTCCAACATGAGCAGGCTGGATATCAACCAGATGGAAGGCATGTCTGTCAGCGATCTCGTGGACATGCTCTACGAAACTACGATTCTCGACGAACAGGCGTCTGTCGTTCACTATCTTTGGATGAAACAGTCTGTTTTTATTTTTTTGTGAAAATATTTTTTTGAAAGTATTTTTTTCCAGGGGCCCACAATTTGACACAAGACTGAACAACGTCAGCAACGTGACAGTGCGTGTCCTGATGCAGGAGATCTACCTCAAATCTTGCGAAAGCCGTGACTGGAGTTGGGTTCGTCTCTCGGCTGGTCTCCTTGACAAACAACTCGACGAACTATCCAAAGCGGTGACCCATCTTCTCGTTCGTCAGAAACAACTCACCGTTGGCATGCCATCCAAGAGCGAAGAACCGATTACGTGTCCCAAGACTAAAGAAGAACTCGTCGATATCTTCAAGCGCGCGTATCCGAGCGATCCAAATGCCAACATTCTCGCTCAGGAAATCATCGTTTGTCTTGGGTCTCTGGTTCGCACAGATCCTCGATTGTTTGTCGAAATGTTCCGTCTGCGTATCGGGCTTATCATCCAAGTGAGAGACATAATTTTAAATTTGCTTAAACATACTTTAATTAATTAATTAAAATTCCAGGTACTGGCCAGTGAGCTCGCGCGTATCCGAAAGTTGTCAGCAGAAGAAGCGGCCCAACGCCTTCTGGCAGTCAGTCCCTTTGAGGTCAAATGCATGCTTTTTTCCCTTCTCAGTGGTCGTCTGATTGAGGATCTCTCCACGACCGAGGATGCCGCCGGCAAGGAACTGCACACCGGCATGGGTAGCTTCCGAAAGCAAATTGAAGAACGCAAGGTACTTTTTACCATTTTTTGATAGACAATTTGCTATTAAAAAAATTTTTTTAGTCGCTTCGAAAGTCAGTCGCCGATGGCAGTCTACAGGACCTCGAAGACACATCCGACTCTGATGAAGCCCTGGCAGAAGACTTTCAATTTGGTCTCTGGCTGCGTCATCGACGAATTGATGGCGCTCTCAACCGAGTTCCTCCTGAATTTTACTCCGTAAGGCAATTTTCGAGGCTTTTAAGGCGGACATTTGATGATAATTTTGACTGACAGCTTTTTAATACTATTTATTTATTTATGTATTTTTACTTTCTTTCTTTCTTTGCAGAATCTATGGGATACCGTTCGAAAGTTCCCCCATGGCCTGGCGATTAATCGGACAATTTTGCAACGACATCTTACGCAAGAGGTTTGTTAATTGGCTTAATTGGCAGCTTAGAGCATAACACTTTGTTTTTCAGATGACACGCCGCGAGATCAAATTCGCTCTCGAAGTTGAACATGTGCTAAATCAAATTTCCGAACCTGAATATCGCGAAATGATCGTTGAAGCCCTCACCCTGATGGGTCACCTCGAGCATCTGTTAATGGCTGAACCACAGATACCCCAGGACCAGCCTTTTGAAGTCGACATCGTCGTGCAGCGCGCCAACCGATTGTTCGTCGAGCACAACGTATGTGTCCTTGAGTTTATAAAATATCTATCTAAGCTAAAAAAAAAATTTTTTTTGAAATCATCCATCTCCGCGCAGTAGATTCATAGTAAGAGCGAGCAAATGAATTATGGTACTAAATATGTATCAAATACATATTTAAATTCGCGCCAATTTTTTTGTTGTTGTAAATACACCAAATACAAAACATCCTGCACTTCCTATTTTTTCAAAGAAACCCGCGCCGTTGCATATTTATTTATATTTAATATAGTGTAGTAACAAGGCAAAAAACCAACCAAACAATAATAATATCCTTTCTCCTCCCCTCCTGGTTGCCCCCTCTCCGAATGGCATAATACAGGCGGTTATTAACTCGTCAAATGTCTGTGACGTATCGTTGTCGTTTTTCAGCGAAGAATGGGAACAATCGTTCTTGAATGTTGCGGAAGCGAAAATCCCTGCGATGGTGCTCACAATATTTGCCAACACTTTTACGATACCGCACCTGCCGGAGAATTTGGCACCGCTCATTACATCATAAAGGCACTCATGGACATTTTTATTGCACGTTAGGGTTGTTTTAAAAAATTTTTAATAGCAAAACATTTTTTTTTTGAAAAATAGTTGAAGTTACAATAACTCAAGATTTTTTTTGCCTCTTCGTTGTTTTTTAAAAATAAAGTTTATGATAAACAGTGGTTTTTTTTGTTTTTTGAATTGCTCAGATATGGTTTTTTCTACATTTGATGTATTTTCCCTATTCGGCCCACACATGGCAGGCAGGCCTAGCGGATTGGAACAATTCGCTGTGGCTCGGCTGCAGCCATGTCTGGATTCAGTAATCTATCAAGCTGTCAACTCGGGTTGACCGATAGCCGTCTGTCTTTGGCTTAATACTTTTTAGCATTAGTTTGATTCTTAATGAAATTACACACGCTTTGATGAACTCTTTTCAATAAAAAATAGGAGGGGATAAATATACTAACGGCCGAATTGAGTTGCCTTTTTTGCTGCGGGAATACATAAATATTTGTTCTTGCTCCTCCTGGATTACGGTAACTAACCCAGATTGCTGTTCGCAGTTTGCAGTTTGCCTTCCAAACTAGAATATGTATTTTTTTTTCTGTTAACTACTATTGATTTCGTCGACAGCTTTTTCATAAACTATTTTTTTTGTACTCGCAGTCGACAACGTAACGCATTCTTCTGCGATCTTATCAATCACTGCTAAGATACTACGCATCTTTTAAACTTATTTTCTACAACACGTCGAACATGTTTTCACACAGTTTGTTAGATAGTAGCCGACGAAGAAAAAAAATGTTGACAAATTTTCTGACGCTTGTTGAATGTCATCAGGGTTCGTTCGTTCGAATGAGTGATAAACGGTAGTTTATTATACGACATGTTTTGCATATTAGATACGCCCTAGCCTTAGTATATTGATACTTGTATGTACTATCTCGAGATAAAAAAAATAGGGGATACTGACACGTTCTGTTCTCGTTTTCGTTTTCGTTTTCTTAACGCTTGCCTTTTTGCTTTTTTACCGCTAGCTTGTCGGGATGGCAGCCAAGATAGCCAAGGGGGGAGGAAGACACTCGAATAAACCCGCAGCGTACTCTGCCAGCATTTTGGTTAGAGGGAGGCTTTCGCCTCCTTTGCCTTCCAGTTCTTTAGCGCTGCCGAGCCTTATTTTATTCATTGGGGATCAATTTCGCCCGTTACTCCCATTTGACTTGGTACACCCCCCTCTCTCTTCCAGTCTCTCTCACTTTTGCCTCTTTCATCCTATGTATCCTGCCTGGGTTAAAAAGTCTAGTTTTTTTCCCCTCCCTCCGTCCTTCCGTTCGTTCTGCCTCTGGGAAAGAAGGAGAGGGGAGGGGAGGTTTCTGCTGTGAGGTTAGGGCTGCTGTGGTTGCTAGCTGTCAACCATTTGCTGGCTAGCTGACAAAGTATACTGTATCTAACGTTGGTTTGCTCTCTCTTCTGTTTCATCGAGGTCGCCGCCGCCGCGAGCGACTCGACTCGACTCGACTCGCGTTGGTTGTTGTTATGTGCGGAAAAACCCAAGGAGACAAAAAGACAAGCCACCACCTCCTGCTGAGGAATATAAAAAAAAGACTAAATTTTTGACGAAAAAAAAACACGAGTTTTTTTGGCTCCCTTTTTTACCCTGAATCGCGTGACTTGATCTTTTGCATAATGCCGACCTACGGGTAGTAATTTGGTAATATTTTAATAAAACAAAAACAAAACAAATGATCGGGGGTTTAAATACATTTTTATTACCTCATTAACATTTAAAACAAGCCAGTTGAAAGAGGAGAAAGTGACAAGTAGGTTTATCTTCGACTGTTGAGTTGACACGTAATTATCCCTCTGATTTACGAGCATCCCGACAACATGTCAACTTTTATTAGATAAATTTGTCTTTTTAATTTAAACAACACAATATTTAAATAATTATGAAAAAAATTAATCATGCGAATCCGACTTTGGCGGCGGCATGAAAAAAACGATACCGGGACTTTCAAGTGTCCATAAGTGATTACTAGCCGTAAAGCATAGCTAGCGAAAGAGGAAAATTACGGTATTGACTCTCGTGTATCCCCCCCTCCTCCCTGCGTCTTTCTCCAAACACAACCATCGAGAGGGACGAGATATCCATTGTATGGCTGGTTGTTGTTGGCGGTCGAATCAAAATCACCGATTTTTCGCGCATACGCATTAAATCCAATGATTTACAAGACAGCTGTCAATCTTTTTGAGCACGCTACTTCTTTTTCTTCCTTTGATTTTTTGAATTATACGGCAATATAAAACAAATACCACAACCGTATTGTTTTTCAATTAGGATTACGGGAAAAAAATTATTTGACATTAGAACAGAAAAAAAATTTAATATCGTTTTGATGGTTACGTTCGTTATGCGAACTACGATACATACCTTTGATGCGTCGTAACTAACATTCGTTATGAATGAACGAAGGAGAAGAAAAATGAAAACGATAAAAAAATATTTTTTTAACTTATCACGTTTTGTTATTACGGGCGAATCGATGTCTTCTTTCCTGGTGTCGGTGAGCTCGAAAAGTGCGCGGCGAGGTTTTGATGAGCAATTAGGCAGGGCAGTGTTGCGCGTGTCATTTATATCTTTTTTTTGATGGCCCGACTATCCGGAGAAAAAGAGAAAAATCACATTGCCTTTTGGCTGTCATCAAAAAGCCATTTCATTGATTTAAATGTTGTTTTTACGAGTATTGAATATGTTTGGGTAATAGGCACTCTACTTACGTCCGTCGTCTCTCCCGATGTCTATCATGTCTTATTCAGTGGAGGTTTTCATAACATTTTTCTTTTCGATGATTGTTTTGCGTGTGCATCTAAGTATCTCATCACAAAGGCATCATAATTTATCACGTGTCCGCAGTGAGATCTTAAAAATTTATGACCTGATTCACAAGTTATGTATGTATCGTCAATAACTTTTCGGTATGCTTATCATCTGTCAAAATGCAAAAAGGAAAAAATTTTATGACTAGTTTTGATGATGTGAAGAAAAATTATCGTGATTGGCGACAACCGGCAAGTTTATGTATAATAGTAACAGTTGTAGGTACTACGTACCTGGTGGACCTGGGCCAATGGGTTTGGCAAGGGAAAAATTAGTGATTGGACGACGAGACTACCCAGTCTGCTCTGGGAGGAAATATCTCTCTTTGTTGGGACCAAAAATATTGAGAGTCGACTGCTCCGGGAGATAGGGATCTGTCCTTCTCCCAGTGACCTTAGCTTGGGATTTTTTCGCGAAGGGCAATGAAGGGGGGGGGGGTGCAAGAGAAACAATAGCGTTTAGGCAGCCCCAAATAGCTGTGTGCGCGGCATCCTGCATGGGTATTCCTCGACGAACTGGAAAAGAAAACTGTTCGGAGAATAGAAAGGCCACTTGGTCTCTATCTTTTTGGGGGTGGTGGCGTTGTCTGTCGCTGCTTACTATTTTTTGTACTATATCGATGACCGCCAGCTGAAGGACACCGCTGCCGCCGCCCGCGCAGGACGGATAACTGCCTTCGTGCAACCGCTGCGCGCAGGAGGGGATGGGATGGAGACCAACAGCGGTAGACCGGTAGACTCGACGACAATCGCGCCGTTGCACACTTGCCGCGCGCTCCGATGTGCGTAGTAGTAGTATAAATTTTTTTGATTGGTAATCGTCGGGCGATGAAGTGCGCTCTGGGTTGACTGTCGATCATGTCAATTACCTGTCAGTAAGAATAAAAAGTTATCACCTATCATTTGTCATATAATCCGAAACGGTTATTACGATTAATTTTTTTTCGGAAAAGGGGTAGGGTAATCCGATTGTGTTTTGTTACTGTTTTTTTTCTGTTCTTTTGTTTATAGGAATGCCGTCGGTATTTATAAGCTAATGTGTTTACCCGTCCGTATGCGTGGCTGGATCAGGTTGCACAGGGCGATGCCGACTTTGTCTCTCTCCCCCCTCTTCCCGACATTCATTGCGATACCTTTTTTGTTTGCGTAATTTTTGTTTTAAAATATACCGCGCAGACAGAGGATTGGATTTCCTCTTTTATACAATTTGCGTTCAGTCACACGGAAAAAAAATAATAAAAGTTATGACGCCGGTTAAAGCTCGCTTTGAAATGCATGGATCGATGACCTGGGCTTTTTATAAACCGCTCAACGATAGTTTTATAATTACAAAAATCTTTTTATTCCAATTTTCGAACATCTTTCATGCGAAAAATCATCCTTTGTTTTTTTTTGCATTGTCTCAAATCATTTCTAATCAACTTTTTTTTTTTTGATGTTGCAAGATCACCTACTAATACGACCGCTCTGTGAAAAAAGCTAGCTTCAATGCATATACACACACGGGAGGGGGGACAGGGACGGATGCGGAGAAGAAGTTCATATGCAGTGAGATAACACGACTGCTGAGTATTCGATCAAGATCGATGTTGTGTGTCGGTTAGTTCCTCCGGAGTGCTTTTTGTCCGGCCTTGACAAGCAACAGCCTTCATTTAAATTTATAGCAGCTTGCCGCGGGATGCTAAATAGCGCCCCCAGTTGGTCGGTTATCCCGCTATCTCGCACCCTCTACATACATACATTGACTTTTGGGCGGCAACTTGTATTTATCTCCCCTCTCCCTTTTTTGTGTTTTTTTGTTCATGTATATTTTTTTTCGTGCCATACATACCATACGCGTTTGTTTGTTTTTTTGTTTGTTTGTTGCTCTTCTTTACATAAAAAATTGTCAAAAAATTATTAACAACAAAAAAATGTTTTTTCTAGGATTTCTGTCGCTTTGATGTCACACGATTATCCATCTTCGTCGACAGCTAGTGTTCCTTTGACCCAAATGAACTCGGTTCCTTTGGCTGGCGACAACACGATACAGCACTTGTTGCAGCGATTGCATGCCATCGCTGAGGAGACCCTGGATGACAATGCCCACGTCAAGTACGTGTGAGTTTTTTTATTTTTCTTGGTTAAATACACTAATTACCTTTTTGATTTTTAAAATATTTATCTCATGGGAAAATCATATTTTCAGGAAAGCGGAATTTAAAGATCATCGCATGAGAAATGCACTGTTTTCTGTACTCTGTGAGATTAAGGAGCGCACAGGTAATTACCCCGCTCCCTTTTCCCTCCCAATTATATTTTTAGCCTTACCCATAGCCTTTTTAGCATTATCCGTCGGTCCGACGCATGAAGAGCAACCCGAAGATCCGCAACTGATGAGATTAGACAACATGCTGGTATGCAAATATTTTTACCCTAGAAGATTTTTGAACTAATTTTTTTTATCTTTCAGATCGCAGAAGGCGTATCAGGACCCGAAAAAGGCAATTCGATCATGGCAGATGCTTCCGGAGGAGACCAGGCTGACTACCGACAAAAACTCACGCAAATTCGAACAACTTATCAGGATGAAATGCGTAAATACGAAGATGCCTGTGAACAATTTACGAATCACGTTGTCCAACTACTCAAGGAACAATCACTCAATCGCCCTATTGTCAAGCCTGAAATGGATAAAATGGTATCCATAATCCAGAAAAAGTTTTCACTGATTCAGGTACAACTAAAGCAATCCACCTGCGAAAATGTCATGGTTCTACGGTCTCGATTCTTGGACGCCAGACGCAAGAGGCGAAACTTTAGTAAACAGGCTACCGAAGTGCTAAATGAATACTTTTACTCCCATCTTGCCAATCCCTATCCCAGCGAAGATGCCAAAGAAGAACTTGCCAGGCAATGTCAAATCACGGTATCCCAAGTATCAAACTGGTTCGGAAACAAGCGTATTCGATACAAGAAGAACATTGCCAAAGCCCAGGAAGAAGCCAACATGTACGCCGCTAAAAAAGCTCATGGTTTGTTTTTTTTGATTTTTGTGGGGGCAAAAAAATTCATTCAAATTGTTTTTAGCGGCTTCCTTTGCAAATCCATATGGCATGCAGGCACTCAATCCATACAGCATGCTTCCGGGTCAAGAGCTACATCCTATGAGTGCTGCTGGCTTCGATCTGTCCGGCGGCTATACACCCCAATTGGTTGGTGACTTTGGCGTTTTTAAAAACTCGCCACCGCTTCCTAACAACTACGGATAGCGTCATACCAGTTTCCCTTTGTTTTTTTTGCATCAAAAGCTTTAAATCATGCTTATAATAACCTTGTTTTTTTCGTGTCTGTCACCTGTCACCTGTTTATTCGCAAATCCAACCAACTGTGCCTTTTTGCTAACCACGTGAACTAGGAACCATCCACAGGGGTGAAAATTGGGCCAAACCTTCCCTCAATCGGCCTGGGCTTACTTTTTTCAAAAAAATTGAATTTTCGTGCAAAAATTACCCAAAATATTTTTTACTATGTAAATCGTAATAAAAAAAATTTTTATCATCAAAAAACATTTTTTTGAAAGTATTTGGGCCCATTTTTACCCTTGGCTGTCATTGCTTTTGCCTGGCTTGCTTTGTTTTTTGAAAAACCATGATCCCTCCATTCCCTGGCCTGACTCATGGCAGACATCGTTGTAGCCTTATGGTTCCAACGCTCATGACAACACTTCGTCGCCCCAAACGTGAAGATTTCGATCGCGATCGTGGTCATGTCCACTGTCCACAGACGGTTAAACCGAGACAGAAAAAAAGGCATTTTGTCATCACTGGGTATTACCTTTTTTTATCCACATTCTGACTGGCAATAATTATTCTTCCTTTTCTCTGGTGTCAGATATGTATTTTTTTGAAACAACATTTTTTCTAGCTATTATGCAAAAAAAGTGTGATGCATTCATCTTTTTTTTATTTGTTGTTATATTCCTTGGCAATGTCGGCATTTTTCTTTGTAAAATTTGTCTCCGATGAGTTTTGAGCGTACTAAATTTGTCTTTTTCTGTTGCATTTGGATTTGTTTCTTTGTTTTGTCCAACAGCTTTCCTTGGTCAGCCAGTAAAAAACAACCAAAATCTTGTCTACTTTTGTTTTTGAAAAATAACATGTGTGGTTTATTTTGCGTTTATTAATTGTAAATGTATGATCTCCGATTGTTTTTATTCACATACGTTTTTTTGTTAAAAAAGATATAAAAATGGTATACATACGTCGTTTACCTGTCTGGAAAGCATTGAAAAAAAAGATAAACGGTGGACAAAAAAAGAAATTTTGCTCGCAGAAAAATATATACATGTAAATTTTTTTTAAAATCCGAAAAAGTTTTTTTAGGGACACATGTAGTCAAAGGCAGAAATTAAAAAAAAAGAAAATTGGTCCTCAACACAATTTGCATACTTATGATATTTTATTCGTTGATATGACAATTTTTAACATAAATTGTGTTGTATTATTTTTACAGTATGTCGCAATGAAAAAAAAATAAACAAAAAATATATTTTTTTGTTTCGTCGTTTGCGTCATCAACAGGCTTCTAATTTAGCACAAAACTACAATTTTTTGTTTTTTGAATGGTTGATTAAAAAATTGTATTTTTTGATTGCATGACTGTTTGCAAAGCTTTTTCCTTTGCTGGCAGCGGACTTGGACGTAAGCACGCTTGGTAAAGCTCACAAGTTCACGTGATAATGACAGACATCGGAGATGGTGGCAAAAAGGTGTTTGCTCACGTTTGTTTGTGATCAAGGATGAAATGTTGATCGATCGAGGTTTTTACCTTCGAGGTTTAGCGGTGCATTAAAAAAACACAGCAAAGATGAATATTTATATGACAAAGAACGTTATCATACACCTTGTCAGTTTTATTGCTTTCTGATATTTACTACATGATGGCTAGACGCGGAAAGTCACCGCAAGAAAAGCCAGTAAACCCTGTAACCGGAAACAAACTGGGTTTCTTTGATTTTTTTTTCAGTCCCTGACAACTGACTGCGTTTATGTACAGCTACTACAAATCCTAGAAAAAAAAATATTCCCAACTGCCAATTATGTATCCGTTTTCTGACACCCTTGCCAACAGCATCAGACAAAAACACCTGCACTTACATAAATTTTTTTTTCTAAAATCACATCCATGCAACCAATCCCCTTCCAAAATGTGTTGGTGCCATTTTCCATTTTCAGAAAAATTTCAATTTCAATAACTCGCCCCTCAATAACGATGCCAGATGGGGTAAGGTGAGTCCATCGAAGCTGACTGTCACACCTTGTGCCGTCCAGCACCACCACACCTTTCCCTCCGATCCCCTGGGGAAGCTCAGTCTCCGACAGTCTCCAATTTGCCAAAGAAAAAAGAAAAAAGTGTGAAAAATAATAAATAAACAAACATTTATTACTGACGACTTTTCCGACACGCAATGATACAATTTAGTGATTAACCATCTCGAAGCTTTATCGGAAAGCGTCCTTCAGGCGACGCAAAGCAGCCATAACGTCAACAGCCTTTTCCTTTCCGGTAACTTGCTTCAACGCACTTTCCCTGAAAGAAAGGAGAAAATAAGTCACATGCCAATTTTAAATAAAAATCAAAGTATGTATACACAAAGAAATGTACTTACTCGGTACGCATGAAGGGATTGGTCTCTTTTTCGGACTTGATGCTGGACGGGATGGTAAAGAGATTCATCGCACGCCGCTTCTTCGCCCAGTCAAGCTTCTCGGCAATCTTGCGGTTGTTCGGGTCGACGGAAAGTGCAAAGCGCAGGTTTGTAACCGTGTATTCGTGGCCGCAGTAGACTTCCTTAAATAAGCAGGTTGAAAGCAAACATATTTTTTATAAAAACAGCTCTTACCGTGTCATCAGGAAGACTGGCTAGACGACTGAGACTGCGACTCATCTCGACGGCGGTGCCTTCGAAAAAGCGTCCACATCCAGCGATAAACAGCGTGTCACCGGTGAAGACAGCCTGCTGTTTCGTCTCCTCGTCGACGACGTAGTAGCAGACGTGGGTCGTCGTATGGCAGGGCGTGTAGAGCGCCTTAATCTTGACATTTCCAAGCTCGAGGACCTGATTGTCAGCGATATCAAGCGTCTGTCCGGCAATTCGATGGCCATCATGTCCAACAACCTTGGCAGTCGTCGAAAGCTCGGAAACACGGTCGGAATTAGCAGAATGATCGGCATGGTGATGGGTTACGAGAGCGTACTTGAGGTCTGCTTGCTGCTCGGCGAGGACAGGCTTGAACGCATCGATGACGGTGGGATCGACGATGAAAGCCTGACGATCCTTCTCGTTGTTGACGACGACATAGCTGTAGTTGTCGGCCCACACTGGGACGGGAATAATCTTCATGGTAGCCGGTATAGAATGTCGGAAGCCGCAGACTCGAGTGAAAGCGATAGCGGACATAAAATCACTCCCAAGCGCTCTGAAACCATGGAACTAACAAACAAAATTTTTTTGAGTACAGAGTGTTCCCTTCTCGATCCTCGGTTTCTGTATCATCTATTATATGGAATCTAGCCTCATTGGATGCTAATCCCAGGTTTGAAAGGTGAATAAACAAGGTAATAGATATGAAAAGTCACTCGGAAAACCTAACAGAAGACTATGATATAGTTAAGAAGATGTATATGTGCGCACGGTGTTCCCCGCGTGGTTAGTGTTGTTTACTGCAACTTCTTCTTCGTCCAGGTTCGATCAGCTGAGTTTATTCATTTGTAACCTGTGATTTCCATCAAGATGAGTGCCGTTCGTGTTCTTCATAATGCAGGTAAAAAGATGTTTTACGTTTCTCTGAGTAAGTTATTATTATTTTCATCATGTGCCGTACTCGTGGCTCCTTTTTTTGCAGACAACAGCACGGCATTTTTGCAGTATAACAAGCAGGGTGAGGCTCTTGATTTTTACCACACCGAGGTCCCCAAGGAATTGCGTGGTAAAGGGCTTGCCGGTGAAATAGTCAAGGTTTGTCTGCCATAAGCACGCCTACATATATTCGTACAGCTCACACCTTTTCACTTTTCAGCATGCGGTTAATTATG
The DNA here is from genome assembly GCA_963969345.1 of Turbatrix aceti. Taxonomy (NCBI): domain Eukaryota; kingdom Metazoa; phylum Nematoda; class Chromadorea; order Rhabditida; family Panagrolaimidae; genus Turbatrix; species Turbatrix aceti. Next base: position 9,179,183 of record OZ017770.1, read on the forward strand.
CCCTTGAAAACAAGCTAAAAGTCATCCCAACCTGTAGTTACGTTGACAAATACGCCAAGGAAATCGCGACTCCAGATGAAAAGTCCGTTTTTGTTTTCCCATAAATACATGTGCATATCCATGGGATAGTAGAAAGATATGTATTCCTTGCCCCGAAGTTACTCTGTGTTCCTCTTCCTTTTGTGTACCGTAAAAAAATATAAATCTAAATATCATGTGGTTTTTTTTTCCGATTTTGCTGGCTTTATCGGCCTCGAGGGACACGATGGGGTGTGTACCAGACAGTGGCAAGGTAAAGGTGTGGTACAAAATACTTTCTCTTTCCTCGATGCCATTCACCACTCTTCTACTCCTTCATTCCAGTCAACCTTGGCAGGACCGGAGCAGTCGGGTTGGCCTCGCGTGTCTAATGCACTCACGCTTCAAACAAATTCGTGCAAGCAAATTGAAAAATTTTTATATGTGGTTCTTGCATTCTTGCATGCTTCTTGTTAGAGGAACTCTATAAAATGAGAGTAAGACTTGCCAGATGAATACCCTTGATGGTAGTTGCGCTCGTGTAAATTGGTTGTTTCCTTTGTCTGTATTTTAGGGTTTTTTTTCAGGAAGAAACGATCTCATTTTGAATCTTCGGTACAGGTTAACATCATCTCACAATGATCTACTGCATAGGATATACGCTGGTTGCCATTCATTTTCCTCTCCTCTTTGTTGCTGCAGTCTTTTTTGTCTCCATGAATGAACGGTTCGTCAACGCCGAAGTCATCCTTCGTCGCATCAAGGCTGTCTGCTTTGTCACAGTCTTCAGTTTGATCTCGACGTATTACCTTCTCAGTCGGGTGAGTTCTGCTTTTTTTGGGGCTGTAAAACAATGGTTTCTTGCGCATTCTTCAGGCTGTCGAAAATCCCGGCGAAAAAATGGGCTTTCACTTTTACGGGACGCTGTCGGCCATTGTCATTCCTCTTTTCCTGACTGCTATCGCCTACTCCGGAACCCTGTATACCTGCTACCTCGGCGGGTATCACCTGAACCTCATCGGTTTGTTTTTTTATGCTTTTAAGGTTTTTTGAAGTGTAAAACGTTTCCAGACAAGCACTACTGGATCAAGTGCTTTCGCAGAGTCGAATGGATCCGAGAAGTCGTTGCTGTGAGTTTTTATACCACAAAAGTTTTTGAACAGACATAAAAAATATTTTAGAGCCCAGTCCTCGAAGAACTCACCTTCCGAGCGTGCTCGGCATCCATGATCTCCCTGTGCGTCCCTGAATCTGTCGTCATCTACGTCTGGCCGCTCATCTTCTCATGCAGCCACCTCCATCACGTCTACTTCGACTTCAAGCACGGCCACGACATCATCGACACACTCATGGATCGCATCTTTCAAGTCGCCTTTACGTACTTCTTCGGCGTCTATGCGACCTACATCTACATCCAAACCGGCCACATCATCTCGCCCATCGTTGTCCATGCCTTCTGCAACGCTCTCGGTGTTCCTGAGTTTCACAAGATCAATCGCTTTCCCGTAAAGACGCAGAAGGTTCTCTGGCTCCTCCACGCAACCGGTCTCCTCATCTGGGCTTTTACCCTCAAGATGTTCCTGTCTCCCCAGTTGTACACCTTTATCTAGTCTCTCTCTCATTTCACATGACACGGCATTAGCATTTTCTTACCCGAGGCATTTAACCGAATTTTTAACCCTGTGAATAACCATGGTTTTTGTAATCTCAACATTGCTCTCTGACATGACTCATTTTTTTGTCAATTATCCGGCTCTCTATTGATGGTATTGGTTTTGTGATAGCAATTGTATTAATAATAATATGTATTTGTACAGAAAAAAGGTCTTTAGCTCATAATTATGTTTTTTTGGAAACTAAATAACATAGTATGTATTATCTGCATTTAAAGTTATCGGAATATGTTCATATATGAATAAATAAATATTTTAAGTATATCAACTGAGGAATTGACTACAAAATGCAAAAAAAAACAATTAAGGTAAAAAAAACCTTGTAAAAAGTAAAACAGCCGTTTGATACAACCAAGCAATAATAAAAATTCATTCCACAATACCAATCATGTACATAACAACGTAAAGCACTTTTGCCATCCTGTTTCGTCCTTTTTTCCATCGTTGATGACAAAAATGATTTTTTTGGAATCGTTGTGGTCAAAGTCGTGGAACGCCGCAGAGGAAAGAGTATGCGCGTCAAATCCGGTTTCTCCCCCTTCCCTGCAGTACCTCCTTCTTCCTTTCTATAAAAGATCCACCAATTTAAGGATTTTTGTTTAGTCGGCGCCGCCAGCCATCATTTCCTAGATAGAATGCAGCACGACGACAAGGACCCCAAAAAAGCTGTCCAGCAGCATAGCCTCAAACCTGTCGCTTTTGCTGCAACTGTTTTCAGTACCGTCGCTATTACATCATGCATGCTGGTATTTCCCCTGATTCTGCACTACGTTCAGACCCTGGAATCCAATGTACAACTGGATATTGAATTTTGTAAATCCCGGGCTAGAGATATGTGGAAAGAAATGCTGGAAATCAAGACGGGTGGCCGAAAAGATACCGATCGTCTTGTCCGAATTATCATGACCCAGCGTCGTCTGGAGAAACGTGATACCCTGGCTGATTTCTGGAACCGTCGATTGTCTGACTACCATCAGCGTGATGACCCCTACGACCCCCCAAAGCCCACCGACGCTGCTGCAGAGAAGAAAGTTACTGATCAGTTCGTTGAAACCCCCTCAATCGGCTGTGAGTTCCTATTTTTTGCTAAAAAAATTATACATTTTTTCCAGGCTGTTCCTGCCAGCGAGGTGCCCCAGGTCCCCCAGGCCAAGCTGGCCGCGACGGACAGGACGGCATCGACGGTGAACCCGGCCCGATCGGTCCCCAAGGCCCGCCTGCGCCTCCCGGACCTGACCCACAATCTCTCTTCCCTCCTCAATGCCCTTGCGAAGCCCCAATCGGCGAACCCGGACCCAAGGGCCCTTCAGGAACCGACGGACCCCCAGGCCCTCCCGGTCAAAACGGCGAAGATGGCAAGCCAGGAGATCAAGGCCCCCGCGGACCACCTGGTCTTCCCGGACAATCTGGCATGCCTGGTCGCGCTGGACCTCCCGGCGAACCCGGCACCTACCGCACGGAAGTCGGCCCACCAGGTCGTCCAGGTTCCCCCGGTCGTCCAGGCTCACCTGGTCCCGTCGGTCCTCCTGGTGCACCCGGAGACGATGGAAAGACAGGTGCACCTGGAGCTCCTGGATTACCCGGTCCACCTGGTCCTCCCGGACCTCCAGGCCCCGTTGGTCCAGCTGGCAAGGCAGGAGACGCAGGTGCCCCTGGTGCTTGCGATCACTGCCCTCCGGCTCGCCTGGCTCCTGGATACTAAATTTAAATTTATGTACTAATTCACGATTTGTAAACAATAACAACATGTGAATAAACCAATCATCCGTGATGAAGCAAACTTTCTTGAGAATAATGTTGAGCATCTTTTGATTCGTCATTTGTAGATTCTGCATCGCTATCACTATCCGAAGCAGGTGGGGTGATATGCAGTGATCCATTGCTGTCGATTTCCTCTTCTTTGATGCTGATCATGCGTCGCCGCAATCGAACACTTTCAGACTCGGATTGTCTTGATAAAACTTGCGGCATTGCCCTCGCCTTTGGCTGCGGGGGGAAGGAAACTGGTCTCGGCACGAATGATCGCATGATTTCGACGAAGAGTTTGATCAGAGTCCAGTCGCCGAGAGAGATTTCGAGTTGCCGTTGCAAGTCTGCCAGGCTGCACGTTTGCAACACAAGTCCAGTGATGTTCTGTGTCGTAAAGCATTCGACGATGTAGGACCGAGTGTCGTCGTTGGAGAGCGGGAGGTGATCAATAAGGTTGACAACTTCGTCAACACTCATTCGCGCGAGCGGCTTTGTGAGTGATGACCAGACTCGCTGATCGGCAAACAGAGAATCGGCAGCAGGATGAACGACGCGGCTTTCCAGCTCCAAGTCTTCAGCTGCCTTGTCAAAGTCCTTTTTTTCTGCCGAGATGAGCTTGAGCAAGAACGGATCAAAGCTTGACGTGCATGGAATGAGTTTCCCGACCAAATTATACGTAAGTTGGCTTTCCTTCTTCAAATTATTTTTTTTCAAAAATTTTTCAAAACTCTTGGTACTGCGATCCAATTTTGTCAGTGCGTGTTTTGTCGGAAATTGGTGGTAGTGCTTGTTGTAGACATCGCTGAAGGACTTGTTTTCATTTCCTGCTTCTGATGCTTTTTCCAGGATCCAACCCGTTCGAAAAGGCCATTGCTCGATCATGGCAATCCAATTGAACAGCGTGCCCCATTCAAATTCAATTTCATAGGTTTTGAGAAGTCGGGCTGTCAGAGCGATGGAGTGAACTATCCTAAGGGCGGCGACTGGATGAAGCTGACTTATATCCGGATCAGAAGCCAGAACTTCGTTGAGCGATAGCGGCTTACTGCCTGGGGGATGGGATGTGACTTGAGGCTGGATTTTTTGATCTTTGAGTGATATCACTGATTTGCGAAAAGTATCGCCCCATCCTTCTCCCTGACTTTCGCAGCGTCGTCGAAGGCTTAGTTGAAGGGATTTGACTGCGGTATGATTGAGGTAGAATGGCATGTTGATATTTCGCTTGAGATATTCGTAGCCGACTGTTCCGGAGCTTGCAATCGCGCGTTTTGCATTTTCATTGATCGCGTTGACGATCACGTGCGAGTCAAAAGCCAGGATAACGATAAAAGGCAATCCCGGTCGAGAAGTGAAAAACAAAACCACTGAATCCAAGATTTTGATCATGGTTTTTGGCTCACAGTTATCCAGGCCGTCAATGATGACAACGAGCCTCGTTTGACTGTTTGTAAACGCATCGAGCGTCCGTATCATTGCTACGAGGGCATCAACTTCTCTCTGGAGCTTTTGTATGAGTCTTTCAAACGGCATGACGTGTATTCGATGTGCCAAAGCCTTCATTCTGTTTATGGGAGTATCAAAAATAGCGCGCTTGACGATAATGTACGCTGGCAGCATAATAATTGTGCCTGATGCCGTAAAAAAAGTTATTGCCCAATGATAGTATTTTGGCGAATAATAAAGTCTGTCTTTGGCTCTTTCATTGGCAATTAGCGCCATCAGGGCGGCTATGAGCAGTGTTAATGACCCTGCAAAATATACGACAACTGGTATGCCAAATAGTGTTCGTAGCCTTCGAATGTGATAATGTGATGACGAAGTTCGAAATGCAGAAAACAATCTAACGGCTAGGAATCCAAAATGCTGTTCTGCGGATTCGTAGAATCCCTTGACCACGTGAACGAGCGCGTGCGAGCCTCCGACGAAGAATAACCTGTGGTCACCGGCGAATAGGAAGCTTACAGGTGCAGATGCTAGCTCAGTCGGCGTTCGCTCGGGTGTATCAGACGTAAGAACCGAGTAAACCAATTTTAGGCGTCTAGCTTTGCGGGCAAGAAACCCATAAAACTTGGGAAACCGAATCCACCATTGGAAACGCCGGTTGAGAAGGTAGAGCACGCAGAGGACAAATGCGAGACCAAATCCGAATATTGAAGCGTGATAAGTGAAGCTTGTACCCCATATTGCAGTCACAACCGTTGCTAAGGACAAACTTAGGAATGCTATGATCCCTAGCGTGATCAAGGCGCCCTGGATCGTAATTGACAGCTGAGCATTATCCAACCAACTTCTGGAAAAGCTTTTTATGGCGTCCTGGATCCTGGGCAGTAAAAGGGATTTTCCAGATCCCCACTTGGCAAACAACCCGATGGATAACGGCAGGTAGAGATTAGGCTTGCACGATATATCCGCCAAAATGTCGCTATAAGCATCGTAGCCCAGCATGCTCTTCCAATCCATGTCTGAACTCAGTGTTCCAAAAATAGACGGGAGCAGTGGCATAACATTTTCTTGGTCGATGGAATAAGGCGTTTCACCTTTTTTGTTCGGCCGATAAAGCAGCTTTGAGTCACTGGGATTAGTCAGAAGTATCTGGACAAGTCTTGTTGACTTGGCACGAATTGCAATGTGCAGCGGATTATCGCCTGCATTGTCGAGTGATCCAATTTTTGCACCGTTGTTTACGAGCATTTGACACAATGACATGTCCTTATTTTTGACCGCGCGAAGCAGCGGTGAGTCGCCTTCTTTGTTTTTTATCTCCAGGTTTGGCTTTCGCTCTAGGATTGCCATGGCTATATCCACGTAGGATTTGTCTATGGCAAGATGAAGCGCGGTCCGGTTGTCGGAATCACGGGTGTTTACGTCAACATGCTTTTCCAGCAGCATGCGAACAATTTTGATATTTCCACTTCGAACGGCATTTGACAGCACACTGCTCCCAAAATTGTCGGTCGTGTTTACGCTTGCATTGCTTTGCAGGAGTGTTTGTACGATGTCTGCGTAGCCCTCCCTGGCAGCAATGGCGAGTGCTGTGTATCCGTTTTGGTCGGCAATGTCGACGTTAGGGTTGCACGCTAGTATGGCCTCGACAACTTGCCCGTAGTTGCCTTTCGTGGCCATAATAAGTGCGCTGCAGTCCTGCATGCCTACGGCGTCAATGTAAATGCCAGCATTTAGTAAATCCACGACGATGGATAGAAAACCCCTTCTTGCCGCCCAGATAAGCGCGGTGCTGCCAAATTTGTCGCACGCGTTGACTTTTGCGTTGTTTGACAACAAGACCTGAACAATATCCTCGTATCCCCGACCTGCAGCCACCAGGAGAGGAGTAAGCCTGTCTTCGTCGCCTACCACGTTGACATCTGCGCCGTGCCTTAGTAAAAGTTCGACAATTTCCTGCCGATTTTTGTACGTCGCCCACAGGAGGGGTGTCCATCCCATGAGATCCGGCATGTCAATGTTCGCTCCGTAACGGAGCAAGACGCGAACAACATCGACATGCCCTCGGTGAGACGCGTCAAGCAGGGGTGTCCAGCCATCGTTGTCCGTCTCATCGACATCGATGGCGGTCACGAGGTGCGGTATGACCTTGGCGATACCTTGCTTTGCAGCCACGTGCAGAAATGTTTCTCCCAGATCGTTGCGCGATGATCGAAGTTGATCAAGAGTCAGGGGAATTTCAAAGTCCGGGGATGATCCACTTTCTAGCTTAGCGAATAGAAGATTGACGAATGAATCATCGGTTGTTGTCGTCGTGGTCGTCTCGCTCATGCTTCAAGAATGCATAAAAAGTTTGGGGTAATTAATTCTTTATTTATATTCCAGTTATTTACCTTAGAGTAGAATAGAAATTTATGTAATTAAATCATGAAACAGCCAACAATTGCTAAATTCACAACACCACAGCCCGTCTGGATAATGCATCTGCGTCTTGTCTTCCTTCTAACAACTGTGTGTCGATAGATAAGACCGCATGGGCAGTGGTACAAGTAGGGTATTGATCAACTCTCTTTTTTTTGTTGTCGAATACAAACAAATCTCTCTCTGTGCGTAACCATATGCTGATAACGGTTTATTCTATATATACAGAGCCATAACGCTGGATGAATATCATGATCAAGTTTTACCAAAACAAACAACAACGATATCAAACCGTCAAAATAATTACAACCTGTATTTTCTTTAAGTAATTTACGAACGAACACAAGTAGCATCATTATTACTCGTCAATGTTGACCTGGGGTGCACTCTGTGCACGTCGAAGCTCGTTTTCCAACCAACTACTATCAAAGCCATCAGCCTCTGGAATATCATCAAACTGGAACGTCTTATTGGGCAACTCAATTGCAGAAGGCGAATTAAGGGGTGTCTCGGCGTCGACGTCGTCATCGTTGTCTTCGATTTCGTTGTCAGATGATGTGATCGTAATTCGGGCGGCAGGAATATCGGAAGGGTTGCATTGCTCGATTGGTGGTACTCCCGTTATGTACGACGTCGACAGGGATGTCATGCGTGTACACGTAGACGCAGAGAATGAGTTTGCCAATGATGCGTCAAAGACCCCACTGCGCATTGCGAAGACGTTATGGCTAAAGAAGAGATAGATAAAGCACAAATTAGGTTATAAAACTAGTCAATTAGACGCTCGGTAGAGAATACATACCCATTGGAAAGGCTGGCGTCAAAGGGCAAGGGTTTGCGCTTTCGGTTTTCAGGGCAATGACCGGTCTGTGTGACATCTTCAGCGGGTAGGGCAGGGACACGGACTGCGGATTTCTTTGCACCCTTTTCGGTGTCAGTTTGTTTTCGTGTTCGTTCGCTCGAGAATAGGCAACTAAGCGGCGGACTCGCTCCGACCTTCCTGGGGAAAATCAGGAACAAACTCAGTTGAATGAGAGCCAAAAATACGCCTGCAGAGTTGGGAATCTGGAAAAGAGAAAAATTTGTTGAACCAAAAGACGTCAAGTTACTGAAACTTACGATAATGTAAATATCGTCAATGAGCACACCGTACAAACACCACTGGGAAGAAACGAGCAAATTAGCCGTAATCAAAGGCAGGGGCAGTGAGTCACAGCATTTTTTGTGCAACACAACTCTCTGAAACAAACATATCAAAATAAAACTGCGAATTAGGAAAAATTTGTGCTACTTACCAATCCTGCAAGCGGTGCTCCAAAATTGACGATGTTGAAACTCATGCACATGAATCCGAGGAGATCGGCTACGTTGTGTCCGTAGAGTTGGACGACAAAAAGCATGCCACCGACGAGTGAGGCAGCAGTTGTTACCTGCATGATTATGGCTGTCTGAAAAAAAAAACAAAGTAATTTTTTATTTTTGGTTGAGTGGAACAGAATGTGATGACGTACCTTATCCTTGGTGTACATGATATAGAAGAATGAGTACAGTAACATCATCGTTACACCAACCAAGTTGACGGTTATCATCGTGGTATCCATTTTTAGGAAGCCATATCGAAGCCAAAATGAGCCTCTGAAAGCAGAAATTTAAATTAATATTTTTTTATTGCAGACAAAAAATGCTTACCCAAGGAAGCCCATAACAAAGGGAAATCCGCTGATTTCATAGGTGGATTTTCGCCTGTAGATTTCCACACAAATGGGTCTAAAAAATATTTTTTTTGTAAGTCAACTTTAAAAAAAACAGGTAAATGCTTACATTCCACAAAAGAAGAGTGATACTGTAGTGATGATTGCCGAAATGGACAACACACTCAAGAATGTTATGGATTCGGAAACAGTGCTGAAACAAAAATATTTATGTACATATTGACAGTCATCCGAGTAGAGCCAAAGCATAAGCATCCGTGTTATACTTATTGGTTCTTTGTTTTTCACATGTTGACCGATTCTTTGAGATTTCCAAAGATCAGAAACACCAATAAAGCAGCCGGCGCCTGCTGTGGTGATCGAAAACGAACTTTTGTGAATAACAAAAAAACAATGTAAATATTTTTTTGTTGAGCGTGCACTTATCAGGTGTTCCAAACGCTGATAGTAATAGATTTGTTTAAACCACTTTTCGGTTGTTATGTCTAATAGAAAATTAGAGCGTTCAAAATAGTGATTATTGCTCACCACAAAAATTGTTGTTGACTACCGAAAAAAAATGTAACAGAGAGTACATATTTTTTTTGTTCCCATGGCGCGCCTTTGTTGTTGTGGCTGTTATTTTTGAATTATACACAGACGCTATTAAAAAAAAACAAAATAATAATCGGTTATCTCAGCCAGCAGTTGGCAAAAAAATAGCACAGCAACAGGAAAAAAAACATACATTGCAATATCCTGAGCAGTTTCGTTGAATACGGTATTTGTAGGATCCATTCCAAGTTCAGCCATGTTTGATAGTATGGAAAGGTAGAGTGATATTCGTGTTTAAATACTCCAGTAACCAGTAGTCGTGAGAGAGAGATTCTTTATTGGTGAGCGTAAATAAATTTTTATGGAGAATTAAAAGAAGTTGGTAATACCGTTTCTCGTATACTTGTGCGAAATGTCTAATATATCGTTTCTGTCTGCGATGAAACAATTTCTAAAAGTCACGTGTATTTAATTTATTACGATACAGTTAGAACAAAAAACAGTTTCAACGAATTTTCTCGAAAGATCTCGATTTTGACTAAGTATGCCTATGTTTGTGACGTCTTTATCTTTGGTGGGAACGGATATCGGCCGCCTTCTTTCCACAAAAACACAAAAAATAGAGTGTTTGAGCGGAAAAATAACTGACGTCACAGAGACACGCTGATATCCTTCAAACGCGAGCGATATATCTTAGGATTGACTTCGATTATGAAAAATTGGATATTTTGTCATCTTGTCACGCGTATCAAATAACAATGATAACGGGTGATCTCTTTGAAGACCCCAGGAGATAGGAGGAGGAGAGAGGGGGTGGGAGGAGAGAAATTGGGAGGAAGACTGAGAAGTAAATTAGTGCAGCTGATTTGATTGTGATTTATACGAATGATGTGTACAGGTTTTTGGGTGATCAGATACTACGCACATGAACTTCTCGCGATCACTGAACAATTCATGTCAAACCGTAATTTTTCGCAAAGGGGCAATCCTATAGAATTTCTAATTTATGTACAACTTGGTATTAATTGACGATAAAAAAAAATAGCGACGACCGAAGAATGTGGCACATAAAAAATAAGCAGAGCGCACATAGCATAAAAAAAGCTCCTAACTTGTTTTTTTTTCATTGCCTACGGGCTTATAGAGGGAACGTCAGCTTAGCCGCGGTTTGGTCAAACAATTAACAGGTTGAGTAGATTATAAGCACAAAAGTGAGAGGTATACTACTAAGTCAAGAAAGAATCAAGGCGGGATTTTTCTAGAAAACTATACACAAAAAAAAGCAGCATTTTTTGCAGCAGTACAAGAGGGCATGGGGCGTTGGAAAACAAAAACACCCTGCCAGAACATTCTGGAGCTAGTGAGGCAGACGCACACTAGCTTACTTAGTAACACGACGTTGCAAGCCAGCCGCCGAACCCTGCAAGCAACAAAAAAGAACCCCTTAGCCTTAGCCGTAAGGCAGTAAAAAACATTTTTTTTGAAAAACAGGCAGCGCGGGCAGCGAGGGCAACAAACAAACACATCAACACATCCGTTTCATACCCGAACGCGCCGGATTAAATGGTTTGAAGGATCTAATGTACTAAGGTACTTTCGAGGAGTTTACTGACCATTTATACATACCTACTATGTATCACAGACCTTCAAACCTTTTGGGCGTTCCTTTAATCTGTTTTTTTCTCATCAATTAACCAAGAGAAAAAAAACACACATGCATGCATGTCTTGGTGCAAGTCGGGTTTCTTTTTTCATTCAAGTCTGGATGGTTCCAAGTTAAGGCCAACTTGGTACTCTCGTCGTTTTTGACCAAGAAACAACCTACAAGCACTTCATCACACTTGTCAACGCTTGCAAAAGGCCCCCTATCTTCAAACCAAAAATCTGGAATACAACTAAAGATCAAAAAAGAAACGACGTATGCATTCACGAGGTTGTCATTAATACACGCACTACTGCTCGCCGAAAAACAATTTAATTGAAACAAAACCATGAAACCTGATCTTAATGATGATCACGTTGCGACAAGTTATCATTAATTTGATAAAACTTTCGTTTTTGATAGACTACCTTATTTTTACTACCGTTTTTGTTACGACACTGTGACATCATGAATTTTTTTATTTTGAAAGTTGACTTAATTATTCAAAGGTAAATAAATAAAAAAAAGCCATGCCAAGGGAAATAAAATGGGTGAAATTACCACGAAACCACAGAGCGACAAAGAACCGAGTCGTTGGGTGTTTTTTTGTCACATCGTCTTGCGTAGGGGAGTGGTTCATTCACCTGTTAATGATAATCAACTGTGACGGCTCAGACTACCACCGACACCGACACTGCGCCGCCGAAGCCGACGCCAATGGCGTCAAGCATCGAACAACGATCATAATAAGATGAAGATGAAAAAACAAGAGAAAAACAACATGTAACGTTTTTGATCTTTTATTTTGTAGGGATGTATGACAAATTGCACTACTACTATGTCTGTTGAATTATGACTGGTCTTCTTTTAACAATTGGGACTGGGGAGAATAGATTTTACTAGAAGGCTCGAGATCCCATCCTATCCCATTCAATCTCCCCTCTCTCTTGTGCAGTCGCTTTTGACGCCCAATTATGCATAATTTACTAACGGGAGTACTACGTACACATAATGGAACAAAAAACCAACCCGCGTATTGGAGTGGAAGGATCGAAAAACATCCTGGATCTTTGAATGAACCCGTTGGAAGGACAGAGGTTGCTGCTCACAGTCACGTGAATGACAAACAACAACTGGGCTGTTGCTTTTTGTCTCCGTACCCCCTCACGAGTGTTTATCCTTCTCCCAGAGACACTCGTATATATCCAACAAACTTTCAGTAATTTGATGTGTTTTTTTATTTGATTCATTTTTTGACGTACTAAAGCATGTTTTTACAAGGGTTCCTGGGTCAGTGTTTTGAGATCGAGACTGGAGGGCGATTTCAGTTTGATTGATGTCGTTCTGAGCCATTTTTTTGACGTTGATTTACCGGACCAAGTTGTCTGGAAAAAAATGATTGACCTGACAAGCTTCAAAAAAAGTATAGAAAAAAAAACTCACCCGCAAATCCCGAAATTTTTTGGTAAAGAGGAAATAAAACATTGGGTTGGCAAATGAGTTGATATTAAAGAGGATATTGATAAAATCCTTGGCAAATATAAAGCAAGGCAGGTATTCGTACGTTTCGTGATCGACAAAACGTATTACCAAGCCACCGGTATGACAGAGAAAAAACATAATTACAATTGAAATTAACAGACAGATTGAACGACGCTCCTTCGCCAGACGCCGCTTGTGTCCGACAGATTTGACCCGTTTCCATGCGATTTTGGTTAGAATTTGTAGGTTCAAGACGGATATCAATACCAGGGGTATCAGGTATACGGCAATGGGATACAACACTTTATGCATCTAAAAACTCTCACATACGTCATAAAATGCTATTGATTGTATCAAAACTCACGATAATCTGATATTTTTTGTTCAAAAGCAGCTGTGAAGGTTCGTGTATCAAAAACCACCTTGACGTACCCTCGATGCCTATTAGCGACCACGAATACTGAAACCATACCGGGCTGTTGAATACGAGGGCCATAAATGCGATTCCTATGAGCGGGAGAAAATTAGACGTTGAATAGTGGTTGTCGATATAGATGGTAGACAGAGGCTGGACAATGGCTTTGTGTCTCTGGAGCGTGATGTAGCACATGGTCCAGATAGAAGCACAGTTTGACGTTAGCAAGCCACCGGCTAGCGTTCCAGTGGCAACGTAGGCAACTTGGGCTACAAATCCCCACTGATCCATTTCCATGTGATCGTGCAGGGCTGGCAGGTATAAAACAAATAGTGAAAAGAGTAATTGTAAACTATCACATATGCAGAGGGTAATAAGAGTCGGCACAAGAGGATGTGTTCTCCTAAAAGTCAGAAAAAGTTAAAAACACTGGTGTGAACCCGTTTTTTCTCTCAAAAAAGCTTACAATTTGTGAAAAACAGTAATACATGCAATGTTAAGTGTCATACCGATAAAACAAATGCATGGCAGAAAATACAAGTCTAACAGCTTTCCCAAAGGTCGCCATGGATCAGTCTCGTTGCATGAAAACATCTTTCTCTCCCTTTACCCGGTACAGCAAATTTTTACAGGGTGATACCTAAAATATTTATTTATTTAAATATTTACACGACAGTAAAATAAATAAATTGCGCGTTTAGAAAAAAATAAGTGCACATTTTGAAAAAAAAATAAAGCAGTTTTTTGGTATATTATTTTTTTATCCGGACGCGTCAAAAACTAAAAGAAAACAACTACCACCATATTATTTTTCACTTACTAACAAAAAAAATTAAATTGCATTCAAAATTTTTATTTTTCCGGGTACAAATGCGCACGTATAAAAGAATGAAACCAAAAACCTTTGGTAGTCTACGAAAAGACTTTTTTAACCCGTCCCCGACATTTAAAAAAAACTCTGCTAACTTTAGTAATTCAATAAAAGAATCACCATGCAATTTTGAGTTTCCGCGTTGAAGCAACTTTAAAAGTATAAAAAAAATAACCGTCAAAAGTATCTACGTACTTTGTAACAAAAAAGTATGACAAAAGGTAGATATATATTCGTCATCATCGTATTCTTTAACCGAAACAAAAGAAAGCGAAAAAAACCGAGAACAAGCACAAGTGTCACAGTGTATTGTTTTTCAGGTATATGTATATTCAATTCTAACAAATGACAACGGCGCAGCAGTTTAGCAGGTAAATCATATACAAGAAGTGTAGAATGAAAATTTCTTTTTTAATTAATGTTTTTATTTGTTGAAAACAAAATAGATAAATAAACCAGAATTAATTAGTGCTAATTGCCTATAGGTGAAAAAAAATGTTATAACAGTTCTAATGAAATATTGAAATCTTTAAAACACGAATGGAGACAAATGAACTTATTTTTTTCTGTTTGCACTTGAAAAAAAACAAAGTAGGAGCGCAGAATGAAGGGAAAAAATTATAGTTACATTTAATCGAGACAAAAAGAAAAGAATTCAAAAATACCGGCAAGTACAGGTAAATAGGAAAATTCTTGGCAGCAAAGCATCAAAATATGCTAATTATAACATTTTTTTTAAACGAATAATTTATTTTCTATTTTATCGGGTTCAAATGCCAATTTTTAGTTCAATTTCTATTTTTTTAAATAAAAAAAAACAAATTGATTGTAAAATTTCCAAAAAAATGAAGCCAATTGGGCTATTTAAGCAAAAATGCCCAGTTCAAAGAAAAAAACGTCGTTTCGATTATACCATCTTTTTGTTAACTTTATGCGTCCACTGAAGTGGCGTTTGGATACAACGACCACATGCGTAGCCGCATATAAAGTTGAAAAAAACGAGTAGCAAAAAAAGGGGATAGGGGGACAAAATAGATGCATCTGCGGTATATTGGCGTAATTAGGCGATCCTAATCGTAAAAAAACCAACATTGACTCAAAAAGGGTATGAAATAAACTATTGCCAGTGCCATCTCCTGTGACGCCATTTTGAACACTGAACAGTGTACCTATAATTTGTGTCATATTGGCTAACCCCGAGCATTTTTGACGTCTTCAAAAAAATGCTTCATTGCTCCGAATTAGCATAGGAGATCATCAAACTACGCTCAGAAAACCTATTATTATTTTTCTCGGTAATACTATTCACAAAGTCCATCCAAGAATCAGTCAAAAAAAAAATCATGCAAAAATCCCTTTGCAAAAAAAGAGTGTGTAATCTTTGGAATCCCGTCATTAGAATAGCTTAGCAATGTAAGCAGACATCTAAAAACAACTAATTGTTATTCCTATCGTTTGCAAGCAAAGTATAAGCGTTGTAACATACTTTGTCAGAGCTAATTTATGCTTATTTTTTACTATTTAATTCCAAAGAGTTATGGTGTTTGATTTGGATCAATTTTGTATTGTCCTAGAAAAAAAATTATATTTAAAACGGAAAACTTTTTTTGTTACCAAGTCTTGGCAAATGGGAAAACCCTAGGCAGTGTGCTGCGCCATTAACCCGACGATTACCAATACAAAATTAAAAACACAAACGCACTAGCCTGCAACTTTAAAGACTACGTAAATCTACCCCCGACGACGTGTATCGCTCTTTTTTTCCGCTCCTTCTCCCTCGCTTAAACACATTGTAAAACTTACGTGTACTACTTACAATTAGTTTAACATTAGTAGTACTGCGTTACGTATATTTATCTGACAATAATGCAATAATACTGTTTTATTCGCCTGCTTTTTTCCTAACACCTCATTTCCGTACCAGCTCAGTAGAATTGCGATTTATGTCATTCTCGAAAAAAAATAATAAAAACAATTAAAAAAATGATTCAGGGATATTAAAAAGACAGGAGTTTTGTCGAGCACAAAGAAAATTGAAACAAAAAAAAGACAAATGGAAAAACAAAAAAAAATATAGTTCAATCTGTTCATTTTGTTAATTTCTGTTAAATGGAAAAAAAATCTACAAAAGGCAGGACACTTATGAGCTTTTTTTTCTCTGTTAAAGAAAAAAGTTGATAAAAAACATCGGGTGATTACCAAAAATTGTTGAAGGCAATATGTGATGAATGACCTCAAAATTATTGAGTCTGAAGAACACTTGTTGTTGAAAAAAATGACGGCAAACAAAAATCGTAAAAAAAAAAGTAAGGCGTTGGTGACATTAACAACTTTGTAAATGTAATTAGACTACGGTATTTGTGGTACAAAATAGTATACGGACTAGTGAACACGGTGACGAATCATATATAATATTTGGCATTGTGGGGTGGTGGTAACTTTTTTGTTTTGCTAGCGCTAAAAACAGGAAGACGAGGGATATTAGTGACTCAATATTGTTGTTTTTTTTCTACAAAAAAAAGAAAGAAAGAAAAATAAAGAAACGAAGGCGACTTGTGCAGAGGAATACGGATACAACCAGACGGGCTTGCAAGGAAGGATTGTCATGTTCATCGCTGTGGCTGGAGATGATGTCAAGAATGGCATCAGGTGCGGATGAACCATTAAAGAACGAAATGACAATTAAAAGTTTGACCACATTGGTTTGCGAATCCAGCGTAGACGAAGTCCACTGTTGGTACGGATGCGAATGGATGCAGCTTCGGCCGCACGGACAGTGTCTTTAACAGATTGCATGAGGTTTTGGGCGTTGAGTACGAGTTGTTGCATAGCTTCCTCGTCTTCTTCGGTACCTAAAAATAATTTTGTTTTAAAAAGTTGTCAATGACGCTTTTTCTTGTTGTTTCAAATACTTATTCAAACAGCAAACTGTTGTTAAGGTTAAAAATTAGAAGGCTTGCAAAATTGAGCAAGAGTATGTATGTATTTGCTTAAACGTTTAAAAAAAGCGTGAATAAAAAAATGGTTAGTTAAAAAACAAGCAAACTGTTAGCATAATAAAGCACGACAATCTAAAAAAAGAATTACCGTCAATTGGTTGGCCGTATGGACCAATGATCACTAAAAAGATTCATTGTAAAGTTGAGTTTTAAGAATATCATTTTTCCAAAAATTTATATCTTTTCTTATTTTTTTTAACCCGGTAGCAGCAGCAGCAGCAGAGCGCAAAGAAAAGCAATAAGCAAAAATTAAAATTTGAATTCAAAAACCTACCTTGAGATCCTAGCATGGTTGCCTTGACGGTTGAGAGAATCTTAAGCTGGGTAGCAATCGTCGGAATGCGTTCAACCACTTGCAGCAAAGCCTAAACGATGAGGAAGTTAATTAACAAACTTTACAGTCGACCAAAAATTTATGTGGCATACAGTTCTCATTTTGACGTCTGTGCACTGACGGGCAAGCTGGACAGCGAGACGGGTAACTTCTTCGCTGGAATCGGCAATGGCCTTGGCGCAGTCGATGAGGTCCTTCTTGGTGCCACCTTCGCCTCGGACAAGTTGGGAGAGTCGAGCCATCAGAATGGCCATTCGCTTGGCAGCAGCGACGATCTCGTTCTCGTGGGAAGACCATTGCCGGAGTTCGGCGTGAAGGCTGTGAGCGGCAGACAGAATTGGCTGAGACGAAGCCTGGGGCAAGGGATAGCGTTCCCAAAAAGCACGGGTCTCTTCTTCCTCATCAACTTCCGGTGGCGGTGGCGGCCTGGGAGGAGGACTGATCTCAACTGGCGGCGGTGGTCGTGGGGGTGCAGGAATTTCTTCGCGGATAATCATGCGATGGTGTACAACAGGCTCAGAGGGTGCTTTCGTGGCAATAGATTCGACAATGCTGTGTGCGCTCTGGTAGTGGTTAGGCGTAGGCGCGTGCGAGGAATGATGGTCTTCGTATTCGCGGCGCTGGTAGGGCTGGTGCGTGGGAACGCCGGTAATGGCATCTCCAACGCTGCGAACCGAGTTGAGCAAGCTATCGTTGGCATCACGCCACCTGGCAGTGCTGGATTGATCGCGTGGATTGATTGCGACCTGTTTGGCGTGATTGACCATGGGTGGAATGGCTGAAAACATTGACATAAATTTTGCTGGGACCTGACGGATTTTCTGGAGGGAAGAGGTCTTTTTGAGGTAATGATGGTGGCCCCCAAAGTCTGAGTGTGGCTCCGGGCCCTCGAGAGCCTGCTGAAGAGACTCTAGCGACAACAGTTTGGATAATGCCAATCACTGAAATTTGCCTAGATTTAAATTTCTATGCGCGGAAAAAAATTTGGCACGCCTGACAAAAAAAATCAACATTGAACAGACAATTTTAAAGTTTCACAAAATTTTGAAGGTAACACTTGATCACGTTGCGCACAGCTAAAACTGCAAAAAAAGACAAAAATACAATAGCGCTTTTTCCTGCTCTTCAGCGTCTTGACAAACATTGTATTTTTTCCAAGCTTCCGCAGGCTTGCTTCCGTCATTAGCTGGTAGAAAAAAATGCAGAATGCGGGAGGAGAGTTGCACTTGGAGGAATTTTGGAAGAACATCCAAGTTGCGCTCGCTTTGTTCAAGACAAGATGCTGCCTGGAGAAAGTAGGGTAGAAAGGAGGGGAATAAATTTTTGTTTATTTATCGCAAAAAAATAAGCGTCCCACAATTAACCAACATTCTTTTGTTGTTTCTGAAACAGATAATGTTGCTGGCCCACCCCAAAAAAAAATAATTTTTTTTTTTTAACATTTGGCTGAAATCTGATAAGAACAATTTGAAACAATCGGGGGCGGTGAAATGTGAAAAAAAAAGAAAGTGCGGGGGAGCGTGAGATAATCCCGGGAGAGCCAGAGAACAAAAAACAAACCTGAATGAAGTTGAGCAGCTGCTTGATTAACGCGCTGAACAAATGATGGCTCTTCGCTGTTGTCAGCTTCATTCTTTGCAGCCATCAGTACGCGGTTGCCAAGACGGGCGATCTGTGAGGTATTATCCACCATGTGCTGTGACTGGTTATTCTGAATTGCGGTTTCACAGTTCGTTGTGTACTTTCGCATTGCCTAAAAAAATTGGACAATTTTTTTTTCAAGTTTGGTTACAAAAACAAAAAATCGAATACTGACCGATTCGCTAGCACGAACAAAATCGCCGGTATCAATGGCGTCGTCGACGAAGGAGCGCAGACGATTGAGGGCATCTGAGTACTCCTGTCTGAGGTTCTCGAAATGCTGGTTGGCGTAATCAGTGTCGTTGTGCAGACGAATCTTTCCGGCCTTGACTACCTGGGGCGTCATGTTCTGCACCTGGGTGGTCGCCTCGATGAGTCCCTCGATGACCTTCTTGTTTCTCGATGGTCCACATTTTGCCACAAGATTACCAGTGTTAGTCCAAGAGTTGCTGTAGTGCTCCAGATTTCGGGAGCGGTTTTCAAAGTTGCCTTCCCGGTTTGGCAGGTTGGGCGGAGCGTAGACAGCATCGACGAACTGTTTGAGAGGCGTGGAAATGTCAGCAAAGTCAACCACAACCTTCTCGGTCAAAGCGCGTTTCATGGCATCAGACAGCTCACGAAGCTTGTCACGAAGCTGTTGTCTGAGAGCGTGGGCTTCAGGAGAGTTACCCAAACCGCGTCTTTCCAAATCGGCGAGCTGGTTTGCCAATCGGTCAATATCACTGACCAGACGAAGAATAGGACCACCCTGATCGCCGGGCAGCTGATCAGCAAGCTTGCGAGCATCGTCGAGCAACGAGCGAAGAGCCTGGAGGCCTTGTCCACCGTCATCGACGCCGTCAAGCCATCGAAGAGCCTGGTCAAGCTTGCCGCCGGTAGTGTGAGCAGGCTGCTGGCCTCCGGTGCGCTGGGCGTTGAGGAGTGCGTAGGGCAGGACGCCTTGGCTTTCCTTCGTTCCGACAAGATCCTTGATCTTCTGAGCGCAGCTCTGGGCAAGGCCTTGGTTGTCGTAGCGGCCGGTATTGCGCAGCTCACAGATCGTATCCGTGAGGGTTTGAATCTCGGAAATAGCGTGACGGATGGCGTACTGGTCTTCAGGCAAAGAGCGGGACGCAATCTTCTCGGAGTACTCAAGAATGCGACGGATGGCTTTTTCACCGACAGCGCCGGGTCGTGCCCGAGGATCGCCAAGCCAGTCGAGAGCAGCAGTAAGCAAGCTCTGGGCTGCGCTGAGAGCCTTGCGCATGACAGTGACGTTGTCAGAATCCCATTCGTCTTCGTCGTAGGTCGTGAGCTGAAGCACTCGGATGATTTCGTTGACCTCATCGGTCATACGCTGGGCAAGGTAATTGCGGTTCTCAGCGGCTTCGGCAAGCCCTTTTTGACCCTCTTCGTTGATCTGGACAAAGATCTTCATCGCGCAAACCAAAATAGGCGATAGAGTCTTGACGGCATCCATACAACGGACGAGGATTTCGCGATGCACGACGTGGGTGAGTTCCTTCTCGCGGCCATCGATGTCTTTGGACATCCGGGTAAGCCAGGGAGTGATATCGCGGACGAATTGACTCAAGTCTTCGATTGTCTCGATGACTTCTGTGACAGTCAGGTAATCAATCACCTTTCGGCAGCCTCGAATAATTTTTCGGACTTCCGATTCGTCGAAACAGAGCAGTAGGGCGGACGTGCCCTGGAGGATGCCGCGCGAGCCGTCAATAAGCTTCTTGCGGGCAGGACTGGAGTAAGGATCACTCTTGAGCATGTAGCAAGCGTCTTCCAGTAACCTGGAAGAGACTTCAACGCGCTGCAGAGCCGGTGGCATGTCTTGTTGCAGGATTTTGTCATCTGACGAGTGACAGGTATCGTAGCCAACCTGAAAAACATTTTTAATTTTAATCATAAAATTTTAAAAAATAGCCTAGATTTACCTTGATAAGGTTGTCAACGGCCCTAGATACGGCCCCAACCGGGCGTGTAAGGTCGGGCATTGCGTTGCCATCTTCGGCTTCTTCATGAAGAATAACCAATCGAGAAACCTAAAAACACGCATTATTGAATCCCGGATGTTCACAAGACCGGAAAAAAATGGGTGGATAGTGGATAAAAGTTGTGTTTACGAACTGACTGGTTAACAAAAAATAAATCATACATTCAAATGCACATAAATATAGGGCATTGGTTAGCAAGCACGCATGTTAGAACACCGATCACTCAGACGTACACGTCCGTTGGGTCCCTTAGGAAGAAGCAATTGGCATACAGGACAGTCGTCTTCCGTAACCTTTTGTCGAATTGTATCGGGATAAATAAACTCGGATTGAGCAAGTGATTTGCGACTCGATGCGTGAGATAGAACGCCGTTATTCAAGTGAACGGTTGGCGTAGCAAGCGTTGCAAGTGAGAGTGACTGTTCGTTGGCCAGAAGTCTGTTGGATGAGATTTGGGTGTCCGAAAGCGCGGATACGCGTGGCGTAGCGCTCAGACTTCGGGGTGCAGTGCCGGGTTCGACGTCTTTTTGTAGCCTTTGAGCGTATCTTTCGGCAACACTAATTGCTAAGTGCAACTAAAGACAAAGCACATTGACGGGACAAACACGTATGCACACATGTATACTAATTGTTTTTTTGTGCACTTTAATTTTTTTTGCATTGATTTGACCTTTATTGACCGGCTATATGCAACTGCGCATGGTTTTTCAAAAATTGAGTTTGACGGCATAATAATTTTATTCACTCAATATTTATTTTGTTGTTGGCCAGAGGAACGACGAAAAGGCCACCCCCCCCCCACAGCTGTTTCTATATCCCGGAAGGGAAGAGAGGTGGGAAAAGAGAGTACTTGATGATAAAGATATTCGAAAAAGCAAAAGGACAACAAAAACAGATTTGCATTTTGATAGCACCTGGAAGCAGAAGAAAGCAGGACAACAAGTGTCGTTTTGCAGCGATAAAAGCGCTGTAAGCAGCCTGGCCAAACAAATAATATCCCTAGCAAAAGAGCTTCTGCAGAGACAGGGAGTGGAAGAGGTCAGGTCAACAAGCAAGAGATGGTCAAATTTCTTGGACTATCCTGCGCGCAGCGCAGCAACACCTGTTGTTGTTGTTGCGACTTTTTGAAGTACACAAAATGACAGCGACAGTTTAAATAAAATTGTCGGTAAAGATGAAATAAAAAAAAAGAAGAAGCGGGAGTAAAGCGAAAAATATAATATTGTTTACCTGGTTATTGACAAGTTTTATGGGTAGACGAATGGCAATAAGATATTTTTGTATTGCATCGTAGATTTTAATATCGGCAATATTATCGGCAGACAACTCGCTTAGCTCATTTAACAACATTCTTTTTTTATATATTCTGATGACAATTCTTGAAAATGATACGAAATCAACAACTCTTATCTACCTAATAAGATGTGAGACATTTTACAAAATGCACATTCATTTGCAAGAAAAAAATCAGGAATATCAAACGAGTCTTTACTAGGGATGATTGGATTTTTCATTAATCAAGAAAGAAATTGGAAGTGTTTTAGTATAGACGGGTTTGTTTTCCTTTTTTGTCCATCCCGTCGATGAAGCAGGCGTTAGTTGGGTGGGGTTGGGATTGTTTTTTTGTGTCACTGCACGCGGAAAGTGACCGTTATTAAATTTTTTTTAACGATCAGTGCCCAGGGTTCGTACTTTCTTTTTCATCTCTGATTGATTGATCGCTATGGGAAAAAAAACCATACCCCGATATCACTCTTGTCATGTGTTTTTTTTCTTCGATTTAAAATTTGTCAGCTCATGACGTTTAATCGCTACTCTTAGTTTATCTTTCCCTCCAGAATGCTTTTATCCATTTGTTGTCTTTTTTTCTATCTTTCGTTCTTTCTTGAAAGTTACGCAGTAAAGTTTTGTTCTGTGGCTGCGCTTTCAGTTTTCAACGCTATGCTACGCACGCTTGGATAGATCACCACGCGGTTCCCGGGATAAATTCGTGTGTACGGGAGATGAGGAGGAGAGGGGAAGACAAGAGAGAGACGGAAAGGGACAACCGATCGGACAGCCGCTACCGCCCCGACGCCACCCACACTTTCTGCATCCAAGCCCCGAAAGCTGTTCACCGATTTTAAGCAACATCTTGAAGATCAGCTTAGCCAGCCAGCCAGACAAAAGCGTGAAAGAGAAAAAAAAAGGCGATAGATTGATGAAAAAAAAATTTAATTGAAAAACCTTTTTGAATCTATAAGTCATATTTTTTCTCGAAAAAACATATACTACTTTTTTTCTGGTGTGATGGAAGTTGTTGATCCTCTTTCCCTTCGTTCCTTCCCAGAAAGAAACAAAAACTAAAGTGGCACATGGCTGGCAGGCAGGCAAGTAACCGCACCGCGCCTGATGATCATCGTCACCCATCCCACCCGAAGCGAGTTAATGACTGACTTTGCGCAAGATCGCGCCAGATGTTTGAAACGTTTATAAAAGTTCGCATGCATGTGTCATTTCTCGTGCAGCCTCTGTAAAGTTTCCTTTGCTTTACGGATGAAATAAAAAAACCCTTGCAAAACAAACTTGTGGTATGGTCTATGTGCACTGATAACGAACGACCAAAAAAAGTGTGACCAGTCAAAACTGATGCTATGCTATAGTACTGAATTTTTTAGTCACTTGAAAAACTCCAATACCGGCTAACAAGCTTCTTTCTCACTTAGTTAGGTGCGTTTGGTTATGCATATTGAAAATGACCGGTAAGCTAGTTGTTTAAACAAAAACCTGGTCGTCCCAAGCTCTTGTGTATAAAAGTCAATATTCTAAGGACATTCCAATGCAAAAAAAAATTTAAAATGTGTATAATAATCGACGACATGACGTGAACGTCGCATAAAAAAAAGATTTTTTTTGTTTTTCCGGACAAACACAAAAAAAGCGACACAAAAGAAAATGTTCAAAAAAAATTGTGCACGGGGGCATAAGCTATGAAGCATTGAAACAAAATGTACAGAAAAAAAAGCTTACCTGTTGAGCCACAGGCTCAAGGATGCTTTCGATCGTTTTGGTGTGAAAAACGGGCATTATGATGATCGGATTCTAATTGAGCAAGTGGAAAAAAAGCTAGGAATTCAAAGGCGATAGGAAACAATTCAACACATATCAAATAATATAAAACTAAAAAAATTAAAAAAATTATTAAAGCAGTGCACGAAAAAAATTAAACACCATGAAGAAAAAAATTATCAGCTTTAATTCGATACGACACGTACGCGTAAAAATAAATTCGAAATCAAAGGAATAAACAATGCGGAGTGAAAAAAAATCAGGCAGGGATAGATGAGAAAAATAACAACAACCGGAAGAAAACAAAGGCGCGCCAGGTGTAAAACTTATTTAAAAAATAAATTTATTTTCAGAGAGTATTAAATGGCTTTTCCGGAGACATGAATGATATTAAAGATAGGGGGTGGATAATCAACAGAACAAAACGTGGTGAGGGGGGTCTGGTGGGTATGCACTGACTACACACTCGATTTTTGTTTGTGGGAAGGAAGGAAGACCTCTTCTAGCTTGTCCTGGGTGTTGCAGTTGTGCTCGAGGCCTGTTGGGCAAGACGATACAAGCGAAGCAGGGGGGGGGGAGGGGGTGAGATTGTTGGGGGGAGGCTGTTCGCCCAGGCCTAGGCCCAGGACCAAGCTCCCTAGGACTGCAAAAAGAAAGCGCTGCCTTGGTGCTTACATGCTGCTTGCTTTTTTTGTTGCAGCATTGACGGCAAAAGCAAAAAGAACTACTAACACGCCATGCATTGCATTCATTCCTTCAAGCTTCCACTAAATATACATGCAAAAAGCTATTTAATAGAAAGGCGGCGAAAAATCAGTCAGACATCACTAATTATGATTTTGCGATAAAACGCGAGAACAGCCTATAAAACAGAATTTTTCTTCTACTGAACAGAAAAAAAACGAGCAAGTGTAAAATTATTATTGTTTATAGACACGCAAGCAAGTCACTGATTTGTCATTTGTCTGGCAGTGGCTTCTTCAAGCGTTCACAGAATATGAATCACTTTATTTTTTTGCTTCTGCGAGACTAGAAATAAGAAAATCAAACGATCGCAAGTGTATACTTCGCAGGGTTTAAAAATTTTGCATACGTGAAGAAAATTCTGCAGAGCAAGAATGATTTGTGATATTTTTCCGGAATTTGTAACACCCAAGTGAAAATTGGATTAAAAACAAGTCAAGTTTTTCAGTCTTCAAGTGAGACATTTATCATTTCAGAAAATTTCAATCAAAGGCTGGCTCATGTCAGGTAAAGTGAAATAATGTCAGGAATAAAAAAAAATTCCTTGCGTCCAAAAGGTCAACTAAGAATAACCACACACGTGTGCGTTGAGATGTTCTCTTCCTCTTCCCAAAACAATCGCAAGGACTTTTTTGTCTACACACGCGCGTTAAATGTCAATGTGATGCAAATAAATGGACCTGAAAATATAGACTGAACGACAACTTAAACTTGGGAAGCAATAGAAAGCTGAGTAGAAAGCTGGTAGTGCCAATCAGGAGAACACACTTTTCATAAACTATCCACTTTGCCCAGGCTAGACAATTTATTCGAGGAGAAGGAAAAACAAAAACAAACTTCATAGTTCTTTTTGAAACGCATAAATCACGCAGCAAAGCATACAATTACTCAATGACCCATGGGCTAAATAACATTTAAAATTTGGTCACTGCCAGTCAGTCAGTCACCAAGTGGCGGTGAGAGCGCAACGCAACGAAGGTCAAACTGGGGACGACGCGGAATAGGCGATTGTGCTCTCCAAAACCCGTTAAAATGTACACACACGTGTCAGAGCTCAAAGCCACAACATACAAGCGGTGTGTAAATATTCCCAAAATTTAAAATGGGATTACACTGGACGAAAGACTTTATTTCCAAAAGGTAAGCGAGAGCGCAAGGTTGAAGGAGAGAAACAAAAATCATCTTAAACCTGGATAACACCCGTAGAGAAAGAAAAATGAGTCATTTTCGTAGTACTTCTCTATAATAAACACATCAATGTGTCACACCACACAAACTGTCAAGGACACATTTTTTAATCCAGGGAGAAAGAGTAACGGCAGTCGGTTGGACAGGAAGAAAATCGCCGACAAACCATGCGATTTTTTTTGCTTCTACGCGCAGCAATATGTATTTATTTATTTATTTATTTGTACATTTTTTTGCAAAAACAAAAAAAAATTCAAAAAAAAATATTGGCACTACAACTGCGTGCAATTATACGGCTTTAGTTTTAAGGTGGTTGTAAACATCAAAGGCAGACCAAGCAGCTGGCAAAGCAAGCAAAATCAGGTAGCTAGTTCGGCGGCCAACCAATACGTAGATACGCCTCCACAAACATTTTTTTGAAGCTCGCTAGCTAGCTAGCTAGCCGCTGCATCAAGGTTAGAGGGTGATTGTTGTTTTCTGCAAATTCCCACCCCCTTTCTCTTGATTTTGTGTTCTTTTTACTCGGCTGTATCCTCGATTGGAAGTTGTGATAAACAAATTTTGCGTCATCAACGTCAAAGTTATTTATTTGTTTATCTACAATAATTTGAGTTAAAAGTAATATCCTTGCATCATTAATTTTTTGGCAATAATTTGTTGTGTAAATTCTTTTTTTGTCAATAACGCAAATTTACACGGAAATGCCCAGCGAAGAAATGCAATGACAAAGTCAAAGCAATTGTTGTTGTCGCTGTGATACTTCTAAAAAAACAAAACTCTAACACAAAAATGTCAAAATCAAATTTGTCACCTTAAAAACAGGATCATTGACCCACTGACTGACAAATGTGTGCAAGAGAGAAGTCGAACAATCTGGG
This sequence comes from Turbatrix aceti, assembly GCA_963969345.1. Taxonomy (NCBI): domain Eukaryota; kingdom Metazoa; phylum Nematoda; class Chromadorea; order Rhabditida; family Panagrolaimidae; genus Turbatrix; species Turbatrix aceti. Next base: position 9,205,963 of record OZ017770.1, read on the forward strand.
GGCAAAGAAATGATATCAATTGCAAGAGGCCAGCAGGGCTCGACCATCAAACCGCTTGCATCAAATGAAAATACAACATCGTTATCAGAATCAAGCAGTCCAATGTGTAATGCATCACCGATTACATACCTAAAATTTTTTGTTTTATGTATAACGCAAAAAATAGGATAAACAAAAAAACAAACGTATCAAATGTGCCGTTCGTTTTTTTTAACAGAATGTGAATCATTAAACCTACCCGCTGAAAAGTTAATTCTATGTATGTAGACTGAGTGATTACCGGCTGACAAAAGACGTACCACTGACCCAGTTATTTGGAGTAAAAACCATCAAACCAATTTATTTTTATGAACAATTCAAACACAGTTAGTACGAGAAAATATAATTCTTGAACCGCATATCAATTTTTTGCATTGGGAACGGTCAAACATTCGTGTTCGGATGAGTTCGTTTGCAAACAAATTCCAGTTTTTGCGTTCATGTTCGTTTGCGAACACAGATAAATTTTCCAAACAGGCAAAACTGACAAAAATTCTGTTAAAATTAGTTCAATTGTACCGAAATCGAAGTTATTTGACTAAAAATAAAGTGGTTAAAAAACAACCCTTAAAATGAGCCTTTGTGACTAAATGGTAGAACCAGCTACGGAAACGGAAGTTTGACCAATCTTTTCAGCGTGATAAGACCCTAGTTTGGAAAATCGCAAATTTAAAAAAATATTTTTCATTTTTTTTCGTGCAGCAAAATTCTATCACGAAAAAAATTTACGCAGTCTGAAACGTTTTTCAAAAATAAAAAAATGTTTTTCTTGAACACCGGCCATTGATAAGACAACGACAGATATTCATTTAAAAATGTTTTGAAGCGATTAGCAGATTTCGCGACGGCCTTGATTTGACAACAGATATTTTCCAAGATGCGACAAAAGTTTGTGGACAGACGTTTTTTTATCAAAACATCTAAACTAGGAGGAATTGAACAAAAAAAATTGTAGCTTTAATACAGGTATTAGGAAACAATTAGTGTATAAGACTGGCTGCCATAAGCGGTGATCAACGAGCTTAAACACCATGCCGATTTTTTTGCGCCTCGCCCCAGGTCAGGGTGCATCTCCTTTTTCTGTTTTATTAATCCGGGAGCAGGCGCACAATCTTCAAAACAGTTTTATTTGAACAAGCAACTTATTATGTTGTTAGAAAAAATTAAACGTCACAGTTACCCAAAATTTGTAAATTAGTTTCTGATATTGGCAAAATATACCTTGTTTTTTTTTAGATTTGGGGTTCTACATCGGCCAAAAAGTGCCCGAGACGGCAGTTTTGTTACTAATTTAATTCATCTGGTCTAGCAGCTTTATTACAGTCCAAAACAAACCATAAAGCACACAAAAAGACAAAAAACTCGAAAAAGGGGTAAAAAATTGTATACTCAACTTCGGGACACCTGTCGATTGGTGGCCCTCCCGTCTGCATCTGAATTTGGTAAAATACGGCATATGGGAAATTTTTGAGGTGGTATCTAAACTAAACATCCCCAAAATAGATACCTTTCTTAATACCTGTACTAACGTTACAAATTTTTGGTTTTGTTCAATTCCCCCTAGTTTAGATGTTTTGATAAAAAAATTAACCCCGAACTTTTGCTGCATCCTGTATTACGAAAAAATTAAATCAACAATTCAATTAAAAAACACCCTGTAAATTTTACAAAAAAATTAAATTAACAATGCACTTTAAAAAGGCACGATCGGAAAAAAAAGCTGACATTACTGCAGCCATGGTTTGTTTGCGACAAGGAAGACGTCGATGGCTAACCAAATGGACTCAAAAATGTCTTTGTCGAGGTGGCGCTTCGTCTTCGAGATTTCGACAACCGGGACATCCCATTTTGAAACATTCGGGTGCAATTCCGTATCATCGTACTTCAGGTGAATTCCACAAACGTGTTTAAGGATTTCGGTTGGAGTGCCGTTCGAAGGCCATTTCTTAAACTGCTCTTCTTGGCCTGAGACGAAGACGGCAACCACTCGATCCCATTGTTCCGGGATCAGTTTCTCGGGACTGCCGATGATTTCGTAAAACATCGTCTCACCAGACGCACTGCGATGAGAAATGAGAGGATCGAAATTCTTCATACCAGTAGTTGACTTGTTGTCTTCGGGAGAGATGTACTTTAGCGTCTCCAGGATGCCTCGGGCGTTATCGGTCGTAATGAGTGAAATCGAGTCGCAGGGAACGATGATGATAGGAGCGGGACGTCTTTCCAGAGGTTTTTTCGACGAATCGGTAATTCGGAGTTTGCGCTCTGAAGGTATGTATTGTAAAAAGTTAAAACAGACAAAAAAATTACTTTGAAAAGACATTCCGGGCCGGATGTCAAATTCTTCCTCGCCGTCATTGACTATTTGTTGATCGAAACGATCGTACACACCGAGAGAGAAAAACGGCGACAACATGAGGGGCGTGGTGTCCACAGATTGCTTCCCGTCTTCTGGAGTCTGAAATTATCGAAATATACACATATACATTCATCTAAATGCAAAAAAAAACATACCGAGGAAGGCATCTCCTGATCCATCCTTGGTTAACACCAGCTCTTTCACAAGACAAAAAACAGCACCATACAAAATCGTTCACTCAACGAAAACTGTGTTTGGCAAAACGTTCCGACAAAAAATATTTCACTTAAAAAAAACTATGCGACTCACTCAGTGAACGCGATGATCATGCCAACCAGGGATGGGTGGGTGAACGTTCGTGTTCGTGTTCATGTTTGTTCATTATTTCATTATTTCGAACAAACAAAAATTATTCACAAAATTCGGGTAGATTTAGAAAGGGTACTGCAAAAACGCTTTTCCATGATATACAATGACATAACGTTACTCGGCAAAAACTATGAAGTGTATGTATCAAGACTCTTACAGATTTCAGATTATACGAATTTACTTATTTTTACCCAAATAAATCAAATTTTTACCAGCAGTAAAAAAAGCCTGTTCAATGGTCGTTTGTGTTCGTCATCACAAAAAATATCTATCTTTGATTTGTCGAGATGTCAAAGGCTTTTGGAGTGCATGACCAATGCGAATAACTGTTTCGGCCCCGTCGGCCCCGTACAACTTCTAGGACACCTTTTCTTCGGCTTTCTTTTATCGGTCGTTTTTGAGGGCCTGGAGCGTCTCAAGGATTTTGGCTTGAATTTGCTGGAGATTGACAATCGCCTTTTTGATGTGATCGAGTTTGGTCAAAAGAGCGAAGTCTTCTGACAGGATATCACGATAGGCTTGTGTCCAGTTCTCCAGGTTCGGGAGCGGTACGGCTTTTTTGACGAGAGCTTCCGTTGCGGCGTTGGCTGCCGTGACTCACTGCCCGTGAGATGTTTCAGGTACAGCGGCAGTCGTTGCCGTAGGGTGGTATGCCAGCCCCCATGTCAAATTTTTTCATGCTCATTTGGAAGTAGCTGCTTTATGGTCGTATGCATAAATGGTTGCATGGGCATTTGATCCAATAGGACCATTTAGCTTCAGCAGAATCAGGAACTGCAGTGTATTTTGCGCGACGTTGATGACTTTTGTGTATCTCTTACTGTCGTAGCTGGAACTTTGTCCGTCTGATTCCGGCATCAGCCCTGCGTCGAATCGTGCCTGGGTGATCAGGCCAATTGTTTTGGTGATCCATTGGGAACCTGATTTGAAATGGTTTACTGCAGCAACGTCCCCCATCCGTCGTTCACATTCGGGAACGCCGATAGGGCTGCTTACTTCGGGATCAAAGCAAATGCTGCGAGAAGCAATCGTTCTGAAACGGTTTGGATATTCAGTGTTCAAAATAGGCCTTGGCTAATTCGGCCTGTGCTTTTATGCTCTCTGCTTCCTTCCTCTCTGTTGAGCTGCTCATCGTTACACACAGTAAGCTAATGTAATGCCTAATCATAGTGCGTGGCGGAGCTTTTTGGCCTATGTATATATTTTTTTTGACAGTATGGCTACCTGAACAAAATGATATAAAATCCTCCCTTCTCTCTTTTTCTGATTCCCAAAAAAATTGTCACCCCAAAAAATTATGCTTAAAAAATTGAAAGAGCCAAAAAAATTGAAAGAATGATGCTTACTGCCCCAAGAAAAGGTATAAGAATTTTGGAAAGCAAGACATAAGCAAAATTGAAAACCATGTCCCATTCGTAATTAGCATAAATTTTGTAAAGTCTCGTCATAAAACAGAGTTTTTAAATTTTGCATATACCCGGTATACCATTTGGGGTAAGGTAGCTGAATTGGCTAAAGTTGAGCAATCTTTGCAGTTGATTGCATAGTTGTCGCCGTGTACGTCAGAACTTGTGGATACTGGTGTTGATTATATTCATGCGCTGTGAAACGGGAGCGTGTTGTGATCGCCACTCGGTTTTACATATAGTAATATATAGTGCTATATATTTACATATAGTAATATATTTACATATAGTAATAAATATAACAACATAATGGTATTTATATATCCTGAAAAAAAAGTTATTACAGGGATAATCGAAGGAAAAGTTTTTAGACACGGAAAAAAAATCAACCAACCAGCCAGCAGAAAACGCAAAACGTTCGCGTTCGTTTCAGTTTGTTAGCGAACAAATCCAACTTTTTATGTATGTTTATGTTTGTTCAAGAACAGATTTACTTTGTTTGAATTCGTTTGCAAACAAATATAAAATTTCCGAACAGGAACGAACAACATTTTAGGTAAAATTAGTTCAGTGGGGTCGAAATCAATGTTATTCGTCAAAAAATGGCAATTGTTTAGTGTACATTGACTTCGGCCATGAAAAGTGTAAAAAGACCGTTATTGAAAAGTGAAAACGCATAGTATTGCAGTTTAGATTTTTCTGCCCAGGAAAAAAAAAATTAATACATAAATTATTAAAATAATTTGTTTGTTCGCGTTAATTTGAAAACACGGTCAAAAATGTTTGTGTTCGTTCAAGAACAAAAAAAAGGCAGTTCACTTATCTCTGATCGAGACACGCATTCAAGACCAGTAGCCAGTGACACGACACCATCCTAGGAGACAAAAATTTAATAGTCAGTAAAGTCGAGAAGCAAGAGACAGAAGTGCTAAATCGAGGTTCGAAAGGCCTGACTACAAATGAAGAAGTGAAAAACAAGGAGAGTTGAGCGTGCTCGCAAAAAAAGCCACAACATTGCTCGCAGAACAAAATATATCGCAGCAGCGATCTGCAAAAAAAAGATGACAACGACGGCCGACGATCCCCCGCCGGCAAGTCTGAAATTGCGTCGAAAAGCCTTCATTCGATTAGAATTGTTCGATATAGGTGCTACTAGCCGGGGCTTGAAAGACTTTGCCCGCGAGACACCTTTATTGACTACGGACTGGCTTTTGATGACTTCAAACGTGCAACAATGGTCACCAATAACAAAGTCGTTGCCGAAAACGCAGCAGACATCGTTGATTGCCAGATGCAACAACAGGAGGGGCAATTGTTTAATTGCACAATTTATGTGGTATGTGGATATACGTAGAAAACGTTACATTCATGGATGGATGTCAACAACCAAGTGATTTCCATCAACGGACAATTTCTCAAAATTTTATTCGGGTGCGACAGTTTTTGGAAACTCTGTAAACCGCAAAAAAATCACGGACAATGTCAAGTTGAAAGCGACATTGTCATGTCAAGCTGCTCATCTTTTCGAGCTGCAGACAAAGGTGACTTCAATCGAAAATACTACCGAAATATTTAAATATTAATGAGCGTCCCAAAAAATATCTAAGCTAGTAAAAACGAAAAAAGCAACGAAACGGAGAACAAACTGAGCGCTTTGATACGAAGGACTAGCACAAGTAAACGCTCAGAAAGCTTCTGCTTTGCATGAACGTTGGAATCACCGCTTTTCTTGATTTTCGATATCACCAGAAAGATCAGAATACGCGAAACAAACAAAGCGCAGAGCAAAGGTGAACACATTGGATGGAAAAGAAAATGTTTGGAAGCAAGCAGAAATGGATCAAAGTTTCGTGGAGCTCGATTGCAGTTATCAACCATAAAAATTGCTTTGTAATCACATCGCAAGCCATCGCGTGCATTCAAAGAATCCTCCTGACTCCGATTTATCAACGGAAAGCCAGCAATGCAAGTTCTACGCTGTCTGCTCAATGCAAAAAGCTGCGATCGACGTTCATAACGTTGACGCTCGCGTAATTCACTCAAGTGATGCCCTGAATCGTCGTCTACGAGTCGATTGAGCGCGTTTGTCTGTTTTTTTCTGTTGTGAGGAATCGAAGAAAAAAAAGCAGGGACAGACGAACACGCATTCTTTCTGCAGTCGCTACTCAGATTCGACTTTGGTGGTCCTCTTCTTTATCATTTTTGGTCATTCTTATCATTCGTATCATTGTGGCCATACTCAAAGAAAGCCGGCAATAATGCTGTGATCATGTTCCCACGGCCACGGCACTTTTTTACGTAAATGGCGTCTGTTTTACGTCTTTAATCTCGCGCGATAACGCTTTTCATTGTTTGAGTAAACGAGTTTGAACGTGTACGCGCATTGTTCCTTTCGCTTGGAATTTTTTTGAAGGAGACTTACGTCTTGGATTGTTTAAAGAAAAAAACAAAATTAATTTACAATTTACAAGAATAATAATTAAATCAAGAGATTGTAAAACAAATCATTTAACAATTTTTATGCTTGTTAAAAAGTGCATGATTGCGCGGATAGGTAAAAAATTTCTAGCTTTTCTTTTCCTCTGTGATCACTTTGACAGTAGTTTTGCGTTATCCTGTTGTTCTGCAAACAAACCCGTCTTTTTAATGGATGCGTCGACATAAATTTGCTCGCGGAGCAAATCTCGTTTACCTCGTCGATTGCTGACTGAAATGCCCGAACATTACGGTGAATGAATGGATGAAAGTCGATTTTTCAACTTCTTTAGAAGATTTGAACGGCTACCTCTCGCATAAACGGCAAAAATTTGTATCCAGGTTCTCTGTGTCCGGATCAGCATCAGCATTACGTAGATATGATGTTTGAAAAAAGGATTGATAAACATTGCCGGTGTTTTGTATAAAAAAAACAATGATACACTATTTATGATATTAAAAAAAAAGACTAGGAAACAAAGAAACCATTTGCGTGCCTCCGAGGTAATCTGCGTGCGGTTCGTGCAAGCAGAGTTGCTGATTAGTTTGACGGAGTAAATGAGCCAGTTTAAGGTGAATTGTCATCTCAAGCATAGGCTACCAACAATCACTTTTGAGCAGGTTTGAACGGCAGACACTCCCTTTCACTCCAGAAATTTTTTTCACCCCAGAAACATATGTATTTAGTGACTTATACGTGTGCGAGTTAGAAGTTTTGATCCTAAGACGAATCGTTTCTACGGATCCCGTTGACTTTACTTCTGAATAAGGTTACTTGATAAGAAAATTAAATTATGATCTTGTTGTAGGACATCTGCAGTGTTGTACGTCTTGTTGATAAAATCTTTTTTAACAACAATTTACAAAATAATAAACAATCAAACAGTCTTTTTTGTTTTTGAGTGTATACAATTTTGATACCAGTTTTTTTAGCTGCAATGGCGCTTTCTACCGAAGTTGGAAGAGTCAACGTTCGAGGCTTGCAGTTGGTGTTTACCAAAGTTAGTTGCATTGTATGTTTTATTTATTTATTTATTTATTTCACCATTACTCAGTGGTTAGTTATCATTAGACCAGATGTTAGGAGGTACAAATGATGTCCACGTAGGTGTAAATAGATATGTATAGATGGTCACTAAAGTATTAACTTTACATTTTTTAAGATGGATTCCCGGCCATATTTTCAAAATGAACTCGTGATTCTTCCACCTGGAAGAAAAACGAAAAATTCGATGTCTTCTGAGTTTCAAGTCCTGTTGTCCACGATCTTGAGAGAATGCGAAGGCGAAATCAACGTCTCCTTTCTCGAAGCTTATTGCGGGCATCGAGAAATACTTGCTTTCTCCTCGGCTTTAATTGAAGTAATCTCTGAGCAGCAGGACTTTGGCCAAATTCAAAAGGTGACGTTTATTGACAAGGCGGTTTTCCCTCTTATTTGCATGCGAGATGCGTTGCGCAAGGCCTTCTACCCTGATCTGGCAACGGCAGTGCAGGAGAACGAGTCGGCATTCTCGACGTTCTATTACGACGTCAACGAGGTACCGGTCGACTCGGTTTGCGCAATATGTCTGTGTTCACCTGTCGAAATGGAGATGCCAGGCGACGAGGCTGTCAGGCTCATCGAATGCCCTCATTTTTATCACCGAAAGTGTATCGACGCAGCACTGAGACACGATCTGAAGTGTCCGGTGTGCACGAAAAAGTATACTTTCAACTACGGACCCATGCCGGGTGGCACCACTATGCATGTCAAACGTCTGCCCGAAACCGTGCCACATCGTCCGACGGCAAGCGGCTACTACAAGGTCAAGTTTGTCGTCCCAAGTGGCTTTCAGAACGTAAATAGATTTTACTACATTTTAAAATGCCCGAATTTTAAACACTGATTTTTAGGAACTTGATCCAAATCCTGGCATGCCATACATGGGTGGAACTCGCTCGACTTACCTTCCCATCGACCAAGAAGGAGACACAGCTTTGACATGGCTGCGGTGGGCGTTCGACTACCACAAGCTCTTCGTCATCGAAAACAACATCATCGCGTGGACGATTCCGACCATGCTCAAGGCTGACAAAGACTCGCCGAATGATTTCTTCCAAAGCTATTTTGCTGTTCTCCATTCCAGACTGCAGGAATTGGAAGTTCTTGACTAAATTTCTTTTTTCTGATTTGTTGTTTGTCTTTTTGTTTTTCGTAGTTAATGTTTAGATAAATTTTTAAAGTACATATATTGGGCAAGTAGTTTATGATACATATGTACTACCAACGTTTTTATACTTTACACAATGTTATACAACCAACGTTTTTACATAGCTTTGGACCGCAATCTCAGTTTTTCTGTTCATCCGCTGGTTTTTGTGAAACGTGCAGCCAAGGATTTGGTTTTAGTCTACGAAATCGAATCCTGTGCCGCATTTTGAATTTAATAACCTAGAGGTTGAAAAAAGTGCATTTAAGAAAATCTTTAATCGATGCGTCAATTCATAGAAATGGATTTCTACGGTTTGGGTACTGATTTTCTTGGGTTTGATAACTTTAGACATATTGCGAAATGCTTCGCTAATTTTGACAATGACAACGCCTGTTTTTGTTTAAAACAGATATAATATTTACGCAATTCAAGAACAATAAAAGCTCAGCAACAATAAAACTTCAATTTTAGTGATGACTGTCTGATGCTCCTACGTCATTTTAACAATTGTTATAATCATGACTCACGTACTGGTTGTAGAAAAATATCGTCAACAACCTACATACGAACTAGAACGTTCCTGTAATTTCCGTTTACTAGATGACATATATATTTCCTTTAGGAAACCCATCGTCACCTCACAACTTTTACTATTTAGAAATGCAAGTGCTTGTCCTCATCGCTGCCCTAACGACCGTCGCTTACGGTTTTATCGGTCGCGATCAAGCTTCCGGTGCCTACGGCACTCTCATGTGTAACAACGTACCAGCTGCTGGCGTCACCATCAAGCTTTACGACGACGACAGAGGCTTGGATCTTGATGATCTCATGGGCAGAACTACGACTAACATCAATGGCTACTTTCAGGTTGCCGGCTACACCGACGAGATCACAACTATCGACCCAAAAATTAACGTAAGATCTCTATTTTTGTACTTGACAACGCCGTAATTTTTTTTAGATCTACACCGACTGTAATGATGGCGTTAGGCCCTGTCAGCGCAAAATTTCGATCATGATTCCTGACCAATACATCACGCCCGGCAAAGTTGCCCGAGCATTTTTCAACTTGGGCACCATCCAGCTTGCGGGCAAGTTCCCCGGCGAAACCCGCGATTGCATTCACTAACTTGTAAATTTGGTTTGAACGCTTTCTGCTTTATTCTAAATGTCTGCAATTATAAGTCAATTCTTCAAGCTATGCATGTAATGAGGGATAATAAAATACATACTGTATAACAAGGTGTATGCAGAAACGATTAAAAGTAGCGTGTAGCAGTTGTCAAGTAGAAGAACGGCGTTGTCAAGTACAAGTAGCAGTGTGTTACCCAAAATATCTAACAAGTCCGTAAAACAGAAAAAGGGGCCGTAACCAATTCGGAACTACTGCAAAGTAGACAACAAGCAAAGCACGGCGTTGGATTTTTATGCGCGAACAAAGCATAAAGCACAAACATATTATATAGAACATGGAAAACTTTCTTTGTCGGGTACAGACGTATCGGACGCGATTTAACACACGTTAGATAAGAGTCTCGACGTAAGAATTGTTTTGTGTCCGCAAAGCACTTACTTAGTGAATCATTCATTCACCGTTGTTTTACGATGTCTGAAAAAATTTAACTTTTTGTATAAGGTTTTCGTACATCGTCACAAGGTTTATTATGCCGTTGCTCGTCAATTTGGGGAATGATAATGCCTTATGAATACGTTATTATCACATTTATTGCATCAGTAAAGAAAATATTATTCTTTAACTTCCGCAAAACCAATGCGTTGCTGTCCAAAGTCGTAGATAATGCAATACAATTGAAAGAATATATCTTGCAAAAGAAATTCATTTTTATTATCAAAAATGTTTAAAATATAGTCATTTGCTTCGTTGTAATCCGTAAATTGTTTTTTAGGAATAGTGAAGTTCTTTTTGTTTATGGTTAGCACAATGTCGGGTACCAAATGAATATAAAACACTACTAAATCCCCCCACGCATTACCATTACAAAATTTAGTCATGATAGCGTTACGAAAATCCGTAGGTACAAATATATTTTTCGAATGACTACCAGGCACTGCGACGGCTTTATATGAATTTTGAAAGCTTAAGTTTCCAGCATATGCATTGGATATCGTAAAATGAAAATTGCTCAGATTTGACACATTTGTGTAGTGCACGTCGCTGGAGCAATGTTCTGTATCAAATCCACCAAGCGTCATAACACCGGTACTTTCCGAGACGTTGCCAAAAACAGTACTGACATTCATTGCTGACAAGTAAGCTGTAATAATAGGTTCGCCAAAAACACCCTGATTAACGGCTTCAATAAATGGAGATGTTTTGTCGCCGACTGCAAGTCCAAGAACTCCGTCAAATTCGTTAAAGCCAAAACTGAATTCATAAGACATTGCTTGACCAAATGTAACATTTTCAACGACAATTCGGTCGCCGGTTGCTGTACCGAATGCAAATGTGTCAACGCCAAGAAAACCTTCCACGGTTTCCATAAAGTCGTAGGAATAAGAAACGGAAAAAGGTGAACCATTTTTTTGATAAGTCGATGACAGGCTTGAATTGAAAAATCTTGATGCCGTAGTGTTGGAAAAGTTGGAAACGTTTGGAATCCAAAAGTCGGATGAATTGATGTCTAAAAGAACTTTGAACTGCTGCGGAGGAGTGCCGACAGTAATGTCAGCCACATATCCAAAGCTTGTCCAGTTATACACTCCTTGGTAGAATGAATGTTTGTTCCGAACATTTTCAGATACGGAAAAGCCTTCGGTACCTTGATGATTGCGAAGAACGCAAAACCGACAAGATCAAATAGAAAGAGTGTTTTCATTGTAATCAAATGCTAATTTAGTAGCGCAATGAAAAAGGCACTGTCCGGCTGTTAGCGTTTTCACCATTCAAATGCATCGAAGCTCTGAACGATATCATTACAAATAAATGACAGTAACAGTAAAACCTTAAACATTGAAAACAAATGGTACTCTCATTGTATGAAAATACGTTTATCACACCGTGATACGGGCTTTTATTGTTATCAAAGAATAACAATGCTAAACTTTGCACCATATGTTTTGTTGAGCACCTTTGTTTGAATTTCTTTTTCCGTATTTGTAACCGGGGAAATCAAAAATGCATTTTTGACAAAAAAATGGTTTCCTTCGTCATCGATTGATTACATAAAATTTTTTTCTGATTGTCAGTACAATGTCGGGCAGAGAATAATTAACTGATTGTATATCGCTTAGACAGCGACCCAGCGTCAAGACTCCACCGCTTTTCAAATAGTGGCCATTAACTGCTGACGTTCATTGCAGACAAGCAAGACGACCATAAATGCATATCCAATTCCCCCGCCATGCTTTGGCAACACACAAAGGCTATTTTGATACTTGTGGTAGCATTTTTACCTGCTCTGGAGTGTTCTCTTCATTGTCCGGTGCCAAAAAGAAAAAAGTACCACTCTGCGCAAAGCCTTCAACAGGGACAGAAACTCTATGCGCGAGCAAAGCATAAAGCACAAATGCCGTCAAAAAGTTATGTTTAGAAAACAATTTATGTATCATTCGATAAAATAAAACGGTAAAAAAAGAAGGAGGAAAAAATTTGACTTTACAATAAATTTTAATTTTACTGATAAAATTTTTTTCGTCAAAACACAAAAAAGTCAATTTTTTTGATTACAATAAAACATCCAGGAAGCTAAACAATATTTCATTCGTCAAGGACATCGGGCAGAGGCGTCAGATTTGATTTTTGAAGAAAGTCATGCAACATTTTTTTTTGAGTTTTTGATGAACAAGAAGAGGACAACATGAATCATATTTTTGACAATTTTTTGAAAACGATCAAACTATGTATTTGATGCTTCTGGACGATGCTTTTCCTCGGAAAGACTTCATTGTCATAATCGATAAGTTCTGAAGGACGAAACGCCAATCGAACGCCAACGAAGAGCAAATTGACGATTTTTTCATGCGTGTTTCTGATGTTGGTTTCTACTTTTATGTATAGCTATATTTTACCGTGGAAATGTTGTACATACAGCTATGTTTTCCCGTGAAAGCGGCCGAAGCCGAAGAACAAGATCCTCAGCTTAATATAGCTATATTTTCCCGTGGAAATTGGCTGAATCCAATATCCTCATCATGGTGGAGCGCAACCTACAAATAAAAGTATCATGGTGGAGCGCAACCTACAAATAAAAGTATCATGGAACGCAACCTACGAATAAGTTCAAAAGTAAGTGATTTTTGCGGTTTTATTTGCAGAACTGTTCCAATTTTTGTTTCCAGAATGAATACGATGATTGACCACAGCATTCGCGTACCAGTGCCCCGCGAAGTCTACCGCCGGACACGATTCAATGCCACAGCCACCACGGATGCTTCACTTCGGCCATATTAATGATTGGAAGCGGAAAGTTGTGCAAACTGCGCAATTTCATTGACATATTTTTTTATTTTCTTTGTTTATTTTACACAAAGTATATTATACATGTAAAAAAAATGAATACAATAAATACATATGACAAAATGTAGATCTGATGAAAAAAGGGGAGGGGTGGGAGGAAAAATTTGAAAAACCACTGCGGACCGGGCGCTTGAACGACAGTTTGTGTTTTGCCTAAAAACCTGGGATAAAAAGTGACCAAAATGTTGAAATTTTTTTTCAAATTCACTAACCAATATTTGCCACTAGGCAAAAGAGCGAAAAAAAAATATAAAAAAAATACCCACCTGAGTCGGCGTGCACCATCCATCTGCCGGGGTCGCCGTATACATCGACACGTAGGTTGAGTGGGCAGACTTTGGCGCCCTGCGCTTGCCAAAGCGGCACTTCTTTGACAACAGTCTCTCTGTTAACAAAGATTGCGGTCTGGCGAGCCGTCGGCAATACATAAACAACGGACGCTGCTCATTATCGCGAAACGACAAGGAAGACGTCGATGGCTAACCAAATGGACTCAAAAATGTCTTTGTCGAGGTGGCGCTTCGTCTTCGAGATTTCGACAACCGGGACATCCCATTTTGAAACATTCGGGTGCAATTCCGTATCATCGTACTTCAGGTGAATTCCACAAACGTGTTTAAGGATTTCGGTTGGAGTGCCGTTCGAAGGCCATTTCTTAAACTGCTCTTCTTGGCCTGAGACGAAGACGGCAACCACTCGATCCCATTGTTCCGGGATCAGTTTCTCGGGACTGCCGATGATTTCGTAAAACATCGTCTCACCAGACGCACTGCGATGAGAAATGAGAGGATCGAAATTCTTCATACCAGTAGTTGACTTGTTGTCTTCGGGAGAGATGTACTTTAGCGTCTCCAGGATGCCTCGGGCGTTATCGGTCGTAATGAGTGAAATCGAGTCGCAGGGAACGATGATGATAGGAGCGGGACGTCTTTCCAGAGGTTTTTTCGACGAATCGGTAATTCGGAGTTTGCGCTCTGAAGGTATGTATTGTAAAAAGTTAAAACAGACAAAAAAATTACTTTGAAAAGACATTCCGGGCCGGATGTCAAATTCTTCCTCGCCGTCATTGACTATTTGTTGATCGAAACGATCGTACACACCGAGAGAGAAAAACGGCGACAACATGAGGGGCGTGGTGTCCACAGATTGCTTCCCGTCTTCTGGAGTCTGAAATTATCGAAATATACACATATACATTCATCTAAATGCAAAAAAAAACATACCGAGGAAGGCATCTCCTGATCCATCCTTGGTTAACACCAGCTCTTTCACAAGACAAAAAACAGCACCATACAAAATCGTTCACTCAACGAAAACTGTGTTTGGCAAAACGTTCCGACAAAAAATATTTCACTTAAAAAAAACTATGCGACTCACTCAGTGAACGCGATGATCATGCCAACCAGGGATGGGTGGGTGAACGTTCGTGTTCGTGTTCATGTTTGTTCATTATTTCATTATTTCGAACAAACAAAAATTATTCACAAAATTCGGGTAGATTTAGAAAGGGTACTGCAAAAACGCTTTTCCATGATATACAATGACATAACGTTACTCGGCAAAAACTATGAAGTGTATGTATCAAGACTCTTACAGATTTCAGATTATACGAATTTACTTATTTTTACCCAAATAAATCAAATTTTTACCAGCAGTAAAAAAAGCCTGTTCAATGGTCGTTTGTGTTCGTCATCACAAAAAATATCTATCTTTGATTTGTCGAGATGTCAAAGGCTTTTGGAGTGCATGACCAATGCGAATAACTGTTTCGGCCCCGTCGGCCCCGTACAACTTCTAGGACACCTTTTCTTCGGCTTTCTTTTATCGGTCGTTTTTGAGGGCCTGGAGCGTCTCAAGGATTTTGGCTTGAATTTGCTGGAGATTGACAATCGCCTTTTTGATGTGATCGAGTTTGGTCAAAAGAGCGAAGTCTTCTGACAGGATATCACGATAGGCTTGTGTCCAGTTCTCCAGGTTCGGGAGCGGTACGGCTTTTTTGACGAGAGCTTCCGTTGCGGCGTTGGCTGCCGTGACTCACTGCCCGTGAGATGTTTCAGGTACAGCGGCAGTCGTTGCCGTAGGGTGGTATGCCAGCCCCCATGTCAAATTTTTTCATGCTCATTTGGAAGTAGCTGCTTTATGGTCGTATGCATAAATGGTTGCATGGGCATTTGATCCAATAGGACCATTTAGCTTCAGCAGAATCAGGAACTGCAGTGTATTTTGCGCGACGTTGATGACTTTTGTGTATCTCTTACTGTCGTAGCTGGAACTTTGTCCGTCTGATTCCGGCATCAGCCCTGCGTCGAATCGTGCCTGGGTGATCAGGCCAATTGTTTTGGTGATCCATTGGGAACCTGATTTGAAATGGTTTACTGCAGCAACGTCCCCCATCCGTCGTTCACATTCGGGAACGCCGATAGGGCTGCTTACTTCGGGATCAAAGCAAATGCTGCGAGAAGCAATCGTTCTGAAACGGTTTGGATATTCAGTGTTCAAAATAGGCCTTGGCTAATTCGGCCTGTGCTTTTATGCTCTCTGCTTCCTTCCTCTCTGTTGAGCTGCTCATCGTTACACACAGTAAGCTAATGTAATGCCTAATCATAGTGCGTGGCGGAGCTTTTTGGCCTATGTATATATTTTTTTTGACAGTATGGCTACCTGAACAAAATGATATAAAATCCTCCCTTCTCTCTTTTTCTGATTCCCAAAAAAATTGTCACCCCAAAAAATTATGCTTAAAAAATTGAAAGAGCCAAAAAAATTGAAAGAATGATGCTTACTGCCCCAAGAAAAGGTATAAGAATTTTGGAAAGCAAGACATAAGCAAAATTGAAAACCATGTCCCATTCGTAATTAGCATAAATTTTGTAAAGTCTCGTCATAAAACAGAGTTTTTAAATTTTGCATATACCCGGTATACCATTTGGGGTAAGGTAGCTGAATTGGCTAAAGTTGAGCAATCTTTGCAGTTGATTGCATAGTTGTCGCCGTGTACGTCAGAACTTGTGGATACTGGTGTTGATTATATTCATGCGCTGTGAAACGGGAGCGTGTTGTGATCGCCACTCGGTTTTACATATAGTAATATATAGTGCTATATATTTACATATAGTAATATATTTACATATAGTAATAAATATAACAACATAATGGTATTTATATATCCTGAAAAAAAAGTTATTACAGGGATAATCGAAGGAAAAGTTTTTAGACACGGAAAAAAAATCAACCAACCAGCCAGCAGAAAACGCAAAACGTTCGCGTTCGTTTCAGTTTGTTAGCGAACAAATCCAACTTTTTATGTATGTTTATGTTTGTTCAAGAACAGATTTACTTTGTTTGAATTCGTTTGCAAACAAATATAAAATTTCCGAACAGGAACGAACAACATTTTAGGTAAAATTAGTTCAGTGGGGTCGAAATCAATGTTATTCGTCAAAAAATGGCAATTGTTTAGTGTACATTGACTTCGGCCATGAAAAGTGTAAAAAGACCGTTATTGAAAAGTGAAAACGCATAGTATTGCAGTTTAGATTTTTCTGCCCAGGAAAAAAAAAATTAATACATAAATTATTAAAATAATTTGTTTGTTCGCGTTAATTTGAAAACACGGTCAAAAATGTTTGTGTTCGTTCAAGAACAAAAAAAAGGCAGTTCACTTATCTCTGATCGAGACACGCATTCAAGACCAGTAGCCAGTGACACGACACCATCCTAGGAGACAAAAATTTAATAGTCAGTAAAGTCGAGAAGCAAGAGACAGAAGTGCTAAATCGAGGTTCGAAAGGCCTGACTACAAATGAAGAAGTGAAAAACAAGGAGAGTTGAGCGTGCTCGCAAAAAAAGCCACAACATTGCTCGCAGAACAAAATATATCGCAGCAGCGATCTGCAAAAAAAAGATGACAACGACGGCCGACGATCCCCCGCCGGCAAGTCTGAAATTGCGTCGAAAAGCCTTCATTCGATTAGAATTGTTCGATATAGGTGCTACTAGCCGGGGCTTGAAAGACTTTGCCCGCGAGACACCTTTATTGACTACGGACTGGCTTTTGATGACTTCAAACGTGCAACAATGGTCACCAATAACAAAGTCGTTGCCGAAAACGCAGCAGACATCGTTGATTGCCAGATGCAACAACAGGAGGGGCAATTGTTTAATTGCACAATTTATGTGGTATGTGGATATACGTAGAAAACGTTACATTCATGGATGGATGTCAACAACCAAGTGATTTCCATCAACGGACAATTTCTCAAAATTTTATTCGGGTGCGACAGTTTTTGGAAACTCTGTAAACCGCAAAAAAATCACGGACAATGTCAAGTTGAAAGCGACATTGTCATGTCAAGCTGCTCATCTTTTCGAGCTGCAGACAAAGGTGACTTCAATCGAAAATACTACCGAAATATTTAAATATTAATGAGCGTCCCAAAAAATATCTAAGCTAGTAAAAACGAAAAAAGCAACGAAACGGAGAACAAACTGAGCGCTTTGATACGAAGGACTAGCACAAGTAAACGCTCAGAAAGCTTCTGCTTTGCATGAACGTTGGAATCACCGCTTTTCTTGATTTTCGATATCACCAGAAAGATCAGAATACGCGAAACAAACAAAGCGCAGAGCAAAGGTGAACACATTGGATGGAAAAGAAAATGTTTGGAAGCAAGCAGAAATGGATCAAAGTTTCGTGGAGCTCGATTGCAGTTATCAACCATAAAAATTGCTTTGTAATCACATCGCAAGCCATCGCGTGCATTCAAAGAATCCTCCTGACTCCGATTTATCAACGGAAAGCCAGCAATGCAAGTTCTACGCTGTCTGCTCAATGCAAAAAGCTGCGATCGACGTTCATAACGTTGACGCTCGCGTAATTCACTCAAGTGATGCCCTGAATCGTCGTCTACGAGTCGATTGAGCGCGTTTGTCTGTTTTTTTCTGTTGTGAGGAATCGAAGAAAAAAAAGCAGGGACAGACGAACACGCATTCTTTCTGCAGTCGCTACTCAGATTCGACTTTGGTGGTCCTCTTCTTTATCATTTTTGGTCATTCTTATCATTCGTATCATTGTGGCCATACTCAAAGAAAGCCGGCAATAATGCTGTGATCATGTTCCCACGGCCACGGCACTTTTTTACGTAAATGGCGTCTGTTTTACGTCTTTAATCTCGCGCGATAACGCTTTTCATTGTTTGAGTAAACGAGTTTGAACGTGTACGCGCATTGTTCCTTTCGCTTGGAATTTTTTTGAAGGAGACTTACGTCTTGGATTGTTTAAAGAAAAAAACAAAATTAATTTACAATTTACAAGAATAATAATTAAATCAAGAGATTGTAAAACAAATCATTTAACAATTTTTATGCTTGTTAAAAAGTGCATGATTGCGCGGATAGGTAAAAAATTTCTAGCTTTTCTTTTCCTCTGTGATCACTTTGACAGTAGTTTTGCGTTATCCTGTTGTTCTGCAAACAAACCCGTCTTTTTAATGGATGCGTCGACATAAATTTGCTCGCGGAGCAAATCTCGTTTACCTCGTCGATTGCTGACTGAAATGCCCGAACATTACGGTGAATGAATGGATGAAAGTCGATTTTTCAACTTCTTTAGAAGATTTGAACGGCTACCTCTCGCATAAACGGCAAAAATTTGTATCCAGGTTCTCTGTGTCCGGATCAGCATCAGCATTACGTAGATATGATGTTTGAAAAAAGGATTGATAAACATTGCCGGTGTTTTGTATAAAAAAAACAATGATACACTATTTATGATATTAAAAAAAAAGACTAGGAAACAAAGAAACCATTTGCGTGCCTCCGAGGTAATCTGCGTGCGGTTCGTGCAAGCAGAGTTGCTGATTAGTTTGACGGAGTAAATGAGCCAGTTTAAGGTGAATTGTCATCTCAAGCATAGGCTACCAACAATCACTTTTGAGCAGGTTTGAACGGCAGACACTCCCTTTCACTCCAGAAATTTTTTTCACCCCAGAAACATATGTATTTAGTGACTTATACGTGTGCGAGTTAGAAGTTTTGATCCTAAGACGAATCGTTTCTACGGATCCCGTTGACTTTACTTCTGAATAAGGTTACTTGATAAGAAAATTAAATTATGATCTTGTTGTAGGACATCTGCAGTGTTGTACGTCTTGTTGATAAAATCTTTTTTAACAACAATTTACAAAATAATAAACAATCAAACAGTCTTTTTTGTTTTTGAGTGTATACAATTTTGATACCAGTTTTTTTAGCTGCAATGGCGCTTTCTACCGAAGTTGGAAGAGTCAACGTTCGAGGCTTGCAGTTGGTGTTTACCAAAGTTAGTTGCATTGTATGTTTTATTTATTTATTTATTTATTTCACCATTACTCAGTGGTTAGTTATCATTAGACCAGATGTTAGGAGGTACAAATGATGTCCACGTAGGTGTAAATAGATATGTATAGATGGTCACTAAAGTATTAACTTTACATTTTTTAAGATGGATTCCCGGCCATATTTTCAAAATGAACTCGTGATTCTTCCACCTGGAAGAAAAACGAAAAATTCGATGTCTTCTGAGTTTCAAGTCCTGTTGTCCACGATCTTGAGAGAATGCGAAGGCGAAATCAACGTCTCCTTTCTCGAAGCTTATTGCGGGCATCGAGAAATACTTGCTTTCTCCTCGGCTTTAATTGAAGTAATCTCTGAGCAGCAGGACTTTGGCCAAATTCAAAAGGTGACGTTTATTGACAAGGCGGTTTTCCCTCTTATTTGCATGCGAGATGCGTTGCGCAAGGCCTTCTACCCTGATCTGGCAACGGCAGTGCAGGAGAACGAGTCGGCATTCTCGACGTTCTATTACGACGTCAACGAGGTACCGGTCGACTCGGTTTGCGCAATATGTCTGTGTTCACCTGTCGAAATGGAGATGCCAGGCGACGAGGCTGTCAGGCTCATCGAATGCCCTCATTTTTATCACCGAAAGTGTATCGACGCAGCACTGAGACACGATCTGAAGTGTCCGGTGTGCACGAAAAAGTATACTTTCAACTACGGACCCATGCCGGGTGGCACCACTATGCATGTCAAACGTCTGCCCGAAACCGTGCCACATCGTCCGACGGCAAGCGGCTACTACAAGGTCAAGTTTGTCGTCCCAAGTGGCTTTCAGAACGTAAATAGATTTTACTACATTTTAAAATGCCCGAATTTTAAACACTGATTTTTAGGAACTTGATCCAAATCCTGGCATGCCATACATGGGTGGAACTCGCTCGACTTACCTTCCCATCGACCAAGAAGGAGACACAGCTTTGACATGGCTGCGGTGGGCGTTCGACTACCACAAGCTCTTCGTCATCGAAAACAACATCATCGCGTGGACGATTCCGACCATGCTCAAGGCTGACAAAGACTCGCCGAATGATTTCTTCCAAAGCTATTTTGCTGTTCTCCATTCCAGACTGCAGGAATTGGAAGTTCTTGACTAAATTTCTTTTTTCTGATTTGTTGTTTGTCTTTTTGTTTTTCGTAGTTAATGTTTAGATAAATTTTTAAAGTACATATATTGGGCAAGTAGTTTATGATACATATGTACTACCAACGTTTTTATACTTTACACAATGTTATACAACCAACGTTTTTACATAGCTTTGGACCGCAATCTCAGTTTTTCTGTTCATCCGCTGGTTTTTGTGAAACGTGCAGCCAAGGATTTGGTTTTAGTCTACGAAATCGAATCCTGTGCCGCATTTTGAATTTAATAACCTAGAGGTTGAAAAAAGTGCATTTAAGAAAATCTTTAATCGATGCGTCAATTCATAGAAATGGATTTCTACGGTTTGGGTACTGATTTTCTTGGGTTTGATAACTTTAGACATATTGCGAAATGCTTCGCTAATTTTGACAATGACAACGCCTGTTTTTGTTTAAAACAGATATAATATTTACGCAATTCAAGAACAATAAAAGCTCAGCAACAATAAAACTTCAATTTTAGTGATGACTGTCTGATGCTCCTACGTCATTTTAACAATTGTTATAATCATGACTCACGTACTGGTTGTAGAAAAATATCGTCAACAACCTACATACGAACTAGAACGTTCCTGTAATTTCCGTTTACTAGATGACATATATATTTCCTTTAGGAAACCCATCGTCACCTCACAACTTTTACTATTTAGAAATGCAAGTGCTTGTCCTCATCGCTGCCCTAACGACCGTCGCTTACGGTTTTATCGGTCGCGATCAAGCTTCCGGTGCCTACGGCACTCTCATGTGTAACAACGTACCAGCTGCTGGCGTCACCATCAAGCTTTACGACGACGACAGAGGCTTGGATCTTGATGATCTCATGGGCAGAACTACGACTAACATCAATGGCTACTTTCAGGTTGCCGGCTACACCGACGAGATCACAACTATCGACCCAAAAATTAACGTAAGATCTCTATTTTTGTACTTGACAACGCCGTAATTTTTTTTAGATCTACACCGACTGTAATGATGGCGTTAGGCCCTGTCAGCGCAAAATTTCGATCATGATTCCTGACCAATACATCACGCCCGGCAAAGTTGCCCGAGCATTTTTCAACTTGGGCACCATCCAGCTTGCGGGCAAGTTCCCCGGCGAAACCCGCGATTGCATTCACTAACTTGTAAATTTGGTTTGAACGCTTTCTGCTTTATTCTAAATGTCTGCAATTATAAGTCAATTCTTCAAGCTATGCATGTAATGAGGGATAATAAAATACATACTGTATAACAAGGTGTATGCAGAAACGATTAAAAGTAGCGTGTAGCAGTTGTCAAGTAGAAGAACGGCGTTGTCAAGTACAAGTAGCAGTGTGTTACCCAAAATATCTAACAAGTCCGTAAAACAGAAAAAGGGGCCGTAACCAATTCGGAACTACTGCAAAGTAGACAACAAGCAAAGCACGGCGTTGGATTTTTATGCGCGAACAAAGCATAAAGCACAAACATATTATATAGAACATGGAAAACTTTCTTTGTCGGGTACAGACGTATCGGACGCGATTTAACACACGTTAGATAAGAGTCTCGACGTAAGAATTGTTTTGTGTCCGCAAAGCACTTACTTAGTGAATCATTCATTCACCGTTGTTTTACGATGTCTGAAAAAATTTAACTTTTTGTATAAGGTTTTCGTACATCGTCACAAGGTTTATTATGCCGTTGCTCGTCAATTTGGGGAATGATAATGCCTTATGAATACGTTATTATCACATTTATTGCATCAGTAAAGAAAATATTATTCTTTAACTTCCGCAAAACCAATGCGTTGCTGTCCAAAGTCGTAGATAATGCAATACAATTGAAAGAATATATCTTGCAAAAGAAATTCATTTTTATTATCAAAAATGTTTAAAATATAGTCATTTGCTTCGTTGTAATCCGTAAATTGTTTTTTAGGAATAGTGAAGTTCTTTTTGTTTATGGTTAGCACAATGTCGGGTACCAAATGAATATAAAACACTACTAAATCCCCCCACGCATTACCATTACAAAATTTAGTCATGATAGCGTTACGAAAATCCGTAGGTACAAATATATTTTTCGAATGACTACCAGGCACTGCGACGGCTTTATATGAATTTTGAAAGCTTAAGTTTCCAGCATATGCATTGGATATCGTAAAATGAAAATTGCTCAGATTTGACACATTTGTGTAGTGCACGTCGCTGGAGCAATGTTCTGTATCAAATCCACCAAGCGTCATAACACCGGTACTTTCCGAGACGTTGCCAAAAACAGTACTGACATTCATTGCTGACAAGTAAGCTGTAATAATAGGTTCGCCAAAAACACCCTGATTAACGGCTTCAATAAATGGAGATGTTTTGTCGCCGACTGCAAGTCCAAGAACTCCGTCAAATTCGTTAAAGCCAAAACTGAATTCATAAGACATTGCTTGACCAAATGTAACATTTTCAACGACAATTCGGTCGCCGGTTGCTGTACCGAATGCAAATGTGTCAACGCCAAGAAAACCTTCCACGGTTTCCATAAAGTCGTAGGAATAAGAAACGGAAAAAGGTGAACCATTTTTTTGATAAGTCGATGACAGGCTTGAATTGAAAAATCTTGATGCCGTAGTGTTGGAAAAGTTGGAAACGTTTGGAATCCAAAAGTCGGATGAATTGATGTCTAAAAGAACTTTGAACTGCTGCGGAGGAGTGCCGACAGTAATGTCAGCCACATATCCAAAGCTTGTCCAGTTATACACTCCTTGGTAGAATGAATGTTTGTTCCGAACATTTTCAGTAGCAGCCTTCGGTACCTTGATGATTGCGAAGAACGCAAAACCGACAAGATCAAATAGAAAGAGTGTTTTCATTGTAATCAAATGCTAATTTAGTAGCGCAATGAAAAAGGCACTGTCCGGCTGTTAGCGTTTTGGTTAGCACAATGTCGGGTACCAAATGAATATAAAACACTACTAAATCCCCCCACGCATTACCATTACAAAATTTAGTCATGATAGCGTTACGAAAATCCGTAGGTACAAATATATTTTTCGAATGACTACCAGGCACTGCGACGGCTTTATATGAATTTTGAAAGCTTAAGTTTCCAGCATATGCATTGGATATCGTAAAATGAAAATTGCTCAGATTTGACACATTTGTTTAGTGCACGTCGCTGGAGCAATGTTCTGTATCAAATCCACCAAGCGTCATAACACCGGTACTTTCCGAGACGTTGCCAAAAACAGTACTGACATTCATTGCTGACAAGTAAGCTGTAATAATAGGTTCGCCAAAAACACCCTGATTAACGGCTTCAATAAATGGAGATGTTTTGTCGCCGACTGCAAGTCCAAGAACTCCGTCAAATTCGTTAAAGCCAAAACTGAATTCATAAGACATTGCTTGACCAAATGTAACATTTTCAACGACAATTCGGTCGCCGGTTGCTGTACCGAATGCAAATGTGTCAACGCCAAGAAAACCTTCCACGGTTTCCATAAAGTCGTAGGAATAAGAAACGGAAAAAGGTGAACCATTTTTTTGATAAGTCGATGACAGGCTTGAATTGTAGAAAGAGTGCAGCCTTCGGTACCTTGATGATTGCGAAGAACGCAAAACCGACAAGATCAAATAGAAAGAGTGTTTTCATTGTAATCAAATGCTAATTTAGTAGCGCAATGAAAAAGGCACTGTCCGGCTGTTAGCGTTTTGGTTAGCACAATGTCGGGTACCAAATGAATATAAAACACTACTAAATCCCCCCACGCATTACCATTACAAAATTTAGTCATGATAGCGTTACGAAAATCCGTAGGTACAAATATATTTTTCGAATGACTACCAGGCACTGCGACGGCTTTATATGAATTTTGAAAGCTTAAGTTTCCAGCATATGCATTGGATATCGTAAAATGAAAATTGCTCAGATTTGACACATTTGTGTAGTGCACGTCGCTGGAGCAATGTTCTGTATCAAATCCACCAAGCGTCATAACACCGGTACTTTCCGAGACGTTGCCAAAAACAGTACTGACATTCATTGCTGACAAGTAAGCTGTAATAATAGGTTCGCCAAAAACACCCTGATTAACGGCTTCAATAAATGGAGATGTTTTGTCGCCGACTGCAAGTCCAAGAACTCCGTCAAATTCGTTAAAGCCAAAACTGAATTCATAAGACATTGCTTGACCAAATGTAACATTTTCAACGACAATTCGGTCGCCGGTTGCTGTACCGAATGCAAATGTGTCAACGCCAAGAAAACCTTCCACGGTTTCCATAAAGTCGTAGGAATAAGAAACGGAAAAAGGTGAACCATTTTTTTGATAAGTCGATGACAGGCTTGAATTGAAAAATCTTGATGCCGTAGTGTTGGAAAAGTTGGAAACGTTTGGAATCCAAAAGTCGGATGAATTGATGTCTAAAAGAACTTTGAACTGCTGCGGAGGAGTGCCGACAGTAATGTCAGCCACATATCCAAAGCTTGTCCAGTTATACACTCCTTGGTAGAATGAATGTTTGTTCCGAACATTTTCAGTAGCAGCCTTCGGTACCTTGATGATTGCGAAGAACGCAAAACCGACAAGATCAAATAGAAAGAGTGTTTTCATTGTAATCAAATGCTAATTTAGTAGCGCAATGAAAAAGGCACTGTCCGGCTGTTAGCGTTTTCACCATTCAAATGCATCGAAGCTCTGAACGATATCATTACAAATAAATGACAGTAACAGTAAAACCTTAAACATTGAAAACAAATGGTACTCTCATTGTATGAAAATACGTTTATCACACCGTGATACGGGCTTTTATTGTTATCAAAGAATAACAATGCTAAACTTTGCACCATATGTTTTGTTGAGCACCTTTGTTTGAATTTCTTTTTCCGTATTTGTAACCGGGGAAATCAAAAATGCATTTTTGACAAAAAAATGGTTTCCTTCGTCATCGATTGATTACATAAAATTTTTTTCTGATTGTCAGTACAATGTCGGGCAGAGAATAATTAACTGATTGTATATCGCTTAGACAGCGACCCAGCGTCAAGACTCCACCGCTTTTCAAATAGTGGCCATTAACTGCTGACGTTCATTGCAGACAAGCAAGACGACCATAAATGCATATCCAATTCCCCCGCCATGCTTTGGCAACACACAAAGGCTATTTTGATACTTGTGGTAGCATTTTTACCTGCTCTGGAGTGTTCTCTTCATTGTCCGGTGCCAAAAAGAAAAAAGTACCACTCTGCGCAAAGCCTTCAACAGGGACAGAAACTCTATGCGCGAGCAAAGCATAAAGCACAAATGCCGTCAAAAAGTTATGTTTAGAAAACAATTTATGTATCATTCGATAAAATAAAACGGTAAAAAAAGAAGGAGGAAAAAATTTGACTTTACAATAAATTTTAATTTTACTGATAAAATTTTTTTCGTCAAAACACAAAAAAGTCAATTTTTTTGATTACAATAAAACATCCAGGAAGCTAAACAATATTTCATTCGTCAAGGACATCGGGCAGAGGCGTCAGATTTGATTTTTGAAGAAAGTCATGCAACATTTTTTTTTGAGTTTTTGATGAACAAGAAGAGGACAACATGAATCATATTTTTGACAATTTTTTGAAAACGATCAAACTATGTATTTGATGCTTCTGGACGATGCTTTTCCTCGGAAAGACTTCATTGTCATAATCGATAAGTTCTGAAGGACGAAACGCCAATCGAACGCCAACGAAGAGCAAATTGACGATTTTTTCATGCGTGTTTCTGATGTTGGTTTCTACTTTTATGTATAGCTATATTTTACCGTGGAAATGTTGTACATACAGCTATGTTTTCCCGTGAAAGCGGCCGAAGCCGAAGAACAAGATCCTCAGCTTAATATAGCTATATTTTCCCGTGGAAATTGGCTGAATCCAATATCCTCATCATGGTGGAGCGCAACCTACAAATAAAAGTATCATGGTGGAGCGCAACCTACAAATAAAAGTATCATGGAACGCAACCTACGAATAAGTTCAAAAGTAAGTGATTTTTGCGGTTTTATTTGCAGAACTGTTCCAATTTTTGTTTCCAGAATGAATACGATGATTGACCACAGCATTCGCGTACCAGTGCCCCGCGAAGTCTACCGCCGGACACGATTCAATGCCACAGCCACCACGGATGCTTCACTTCGGCCATATTAATGATTGGAAGCGGAAAGTTGTGCAAACTGCGCAATTTCATTGACATATTTTTTTATTTTCTTTGTTTATTTTACACAAAGTATATTATACATGTAAAAAAAATGAATACAATAAATACATATGACAAAATGTAGATCTGATGAAAAAAGGGGAGGGGTGGGAGGAAAAATTTGAAAAACCACTGCGGACCGGGCGCTTGAACGACAGTTTGTGTTTTGCCTAAAAACCTGGGATAAAAAGTGACCAAAATGTTGAAATTTTTTTTCAAATTCACTAACCAATATTTGCCACTAGGCAAAAGAGCGAAAAAAAAATATAAAAAAAATACCCACCTGAGTCGGCGTGCACCATCCATCTGCCGGGGTCGCCGTATACATCGACACGTAGGTTGAGTGGGCAGACTTTGGCGCCCTGCGCTTGCCAAAGCGGCACTTCTTTGACAACAGTCTCTCTGTTAACAAAGATTGCGGTCTGGCGAGCCGTCGGCAATACATAAACAACGGACGCTGCTCATTATCGCGAAACCCCGTCGGCAATACGCGACTAAAGTAGGTTGCTCATGATGTTCGTGTATTACCGAACACACGAACACCATAAGCCTGGTTCCATAATTAAGCTTCGGCTGAAAGAAAAAAAGGTACTTTTCAAAGTTTTTTGCAATTTTGTATTATTTGCGATCAAAAATGCGACAATGTCAAAGTCAAAAAACTCACTGTTGTCCGGATGCAGTCATAAAAACTGCATTTTGGAAAATGCGTATCTCCGGAAGGCTTGTGCATTGCGCAGCAGCATTGTTTGTCATGTTTCGTTTTTCTAAAACCCGATTTAAAATTATATTTTTTTTACAATACAAAAAATCACCATTTTTTGAAAACAATATTTTGTTGACCTGTCGACAGTTTCGTGAGGTCTTTGCAAAATGTGACGTAAAGGTCGAATGGAAGGTTCACGATATCGGCCACTATACCGTCTGTTTTCACGGAAAGGAGTTGGGCTGAAAAAAAACATATTTTTAATACCAAAACTGCAAGTCACAGACGAATAACAACTGCGCGATTGGCCTAAAAAATAAATAAAAAGTTAACCACACTCCACTTTTTTTTGCTTGAGTCGAATATTTTTTCCCTGCGAGAACACATGCGTAGAATATTTGCAAGCCGAGAGGGTGTATGATGTTTTTGCTTCGATGCGTGTTTTTTTTACGCGTGTACAAAAAAATAAGACGCGACGTTTTCGATGCGTGTTTTTTTTTACATGTGCAATTACCTGTATCGTGTATCTTTTGATTTTTAGGCTTCTACACATAAACAAGGCAGGCATAATCGCTGAACACGACACAAACGAGCACGTTGGGTAAAGCAGGTTGTGTCTGGAAGCGCGTCTGCAGAAGCGCTTTCAGACACTTGGTTTTGCGGACATTGTGGTTGTAAGTTTTTCTGATCGCTTAGGTTGCATTTGTTTCACAAAAAAATTGATTTTTGTACAATTACTTTGAAAAAACATTTTTTCCGCCTAGAGCCGCCAAGGGCTACGCAATGCTCTCCAACCTCAGATGGTTGCCGTGGACAGCTACTAGAAAGCTGCAGTCTTCGTCAGTTGGCACCTTGAGGTTCCCCGAAAGCTTGTGGAAGCTCAACAAAGGTGTTTACGATCAACGCCATGTGCGTCAGCTGGAGAACAGCGCCTCTCCAGCCTGAAAGTGGGTTAATTTATGTTTGTTTGATTTACTGATCAATATTGCAATAGTTATAATCAAAACTTTTGTCGAACACTACTGAACCGTCTGTTGCCTAGGAAATCGTTTTCATGCTATTTTTTTTTATAAAACCTGATATGTAAAAGCAAAAGCTTTCGTTCTGTTGAAAAAAAAGTTTTCATCTACATATTTATGATAAATATAACCTTTATTAACCATTTTTTTGGGGCTGTGACAATATTATTATATATTATATTTATTATTGCATGTTTTTCTGAAAAATTTTCACCAAACATCCCAGTTTAGAAATTTTATAATCCAAATCCAAAAAAAACTCAAAAAACTACTTGTTGGAGTCAAAGTGAACATGCCAGTTGAGTCGAATTGAAGTAGACTGCTGCATATGTCATAGAAAAAGAACAGAGCGACTTTTTTTGTCATCTTTTTTTTATGGAATTTTTAAAAATAGCCAGCAGTAGGAATTTTTTATGGAATTTTTAAAAATAGCCAGATGAGTAACAAATAATAAAATCACAAAACAAATGTTTTTTTTTGTTCTGAAATCATGTAAAGTTGTTTTACAGGCGCGGAAGGTCGAATTCAAGTTTTTGGATGCTTGGCACATGTTCGTGCCGTCCTCAAGACTCCGATCAAGAGAATTTCGCCTGGTCAGTGGACCAATAATGATGTCGTTGTAAGTTCATTTGTTTGAAAAACAGAAAGTATGTACATCCATAAATTTTAATTTATGTTTTTTTTATTCACTGATCGAAGTTACTTTTTTTAGAAAAAAAATAAGTAAAAAAGCGGTCTTTAACACCTTTCATTGATTTTTTGCTCGTTTTTTAATGTAACGCAAAGTAAAACTTTTTTCTCTTCAAGACACTATAAAATCAACGGTTTCAAATTTTTTTTTGTCTAACTTTTTTTTGTTTTACAGGCGTGTCACACATCTCCGGTTTTTGTATGTTGTTCGTTTGCTGGCAGATTTCCTGCCTCAGGTCTACCAGCCCGAAGGTCATCGATTCCTGTCTTTCGTTGTAAAATCGAACTTGTCTCTTGTACATTTTTTTAAATAAAAAATTCCAATACGGCCTAACTGAAATGAGAATTATTGGGGGCGCAAAAAAATTGAAAAAAAAAACTTTCTACCTGAAGTGCAGCTTGTTTTTCCGGAAAATTCAATGCGTACAAAATGGCATAAATAATTGTTGTAGAAGTCGTTTCTTGACCCGCAATAAACATATCGTAAAGCACGTTGACGAGCCGTACATCGTCAAAGGTGTCCGTATTTTTGCCGGATTCAGTGAGGTATGCTTCGACGTAGTTCTCGATCAGGATCCAGTACTTCCGATGTTTGTCCAATTGTTTTTGACAATAGCCAACGATGGTTTTGTATCCCTGGACAAAAAGTTCATATGCGTCCCTCAGGCCGGGAATGTACTGCGCAACTGCGGGGTAGTGCATAGCGAGTATGACGGGATGAATCTTCCAATTATCTCCATCCACAAACACCACGCCATAGTCACCGCCCCGGACAAGTTTCTGAAAGTCCCTCACGCACATTCTGCCTGCCGTAGCGTCGCCATTTCTGACAAAAGCCTCGTACATGAGTTTGTAATCCGCACCAACAACCATGGGTCGCCCAGAGCGTGTTGATGTTGCCATATTTTTTGCGAAATTTATCTGCTGCCAAGTCCGCTTCTTTTTCGTTGAGTTCCAGTAGGTTGCCAATTAGCGGTAAAGGAATGGGACCCGGTGGAAGGTTTCTTCGCTTCCAGTAGAAGTTATAAAAACAAATTATGGAGAAGAATATCAAGATACATTCAATATACATTGTGCATGGAATAAAAAAAAACTAAATACGGAAGTATGCTTTATATTAGGGGTTCTTGGTATCAATTACTAATCTTCTTTTCTTGGTATCAAAAACAGATCAATTACTAATAAAACACACATTGACGAAACGTTTTTTACCTGGATGACTAAACGTTGGCTACACTCTAGTTATGATATGAACAGACATGTCAAAAACAAGACGACCAACTTTGGTTACGTTGTGTTTTTGTCTCCAAAAGAAACTACAAATACCAGGTTTGTGTTTTGTGCTTAGCTGCCTCGTGCAAAAAAAAAACTGACCTTGTAAGCTGCCCGGAAACCCGTTTAAAATTATCAAACGTCGCTTGGTGCTCATCCTAAACCATGTTATGTTCCTTACTTTTAGGTTCAACGTTTTTATAATGAGCTTCTTTTTATTTGTCAAATGCAAAAAAATAAACTGCAAAAAAATAATATAAACAAATTCACAATCTACAACCATACATACTATGAAAGAGAATAATCGGGTATTGTAAACAGTACATATCTCAGTATTTTGTAGTCTCTCGGTAGTCGTTATGATAGATAAAATCAAAATATTAAAATTTGCCACTTGTGAATTTTTTTGACATTAAATATTTTGCAATCCGATCCAAATCGAAGCTTTTGATACATAAATTTACATATATAATTTACGTGTACATTATAATATAAAATATATAATATATATAAAATATATAAAATGATTACATAGAAAAATTCTATCGTTTGAGTCGCAGCAAAAGTTACCTGAAATTGAATAAATAATTGTAATTGTCAAAAAATTGTCCGCAAACATTTATCATTGATAATAAAATGCGGGTGAAAGCGAGATAATGTAAAAACGGCAATATGAATTTAAAAAAAAGAGTAACGCTAACTTGAAAAAACTGCAACTAATGAAAAGATGCGGACTTTTGTTTACGCTAATGTCAACTACCAGTCGAAAGGTTATGCATTGTTGTCATATTGAAGTGGACAAGTCTTCAACAGCGTCTTTTAAAAATTGCAATGAAAAGAACGTTTACTTTTGCATTTTACACAGACAAACGCATCCTGTCGCATGCACACAGGATCAGTTATAAATATATTTATGTGTGTATGTATATTTAGTTTGCTCGCATGCAGATGCCGTTGACACTTTTTTTCTCTAAAAACGACACAGGTTTGTTACGAACATTGTCCACAACAAAAATAACGGCAGTCATATTCAATCGGAACATAATGTTGTGAGACAAAAAATTATATTGCCGTATTGAATGCATTCAACTTAATTGTGCGAGTATCGCCCGTTAAACCATGCTGCCTTCTGCATCGTAATCCGAATAGTTTAATTTGAGGTAATTTTAGTCTTATTGCTTCTATAATACATTTTTTTGAAGTCGCGATTGGACCCAAGACTTCTATCAAAACATGAATGGATAAGTATCCGGCATCCAAGTACCCTGTTTTGGCGTTTACGGGTGCTGCGTCGGCTTATCTTGTTAAACAAGAGGATAGGCACCTTCAACAATATCTTAAGTTCAGGCCTGGCATTTACAATTTGGCGTTGATATTGTCAAAGAGAACTTGCCCAAGCCGTTTGTTTGGAATTCATTTGAAATACGACGTTGATTGAGTAAGTTTTTTGAAACTTGACGTGGCTTTAATGACTTCAAACGTGGTTTTTTTTTAAATTTATTGTTACTACGGATAAATGAAAGTCTACGGAGTGTCTAGGTTTTGGCAGTGTAAAAAAATGAAAAAAATATTGCCTCCGGCAGGGGTCGAACCTACGACCTTGGGCTTATTAGACCCACGCTCTAACCAACTGAGCTACGGAGGCGACGCTCTCAAGGATTCACAAATTTTTCGCAGTTTTAGTTTTTTTAAGATTTGTGTGTCAAACAATTTTTGTATTTGATAATCAGACAAACCAATTCAAGCAAAAAAACAAAAAACGTGATTAGAATGTATAACGAATAACGTTTTTGTCGTGTATCGTCATTTTTCAGGTCTAATTCCCCGTAAACAGTTCAGTTTTATAGGATTGCTTGATTGCGGAATTAAATCGTTTCAGATAAATAATTTACCTTTGACTCACATAAAACATTAGAATTTGTGAACACAACCATTTAGAAACGGGAAGCTTTTATCTGCGCGAGTACAAAACGTTAATCAAAAATGTTTCGGAAAAAGTATACGTCACAAAAACTCAAAATTTTTGGATCATGGCACGATATTTAACAATCCAGATACAGATCGTTTCCTGTTTGAATGCTCTCAGCGGAAATACTCGACATCGTGGAAGTCATCAAAAAAGCCAACGGACTTGTCAGAGTATCTATTTTACTTTCATAGCAAAAAGAAATACTTTTTTTATATTTTTTGCTTTACCAAATTTTTTTTATTTTTTTATATTTTTGCTTTAAGCTCGTCATCATTCTCAACACTCAACTCTGCTCTAACCACGAACTATCCCTCCTCCAATCGAGCTGCGCATTCTGGGAGCAGTAGTGCAAACATGCCTTAAGACTTCACGACTTTCTGACTCCGAAGTCCACGTCGACATCCGTCGACAGAGGTAGACGTCTCATGAAATCGCATAATGATATATTGTATGTAATGTGGTGCTAACTATTGAGAAGGACGGTAAATAAATAACTAAATAAAAAAACATAGAGGCAGACTCACCTTACTAAATTATCTGGTGTCCGGTGTACGAGATAGCATTTCTATGTAATTACGTTTTTGTTTTTTCGCTTGAATTGGTTTTTCTAATTATCAAATACAAAAATTGTTTGTCACACAAATCTTAAAAAAACCAAAACTGCGTTGCGGATAGATTTGTGAATCCTTGAGAGCATCGCCTCCGTAGCTCAGTTGGTTAGAGCGTGGGTCTAATAAGCCCAAGGTCGTAGGTTCGACCCCTGCCGGAGGCAAAACATTTTTTCATATTTATTACACTGCCGAAACGTAGACACTCCGTAGACTTTCATTTATCTGTAGTAACAATAAATAGTACTACAACAACGATGGTATCTGCCCTGGATCTGGTTTATGATGACCTCGACTGCATACGCGTGTCCTCACAGGGACAAGCTACCTGCCTGCTGCTCACTCCCTGACCAGAATCTCGACTTTTTGTCATCAGTCGCTCACGATCGACCACCTTTTTCTTTCATTTTCATGATACGAAATTTTGCTTGTCCAATTATGTCATTCGCAACGATAAGGTGAACTTTTTTGTTGATGCTACTGCGTTAACGGATTTCAGTTTTACTACTACTGAAAGTGTCGCAGGTATAGTACATACTAAACTAGAATGGTCTTCAGGTTTGCTTATGAATCGATACACATAATAAATTCATTGTCAGAGTAAGAGGGATCGGAAAAACTAGATTGCATTTACATTAATTTTTATAAAGGGTCGCACAACGTAAAAAAAACCGTCATTTTTACAGATTTACAAAAAAAAAATCGGGTAAAACCTAAATTCATGGTGTTTCTACAATTCAGTTTTCGTCATCGGATTCGGATGATAACCGAAGAAAGTCGTTTTCTTGTGCTTAGTATTTGGATTTTCATACTTTCTTGCGCGAACCACGTAGGCAGAGTACGTGCTGATGCAGTTGCCGATAAAGTGATCAGACAACGTCAAAACACTCAAGGTGATGTAAGGATCGTCACTTGGCAGTTTGACGACTTTGGTTCCGTGATGCTTCAGTCGACCGTTGAGTTCGGGGATAAGATGATTGCGATCGGAAGCCACAAAGACGGTTTTGGCACGCATAGCGACAACGGCGGCTTCGACTTCTGCGAGCACGGTGGTTAAGGACGGAGCACACATGTCAAGCGTGATAGCCTGATCGGTGTTGTTGTATCCGAGACACTGGGGAGAGGAAAAGAGTTTTGTCGTTTGTTGGTATTTTTTTACAATGTTGCAGACGTTATCCTGAAAAAGAAAGTTTAGGAAAAGGCTTATTATTTTTGAAAAAAAAAAATGTTTCTAACAACTGTTAAAAAAATATTTTAACAACGAAAAAAAAGTTCTGTGACTTGTATTTATGTACTTTTAAAATCACAAAAGCCACGGAAATTTCCAAAAAAAACTTACCCAATCAACGTCGTTTCTCAAATGAATACCAACAAACGGCCTGGGCAAGTTCTCCTTGACAAATATCAACGCCGAATTGTAAATTCCATGCCTGAACTTAAGATATTGTTGAAGGTGTCTATCCTCTTGTTTAACAGGATAAGCCGACGCAGCACCCGTAAACGCCAAAACAGGGTACTTGGATGCCGGATACTTATCCATCCAGGTTTTGATGGAAGTCTTGGAAACAACTGATCCGTGGTACTCATCTGCAACGAAATTCACCTCGCTGTAGTCCCAAAAAAGTTTAAATGGGTTTCCCTCTTTGGCATGGCAGCCCAAAGAAGTTTTGTTGAAGAAGCTCTTCTTAGGACGCGGGCAGAAGGCAAGTCGCTTTTCGGGTGGCCAAATTGCAGGCGCAATCGTTTTCATAAATTTGGACATTTCTATCACGGGCAAGTAGGTGGCGATTGCACGGATGCTGAAGATTCGGCCAAAGGGAACCGCCCGGGCAGACATCTTGAAGAGGATATTCAATAAACGGAGGAAGAATGAGGGTTCGGTTGATGCGTTTGGCGAAGGCTATGACGCCAAGGAGTTCGTCGACTTGAGTGCCAAAACGTCCCATGCACGGGCAGAAGGTCAGGTAACCATCGCCTACTTCTGTTGGAGAGTTTGTGGACAGATCGGTGGACAAAATGATAGGGGAGAAAAGGAGATAGGTCAAGACGATTAGAAATACAGAAGTTATCTGCATCCTGTATTTCAGAAAATGCTAAAATTTGTGGATATGAAAACGTTTGAACTAACTTGTATTAAAAATTCATAAATAAGCACGGCGGTGATTCATTGGGAAATTTTCAGACCAATAAAAAACAACTTACAATAAAAAAATAGAATATTCTTTTTAAGCACGGCGGTGGAAAAAAAAATATTTTTAAACTACGATTGAAAAGAATTCGCGGTCTTAAAATAACAAATTTTGATAAAGCTGAAATTGTGTGACAGCGTGGAAGATAAACTCAGTTTTTTAAGCCAATGAAAACTTAAAAACTAAAAAGCAGAAAAAAAAGTATAGGTATGCAGAACTCAAAAATAAAAGAAGAGACCGATTCAAGGATCGAATCACGGGTCTTTAGAGGAGGAGTTGCCTAGCACAACGCAGGCAGTTGCATTACTTAGACGCGCAGGGCAAAACAAGTCAGTCGGTATTTAACAAAAATTTTCAAGACTAATTTGCATACGGAGGTCACTCAGCTGCCAAAAAAAACCGATCCAAACAGCAAAGACACCAAAAAAAACAAAAACCATTTTTTTATTCATTTTAATTTTGTTGAGGTAGAGGTTAGCCAACATCCAACTTCGTTAGGCACACACACACAAAGTATGCAAAACTGTTTTTGAAAAGCAGTTTGTCCCTGAAGAATCAAAAGAAGCGGTTACCTCACACTTCTTTTCAAACTGGGGTGGAAAGTTTTTTTTAGGGTGATCAACACCGCGCGCGGTCAGGTCAAGCCATTAGCTTAAACAAAGGATATCCCGTCTTTTCGCTTGACTTTTCGGCTGGCACAGTCATTAGCCCTAACGACCCATGGGTCGGCAATAAATCAAAATTCAAACCATCCATATCTTTGTCACCCGCCAAAAATGAGGACTCTGTCAACGCTACGTAAGCCCCTTTCAGAGAAAACGGCCTTTAGTAAGTTTACCCCTCCCCATTTTCTTCAAAAAGCACCGCGCTAGCTGGTAAATATTTTTGGGCAACAGTCTTAATACATGCATATGTACATAATTTTTCCTTTTTCATCTCTTCATATCAACGTTCTTTTTAATACAATCAACGTTTTTATACTTAAGGCTCGTAATAAATTTCAAGATCTCGATCTCGTCTTTTAAAAATCATTTCTCAAGCCTTCAAACATTTGTAACATTCCAATACACACCAAAACTACCACGACGCGTGGTTCTGTTAACAAAATGATCATTCCAAAAGACACAAAAATTTCCGTTACTATTCTTTTTTCACAGTTAGTACAGCCGCATCCGCTATTCGTAAACTTTCATGCGCTTTTCAGGATGTTTTAAAAAAAAGACATTAAAAACATTCTCAAAAACCACCTTAATCTCTGGTCGACTCGTCGTTCCGTTTTTTTCCAATGTCCTATTTTATCCATATTTTTTTTTTTTTTTATTTCACCATTACTCAGTGGTTAGTTATCATTAGACCAGATGTTAGGAGGCACAAATGACGTCCACGTAGGCGTAAATGTCTCGTTTATCCATATTATGACATAACATTTATTACTCTTACTCGTGCTTAATTACTGATCACAAAAAATTAAAAAGACAGGGAAGAGTATCAGGATCGCACGAAGAGGGCGCCGTCAATCGTTGCTACCTTCGCCACGTTGTAGTCCTTGACAGGAGTATCCATATTGTATTATACATACATTATCACGTTATTGTTTCGGTTTGATTTCATTTTGTTGCTTTTTTTGTTTTTTTACATGGGCTACCTTTGCCACGTTGTAGTCCTTGTATTAAACATTTTTGTTGCTTTGTTGTTTTTACGTGTGTATAAATTAAAATCAAATTAAATTGATCAGTTTTTGTTCTGCCTTTTTGCTTAAATTAGTTGCTCCTATATAATTTTTTTGCTTCCAGTTTGTAAATTTTCAATTCACCAAAAAATATCTGTGATTCATAACGAACAATTTTTTTTAACTGACCAGCGTTGTTTACGTGTGCCTCCCTGTGCAAGGCAGAACAAAGAGAGAAGTGTGAATCATGCCGCCCTCTTCATAACGGACCAAGAGAGAGGGCGGGAGGAAGGTGCTGACAAGTCATGCGATTGAGTCTCCGTTATTCAGTCAATCAGTCTTTAAAATTAGTAGTGATCGTGTGCGGTGGAGTAGTTAGGAAGACGTGGGAAAACTCGTGGAACATGGTTTTTCATTTGTATTCCGCCGGTAATTTCAGATAACTTGACACCACCTTCAACATGCTTTCCATCGTCGCTCTCGCTCTCTACGGTACCGTTCTCGGTGACGGTGACAAGCCCAAGACCACCACCGCCACCAAGACCCAGGGTGCCTCCGACGCGGAGGGCGTTCAGATTGTCGTCGATGCCCCCGCTGATGACTCTCAGGTTACCACCGTTGCCGGAGCTGTCGATGCCACTTCCGCCGGACAGGCTGCCCCTGTCGCCGAAGGTGCCAAGGTCCAGGACACCGCTGCTCCTGTTGCTGACAAGTAAACCTTTTCACCGAAAAAACCTTCTTCGCGCGCTCAATCGACGTTGTATAACTCAACTCCTCTTTCCTATTTTTTTGTAAAATGTTTTCTGCTTTTTCTCTTGTAATGACTTTTTATCCAACATTGATTGAATTCAGTGATGCGTTGAAGAGAAGACAATAAACATGTTTATTTGAGTAAAACTATTTTTTCTCATACTGGAAAAATTGTCGATGATCCAAGACAGCTCATGTTGATCAAAAAAGATCATACATAGCATTTTTATGCTACTTGTACTTTTGTGAACTCTGCCTGATAGTATGTAAAAATATTTTCAACTGCAGCTGGAGCGCGGAACGAAAATCTGTTTTCCCTGTCACATGTTTGCAATGAAAGGCAATCGAAGTCCTGAAAAAAAAGAAAAAAATAAAGGATGCGAGATAGTGTTCCTGTCTGCTTGCCCTTTTGTATGTAAATTCAAGCAAGATGTTTGTGCCTCAAACACCTGCAAACGTCCTGCAAACGGACCTATTTTGTTTGTGTCAGATCGAAAAGAGCCTACACAAGGTGTCAAAAAATGTCTAAGATGCTTGCCATTGCAATCGCTTTTCTTAGACGTTGACTTATGATTTTTGTTTTAACAAATTCAATATGAGTCGAGTATGTTTTATAGCGTGGTCGCGACTTTTATACACTATATATCATGAAAGTTTCATGAACGTTGTTTCTGTCTTCGTTCTTGCCGTCAACGGCGCTGTTTTCAGTGCCATGATGACACTGTAAAAATCACTTTTGTTTGTACTTTTGTATGCCAGCAAAATTTTTCTGCAATCACTTTTTTAAGCTGTAAGTACATATAAAAGTGCGTATCATTGGCGGAGCTTAAACTGTAAATTCTTGGAGGGCACGCCCTAATCGTTTTGCATTTATATTCGCATTTAGAATGAGCAGTTTTTATCTCCGTCTCATTCTATAGATATATCATTTCCGCAGTGCCTAAACTTCTTCACTTAAATTTTTTGATAAAAACTTTCATTTTCAGCGCCATGAACGAGCCCCCGGAGTACCTCATTGCTCTTTGCACCGAGTATCGCGATGCCATGAAGAGCGTAAGTTTTTTCGCATTGATTTTTTTGAAAAAAAAATTATAAATTATTTCAGATTATCGAAAGCGCAAACAGAGTTCGCACAATTCCTGCCGAAATCATACCGATTGACTGGCGCGATACCGTTGAGAAAATGACAACAGTCGGCACTGAGACCAGCAACGTCCTCTATCTTCTTGAATCCCTTCCAGACATGCCACCGCCAGAGCTTTTGACCGAAGAAGAAAAGATTATGAACTTCGTTCAAAACTTCTGCGATCTTCTCATTGGCTTTAATGCCGCTGAAAACACCGTTGAAAACTGAAAGTGTTTTTTGTTGTTTCTTTTGAGTTTTTTTAGTTTTTAGTTTTTTTAAGTATTTTTTTTGTTCTTTATTACATATATTGTTTTGGGTTCAAAATAAATATTGTAATTTATGATCTTTAAGGTGTCATTGCTGAATCGCGACTTAAAAAAATAGTTTTCTGTTGAGCAAAAAAATTAAAGGAAGAATAATTTGTACTAGAGAAATTTTGATTCAAATTTTTAGTTTTTAACAGTTTGTATTTTTGGCAGCTTTGAAAATTACGATAAAAAATATTCAGCTGCCTAAAATACATACAAACCAAGTTGTTTTGTGACAAAAAAACACAAAACAACTTGCATGCTTATTTTCTTTTTTTTTGCGCATCATAAATGTCATAGGATATTGATCGCTATTTGTTTGTCTCACGGTCGTACGTATTACTCAAAAATTTATTCTTTTACTTCAACATATCATACAATCCTTTTTTTGGTCACGAAAATGAATTACAGTAAAAAAAGAAATGATTTGTTTCTCTTAAAAAAGTGAAAACAGTGACATCGTCGATTGTATGTAGTATGTAGGAAGGAGAATTGAGCTCACTGATTCGACTTCGAAGTTCCGGAGTCGTTTTTGGTAGAAATGGGTTTTGCAGGACCAGTGGAAAAAAAGTCAGAAATGTCCGGGTAATTTTCAGCCTCAGAAGTTTCCTGAGTCTTGGTAGCAGGATTTTCGACCGGGGGATTTCCGCTAAAAACGACACCATAGAAGACAACAGCGAGGATGGAGTTAAGCATGTTTTTCGAGGTGTGTGTACGTGCAAGAGTGTGTGATCTAAAAAACATCATCAGGTATGCCTTAAAAATTTATTTTTATACTGAACGTAAAAGAAAATTAACCATGTCACGAAAACGCTGGCATCTTAAAAACCACGTTCGTAAACAAAACAGACGACTATCTGTGAATCTTATGTATGACAATCGAATGATTGTTCTTTATACACAACGTCCTCACTGACAGTGACTAGGATCGGATTGTCTTTGTCTTACACATCGCGTCACTACACTGTACAGCAATGACACATGTTTTTAGCGGCTTGATATTTATGTATAGCGTCATTTTTCTTGCACATCCTTGCACGAATCATTGGTATGTATATGATGCATGGAACAAAAACTGCAGCAATGAACAAAACACAAAAAATATGTACTAAAAACTATATCAAGGGAGCAAGATCATAAGCAAGAATAAAAAAGGATACTCGCGAGCGAAAAAAATTATTATAATTTTGAAGAGCAAGAGCATCGCAAGCACATTTTTTTGGATCCTATAAAGAACAAGAAAAGAGCAAGCAGAAAAAGTTGCGATTGAAAAACCCTGCTTAATATTCAAAAAAATGAGGAATATGCTTTTCTGTTTTTGTTTAATTCCGTGTCTGCCTGTGCAAGCCAAAAAATAATGTGAAAGACAAGATCATGGAATAAGGGACTGAGAATATTTTATCTAATAATAGTCTGATTGAAGAAAACTTTAACACAAAGTCCGAGACATGATCCGCATGTTCAACATTCATTGATAGCTCACAAATTTAATCGGTGTAACAATAAACTACAAGTCTGTAAACCGGTAAATATACAATACGCGAAAAACAAGGCGATTGCGATTTTTTGATTCTGTTTTTTTTTCTCTTACTGAGAATGAGTGTTCATTGGTAGATTCCTGAGTTCCAGGCAATCAAGTAAAACATAGGATATTTATGTAATTCACTAGACAGAGAATAGATTATAAATACCCCAAATTGTTCTTGAATAACGAAAATTTGCAGTTTTTTTTTCTTCTTACAATGTTAACAGAACAAGCAAGCCGTGCTGCATTGTAGTGAAAAAAAACATTCTTTATCCAAGTTAGACATAAATTACCATGGATTTTTTGTTGCGACGAAAAATACCTGATTTTTGTTTACTCTGTATTTAGAATCAACCAGAAGCGTTTTGATGCCAAAATACTTCAATTGATTTTGTTGAAAAAAAAGAATGCCTCCTGCCACCCAAAAAACAGAAGTAAAAAATATATTGACAAAATTTTTGATTTGAGAAATTTTTTTTGTACGGCATCCTCTTCTCCCCTTTTCTAACCACCCAATGCCACCCACAGCGACTCACAGCGACCCACGGCACGACAAAATTTTTGACCTGAGAAAATGTTTTTGAACGGCATTATAAGTGTAGTTTTCCCGCAAGTCACAGCGCGGCCCATTTTCCCGTTATTGTGCATCCACAAATTATGCATAAAATTCTACTTTCGACTTGATTTGATCAAGGAGCATGTATTATTGTGAAAAAAAAGTTCTATATCCAAGTTAGACATAAATTACCATGGATTTTTTGTTGCGACGAAAAATACCTGATTTTTGTTTACTCTGTATTTAGAATCAACCAGAAGCGTTTTGATGCCAAAATACTTTAATTGATTTTATTGAAAAAAAAGAATGCTTCCTGCCACCCAAAAAACAGAAGTAAAAAATATATTGACAAAATTTTTGATTTGAGAAATTTTTTTTGTACGGCATCCTCTTCTCCCCTTTTCTAACCACCCAATGCCACCCACAGCGACTCACAGCGACCCACGGCACGACAAAATTTTTGACCTGAGAAAATGTTTTTGAACGGCATTATAAGTGTAGTTTTCCCGCAAGTCACAGCGCGGCCCATTTTCCCGTTATTGTGCATCCACAAATTAGCATAAAATTCTACTTTCGACTTGATTTGATCAAGGAGCATGTATTATTGTGAAAAAAACAGTTCTATATCCAAGTTAGACATAAATTACCATGGATTTTTTGTTGCGACGAAAAATACCTGATTTTTGTTTACTCTGTATTTAGAATCAACCAGAAGCGTTTTGATGCCAAAATACTTTAATTGATTTTATTGAAAAAAAAGAATGCTTCCTGCCACCCAAAAAACAGAAGTAAAAAATATATTGACAAAATTTTTGATTTGAGAAATTTTTTTTGTACGGCATCCTCTTCTCCCCTTTTCTAACCACCCAATGCCACCCACAGCGACTCACAGCGACCCACGGCACGACAAAATTTTTGACCTGAGAAAATGTTTTTGAACGGCATTATAAGTGTAGTTTTCCCGCAAGTCACAGCGCGGCCCATTTTCCCGTTATTGTGCATCCACAAATTAGCATAAAATTCTACTTTCGACTTGATTTGATCAAGGAGCATGTATTATTGTGAAAAAAACAGTTCTATATCCAAGTTAGACATAAATTACCATGGATTTTTTGTTGCGACGAAAAATACCTGATTTTTCTTTATTCTGTATTTAGAATCAACCAGAAGCGTTTTGATCCCAAAATACGTCAATTGATTTTGTTGAATCAAAAGAATGCCTCCTGCCACCCAAAAAACAGAAGTAAAAAATATATTGACAAAATTTTTGATTTGAGAAATTTTTTTTGTACGGCATCCTCTTCTCCCCTTTTCTAACCACCCAATGCCACCCACAGCGACTCACAGCGACCCACGGCACGACAAAATTTTTGACCTGAGAAAATGTTTTTGAACGGCATTATAAGTGTAGTTTTCCCGCAAGTCACAGCGCGGCCCATTTTCCCGTTATTGTGCATCCACAAATTAGCATAAAATTCTACTTTCGACTTGATTTGATCAAGGAGCATGTATTATTGTGAAAAAAAAGTTCTATATCCAAGTTAGACATAAATTACCATGGATTTTTTGTTGCGACAAAAAATACCTGATTTTTCTTTATTCTGTATTTAGAATCAACCAGAAGCGTTTTGATCCCAAAATACGTCAATTGATTTTGTTGAAACAAAAGAATGCCTCCTGCCACCCAAAAAACAGAAGTAAAAAATATATTGACAAAATTTTTGATTTGAGAAATTTTTTTTGTACGGCATCCTCTTCTCCCCTTTTCTAACCACCCAATGCCACCCACAGCGACTCACAGCGACCCACGGCATGACAAAATTTTTGACCTGAGAAAATGTTTTTGAACGGCATTATAAGTGTAGTTTTCCCGCAAGTCACAGCGCGGCCCATTTTCCCGTAATTGTTCATCCACAAGTTAGCATAAAATTCTACTTTCGACTTGATTTGATCAAGGAGCATGTATTATTGTGAAAAAAAAGTTCTATATCCAAGTTAGACATAAATTACCATGGATTTTTTGTTGCGACGAAAAATACATGATTTTTGTTTACTCTGTATTTAGAATCAACCAGAAGCGTTTTGATTCCAAAATACCTTAATTGATTTTGTTGAAAAAAAAGAATGCTTTCTGCCACCCAAAAAAACAGAAGTAAAGCCGATATTTACAAAATTTTTGATTAGGGAATTTTTTTATGTACGGCACCTTTCCCCCCCTCCTCTAGCAACCCAGTGCCACCCCCAGCGACTCACAGCGACCCCCGGCACGTCAAAATTTTTGACCTGAGAAAATTTTTTTGCCAATGTTAAATTCACCCAAGTTGATAAATATGCAAATTCCGAGAGAAACCAAGAGTCCTGTGGCTTTATAAGATTGCCTACAAGTTGCTTAACATCATTAATAACGATTTACTAAGAACGTTTTTGATTACCAAAAACAACTAAGGACCAATATGATTTCACAGTTAGAACTCAACATCGAAATAATGAACTAAGCCGAGAAATTTTGTGAACTCCAAGATTGACGGTCAATACGTTTTTTATTGCAGTTATTTAGTGTGATCGCCATTTTAAAAGCAAAATACCGTATATTAAACACCAAATTTTGACCATGCGACACCAATTTAAAAAATCCCAATGTGAGGTTAACCCAGATGAAAATTCGACCATCTTCTTCTTTGTGGAAATTAATGGATGATGTAAAAATCGTTATTCCTGATGTAAAGAAATTTGTAGGCAATCGTTTAAAGCCACAGAATTTGCTTTTACAACTCGGTGTCGGAATTTGCATATTTATCAATTTTGGAGAATTCGAGGAAACACCTCAACATCAGAAAAAAAAATTTCATGGTTGCGTTTGGGGGAAAGTAGGGTTGGACGATTTTGTAAACTCTGTTCACAATATCAATATAGCCTTTTTAAAATCAATATTAAAAGCACAAAAAATTGAAACGGACACTGTGCTTTAGAAAACACGGTAAACCGGCTTTTGTTATACCGCAAAAAAAGGAAGTATTGCTTCCAAACAATGAATCACACCTAAATAATTCAATTTACGGGATAAAAAGTTCCTAAATCGCAAATAACCTAGCAAAATTTGAGATTGTGAGTCTTGCCTTTAAACTTTTTAGCGCTACTGTACATAAGGTACCAAGAACACTGAAGTTTGTCTGATTTTCATCAGAAATTGCTTCCAGAAACATGAGATTTATGTTAAGAGACAGAGACAGGGACAAAAACAAATGCATCCGATGGTATGCCACTCATTAAAAGCATATGATTAATAATTAAA
This sequence comes from Turbatrix aceti, assembly GCA_963969345.1. Classification (NCBI taxonomy): domain Eukaryota; kingdom Metazoa; phylum Nematoda; class Chromadorea; order Rhabditida; family Panagrolaimidae; genus Turbatrix; species Turbatrix aceti. Next base: position 9,250,664 of record OZ017770.1, read on the forward strand.
AAAACTACAAAAAAACAGTAAAAAAACGGCTTGACGTTGACATCAACATTGCACTTGACGTTCATAGTAAATCGTCGGAATCGAGCCAGAACCGAACTGGATATAGTAGATAAACATATAAAATTTTAAGTAAAAACTGCGAAATCCAAAAACTTTTTTATCTCTTTACTCCGGGAAACCATGAAAAAAACAGGGTAAAATTACAACAATTAAAGCGAAAAAAGATAAACCGATTTTTGATAAAAAACACAGAATGAATAAAAGAAAATCAAAATCATCATTCAACAAAACGTTGCCATCATTCTGGTCTGAAACGTTTTTACCGTAAAATTCATCTGCTTAAGGTATCTATTGGCAGAGTTACAATTGTCTGAAATCAAGTTTTTAATATTTTTGACGATTTTTGACACGTTGTAGATTAAAAATTACGGCATTTCCAAAACCGGAGTGCAAACTAATCAACGTAATTTTTGATAAAAAAAAATCAGAAAAAAACAACATAAAAACACCTTGAAAAGTGCCAAAACAAATCTTGTCACTGTGACCCTGTTTTAAATGCTATTTAAGGTGTGAAACCTATGTCTTTATTTTTTTCTGATTTTTCATCAAAAACTACGTCGATGAATACGCACCATAGCTTTGGATATGCCGTAGTTTTTTAGCTACAACAAGTCAAAAATCTTCAAAAATGACAAAAAAGTGATTTCAGGCGATCGTACTAACTCTGCCAGTAGATGCCTCAGGCAAGTGAATTTTACGGTAAAAACTTTTCATAATAAAAGCAACTTTTTGGCGAATTTTCAAAACGTCACCTTAGAAACTCCACCTGCCTCAGACAGAGTATATCGGTCCGGAGTAACGGCGTTCGGGATCCCAATCTGGCGGAGTAACGATAGACATGCCGTTGTCCACCCGGAACTCACACATGCGGAACTGCAGATACCGGTAATCGACTTTCGATTTGGCATCCAGGGTGTCGATGTAATTCATGAATTCTCCAAAGACAGGAGGAGAGTTTTGCAGAAACTCTTTCTTGGCTTGTTGCTGGGAAAAGGAACGACACTTGCTTTTGAACATCTCGACGCGTTGGTTTCTGGCGATATCTTTCCAGGGCAATTTGCCGGCAGCCAGCTTCACCATAGAAAATAACCAAGACTCGAGATCGTCCACAGCACCGACGTTGCCCTGAGTTTGAGCAGTACGAGACTGATATCGAAGCGTGCCGCCCAACGCTTTCGAGACGTCACTGTAAATCAGTAAGCTCAAAAAATTGTTCAAAACACACAAAACAAAATTACCTCAATTTCTTGGTCATGCCGAAATCAGACAAGAAAATGAAGTGTCGATGCTGGTGATTTTGGTTTCCCACGAGGAAATTTGCTGGCTTCACGTCTGAATGGTAGTAGTCAAGCTTGTGGAGATGTTCGATAGCGGATAATGTTTGGTCAGCGATTTGAAAAATCGTACTCCATGAAAACCTGCGATCCGGCATGCGTTGTCGCAGATATTCAAGGTTTTTGCCTAGAACCGGCATCAACATGAACCGGAAGGCAGCTTCGTAGACGTAGATACTGCTGGCGCGGAAGAAGTTCGGGCTGGGGAAATCTCGCAGACTCTTGAGCACGGATGCTTCTCGTTTCAGTGACTACAAAAATATTTTATTCATTTGCAAATAAATGACAAATAATTACCTTGTTTTTCGGATTGATTTCTTCACACTTCATAGCCCACTGACGTGAAACTCTTCCGGACTTAACGTCCACCGAAAAAACAGTTCCGAAGCCCCCTTTACCGAGAATTTCCAGCACTGTGAACTCCTGCGGTGGGATCAGGAAGCAATCACCGACGTTGGGAAGCATGGGGAAGAGAAATATGTATGTAGTCTCTACTTTGGATTCGACGACAAAGATGTTTTGCGCAAAATCAACGCTGCCTCGCTTTACCGAACAGTGAGCGAGATAGGACGAAACGCCGTCTTCCTATGTCCCTGTGGCCCTCTGCAGTAGTGACTGTGGTGCGCAGTGTACAAAAAAATACAAAAGATGTGAAAAGAACAATGGTTTGGTAGTCTCGTTGAGTCAAAATGAACGTGGTCGCGGACAGAAGACAGGCAACGTTGATGGCATCGTTGACTATGACATCGATGACTTTACTATTTTTTCGACCAATGCAATATTTTGTATGTAATCAGGCTGAGGTCTAGTGGTAAGACGCGTAGTACCTTGCAGCAGTCTCGCATTGTGCTTCTCGTAACAGAGTATTTCCCAACACGCGCGTTGCTCTCGCAAGAGTCTACTACTAACAGTGAGCGAGATAGGACGAAACGCCGTCTTCCTATGTCCCTGTGGCCCTCTGCAGTAGTGACTGTGGTGCGCAGTGTACAAAAAAATTACATAAGATGTGAAAAGAACAATGGTTTGGTTGTCTCGTTGAGTCAAAATGAACGTGGTCGCGGACAGAAGACAGGCAACGTTGATGGCATCGTCGATTATGACATCGATGACTTTACTATTTTTTCGGCCAATGCAATATTTTGTACGTAATCAGGCTGAGGTCTAGTGGTAAGACGCGTAGTACCTTGCAGCAGTCTCGCATTGTGTTTCTCGTAACAGAGTATTTTCCAACACGCGCGTTGCTCTCGCAAGAGTCTACTACTAGGTTCTTGCTTTGTTGCAAACTATCCTTTTCCTGAAGTTGTTTGCCGTGGACTCTGAAACATCATTCGGAGGCAAAAACAATCCTTGTTTCAATTACTACTAAATTAGCGTGGTTAAGCAAAATCGACAATTGTGCAATGCAAAAAATCGTGAAACACTGGGACAATAATAAAAAAAAGTTTGAGGACCACACAACGCTTTGCATAAATCCGTTAACTTAAAAAAATTGATCAAACATTTGACATTCGTAGTACAAAATTTCTTTCAATAATTTTTTTTTTAAATTTTCTGAAAGCAAAAAGTTCTTTATATCTTTTTGACAAAAATATAGTTTTACCTTTTCACAAAATTTATTATAAAAATCACGTTAATTTTTCTTAGCGTTATAGATAAATTGTTGTCATCTGTAACAAAAATCAGGAGGATTCTTGTCTCAACCTCCGACTGCTAAAACTTGAAAAACGATATAATACTCAGTTTCGACTTCTTCAAGTTCGGATTTTTTTTTCACTATGCAATTTTATAATCACCAGATCTAGGACCGTCCGAAAATTATTTTTCTGTTGTCAATGTAAACGCAGAGCGACAAAATTCACTTTTGAATTTTGTATGAAAAAAATCGCACCCCTGATAAATGCAAAACAAAATGCAAAATGAAATTTTTATTTTAGAAAAACAATTTTTATGTACAAACAAATGCGATAACAAATTTGGGGAATGAAGGAAAAACTGCTTGAATTTCTAGTCTTCTTCGCCGTTTTTGTCGTCTTCACCATACAACAAACCGGTGTAAGGATGGTCGGGATCCCAGTCCAGAGGCGTGTTGTAGGCAATACCGCTGCACGCTCGGTACTTTTGGAGTTTCAATTGAATCAACCAGTACTCAATTTTCGACGTTGCCGTGAGTTGTTTCATGTAGTTCAAGATCCAGTCGAAGACAGGCGGACTCCTGCGAAGGAGGCGTTGCTTGAATCGATAGTCGGAAAAGCAAGCTTGCTTCCAGTAAAGTATGATCGATGCATATTTGGCTTGAAAACCATCCCAGGGAAGAGTGCCCGACACCAGTTTGACCATCGAATAAAGCCAGGCTTCAAGGTCATCATTGGCACCAGCGACTTGCTTGGCTTGACATGCACGGGACATGTACCGAAGCGTCCCCCCGTATTTACCTGATCGATCACTGAAAATCAACAAGCTCAGAAAGCGGCTCATAAAAAATAAAAAAATAAATTACCTTATCGTTTGAGCAAGTCCGAAGTCGGTGAGGTAGACATTTTGGACGTCTTTTCTGCCAATCAGAATGTTGGCAGGCTTGATATCGCAATGAAGAACGTCCATTTCCTGAAGGCGTTCGAGCGCTATGAGAGTTTGCGACGCAATTTGGAGAACCGTGGCAACGGAAAAGCGTTGGCCTGGCATGCTTCGGCGTGCGTCGTCCAAATTCTGACCGAGCAATTGGAGACGGATATATCGAAATGATCCGTATTCATGAGCCCTGCTTGAGACAACTATGTGGCTGTTCCTGCACTCGAGGCGCTTCAACATGGCGGCTTCGTTGGCTAACATCTATAAAAATAAATTTTTTACAAGCAAATGCCTGATGAATAAAGCCTACTTGATGACGTGCCGTTAAACTTTCGACCTTCAGCGCGCACTTCCAGTGCCTTTGTTCACGTGAATATACGTAGATCAAAAACACGACCCCAAAAGAGCCTTGCCCGAGCTGCTTTTTGAGCACGTAGTGCTTTTTTGGGAGATTCAGGGTATCGCCGACGCGTGGAAGCATCTTCCTCGAAACAAATAACTAACGACTATCTAGAGCAACAACGAGACGTCCGCCAACTGCGTTGAAAAGAAACCCCTGATTTTTTTGCCTGTGTAGTTTGTCTGTCATGCCAGCCCCTGCACCCACAACGTTCGCCTCGTTTTACCGCACTGCAGCATGAAAAGAACAAAAGGAAAAACGTAACATACAACAGAACGAAGAACGCCGTTCCTTATGGCCATCGACAGCGGCCGTCGTGTGCACAAGGAAGAGAAAAACAATCGAAAATAGTTCCGTTGAGTCAAAAAGAACGAGGAACATGGACTGCACGCGTTCCTCGCAGCAGGTTCGCGTCCAACATTTGTGTGGCTCTTCCAAGTGTCTGTGCTCTTGTAGAGTCATGGACTATCCCTCTTCCGAGCGACGGTGATGTGGACGGAAAAGAGTGCATGCAAAGAGACTTTTCTAAGTCATGCAATAACACAGAATTCATGCAGCGACAGCTTTTATCTGGACTGAACCGTTGTTTCTCGGTTTTTTTTATCTCCAGATCGTTGAGAGTCAGTGTGTATACTGAAAATTCAATTTCACATAATGCATTGCAATCAATTATGTACCTCTATGGGCTCGGTTTTCTGACCGAGCTCAGCCTTCAGTTTCTGCATCTGGACGTGAAATGACGGCGAAGAATCGTTTTCGATTTCTGATTCACAACTAACGTAATGAAAAAAGAACGTCGTTCTTCTTGGCCATCTGCAGTGGTGGCCGGGGTGTGCAGAAGGTGGTAACAAACTTGACACACATAACTCGTTTTTTTGACCCGGACCTCCTGCAACGTCGTTCCTGCGTCTCTCCGTTGCCGTCGTTCCTACGCGAAAAGCTTCTTTTTTGCTCCGCTTGCTCCCTTCCGCTCCGAGTCATCCCTCCTCTAGGGATGCGAGGGGATTATCCGGTCATCGCTGGGAAGAAGTATTGAGGGAAGTATGGGGGAAACATCCGAGCTTTGGAGGCATGAGGTGAAGAGCATTTTCTGGAAGTGCAGATATCTGTGCTGTCCCTGTGGGACCTCGTGGTCAGTAAGAAGGAAGGCGTCACATCGGTTACCGTAGACCGCTCGCTACTCGACCATGTGCTGTGCCGTATCTAGAATGCTTTTCAAACGCACTTTCACGTCGGGTGGAAGGTCCCTTGGAGTCTTTGGGGACTTGGCGCGTCCGTCTCCGGTGTCTTGCGTCTCTGAGACGCCCGGCGTTAGTCGACTTCCCTCCCTGGCCTGTTGGGAGGTCCAGATCGCCCTTCATACTCGGGATTCCGCCGCAGCTCGTCGTACGTTGTTGCCTTGTTCGTTGCTCCTTGGAGACCGATCCCAAAAAGGCTCTATATTATCAAGTCCGTGGGTCTCAACCGCTTGATCCGTACCTGTAATAAAAACCGGCAAACGCCGTAAAACCAACCACTTTACCGTCTTCTGATCGGACTTCATTGATCCGCTGGGGCTGCTGTCGCCCATCTTCTTCCAGGCATTTCGCCTAGACGTGGGTAGCCGGTGAGAGCCCGTGTTGCGTCGTAGTAATTTCTTGCTTCGTGTCTATACAGTCTATCGACCTTTCGACTCAGACATCTCCCGGGGATCTGACTTCGACTTCGGTTCTGATGTCAGGCGTGTGTCTAGCCTCGCTCTCGCCCGGCGAGCCATCAAACAAATAGCATCTACGCCGCTACTATCTGTCCACCGCATTCCGCTTGTAACGACACTCGCATGTCTTCGTGTCCCTAGGTTCTTTTCCATTTTCTGCCGGCTCTCCTGAGTGATCTTACCTTATTTTGTTTCGCTAAAACTCTTTCTGAAATAGTGAGTGGGTGAGAGGGTGGGTGACTACGGAAAAACAACCGCAGATAAAGAGAAAACTCACTCTCGATCGCGAATTCGGAATCGCGTCGGGAGTTCCCCAAGCGCATGCTTCGGGACTCCTCTCTGCTCAGTTCCGCTTACATGCTCCTCGCAGCATAGTCGTGTCCAACGCATGCGTGGCTCTTCCAAGCGTCTGTGTTCTTGTTGAGTCGTGGACTATCCCTCTTCCGAGCGCTGTTGCTGTGGACAGAAAAGAAAGGATGCGAAGAGACTTTTCCATGCATGGAACTGCGTGTCCGTTGGCTCTACAAAAATTATCCAACATATGTACATATTTATCTGTTTTTTTACGAGCTAACAGTTTTGTTTATTTGTAATTTTGTTTATCCATTTATGTATTTTTTTGATAACATCTTTGATAATTTTTTTTTTAGTTTATGGATTCCGATTTTTATGTCTGAATTAAATTTTTGAATTTTCAGCTCTTTCGTTTCTTTTGCTTCTGATTTGCATCCGCCAGCTTTGCTCTGATCGCTATGGATTCTCAGGTTGGTATTTTTTATATTTCTTTTGTTACAATGTCAGACAAAAAAGCAAATAGTAACATTTCTTTGTTTCTTTTACTCAGAATTAGGAAAATTTGAGATAAAACTTTTCAAAAAACTGAAAAGGTCATTTTTTTCAAGTGTAATTTTGAAAAAAATGACATTGCAGAATTTGACAATTTGAGTTTGAGGTATTTTTTTAAACATAAAATTAATAAATATTTTGTAACAGGAATCTTGAAACCATGATGATTTTCATGACGATTGTAACGCAACGCACCACGATGAACAAGCTTTATTCCCGATATCTGGGTTTTGACAAAGTCAATTTTTTTTTTAATTTTATATGTTTTGATTCTTTTGATTTTTGTATTAATCGCACGAATTTTGGTAGATTTTTGTATGATTGTGTTAAAAAATTTACCTAACTGAACAACTCTTGGAGAACAAACGAAATTTTATGCATGGCTGCCAATTTGAATCAAAATGTGATTCTTGAAATTTTATAAAACTGTTCTGTTTACATTCTAAATATTTTTTTACCCCAAAAACCTCAATACTTTTTTCAACTACAAAAGCGTTGACAAATTTTTGTAAAATTTTAGTTGCAAAAATTTTAGTAAAGCACCTTCGTATTTGATTTGTATTTTGCAGATAGATTCAGATGTCGAAATCTTGGACGTTCGGCCCATTGCACTTCCTGTCAAGTTTTTCCTACCGCCCAATGTGGCCTGGATGCTCAACCAGTGCTGTAAACACGGATTGAAGTTTATAACACAGACTGACATCGTTCAGGAAAAATACGCAATTTCTCTATCTTCTGTCGTACCTCGTACACTCGTGAGAATGAGTGGAGACGGACACTGCGGATACCGCGCTCTCGCATACTGTGTGACGGGTCTTCAAGATTCGCACAGTAAAATCAGGTCCCTCGTCTGCGACTTCATCGAAGACATACGGTACCAAGGGACATCAAACCGGTTTTCGGTCGAAAAAAATGGTTTGTCATATTGACGACAATGACTGTTTATCACCTTCAAACAAACTTGTTTTAGTCCTTAAGGTTCTTAACGTGCGATATCCCGGCGTCATTCAGGGGGTCAAGAGGCATCGTCAAGTAGTAGGCAAGCAACCATCTGACAAGTCTATTTGGCTTCAGACAGGTCATCTCTTCGTTGCTTCTCACCTGTTTGAAGCCAATATCGTCGTTTTTATCGGACTGGCAAACGGCGTTCCAAACTGGGAGTTCGTCAACCCTTTCCAGGCAGGACGACCCACCTTGATGCTTGCCAACACAAGCAATACCCACTGGAACGTGGTCACCGAGATTCATCGTTTATAAGGGGTTCTGGAAAAGGGTTCTTTACACGTGTGCTTGTTTTTCAACCTTTCCTGATTTAGTTGTCCTTCGTTCGGTTTCTGGGGTTTTTTTGAATTTTTTTTTGTTTTGTAAATAATTTTCAGTATACATTTTTTCCCCAATAAATTTCGTGCTTTTTCTTTGAATGGTTTTGACTGCATATGCTTTGCTTACATTTTACATACATTTCAATGTTCAAAAACATTTGCTGTTTGATACTTTCCGTCTTACTGGTTTTGTGGCACAAAAAAGGTAAGAAAAGTCCCGTAGAGACAAATGCTGGGAATATAAAGCTTTGAATGCGTTGATTAAAAATAGCCGTTTAATATCGGACGGAATTGAAAAGTCTAGAGAATAAAAAAAATTGTATCTAAGTGATTTGGTTGAAAACAAGTAAAGTAACCCCAGTTCCTTACCCCTCGATCTCACAGATACACGCGTCAAATATAGCTTTTATTGAGAAACACAAAAACAACAACAAAATGTATGCACATCAAAAAGCGGCTCCTGCAGGCCCGTACCTACCTCCTTTTATGCCGTTGCCTTATTGGCAACTGCAGTGGCTTTTAGGAGCCAGACAGGCACTGCAGGGTGTGGCTGGGGCCTTTTCGGCGCAGGTTGTAAAATTATAAACATAGTTTTACAACCAGCTCCCAAATTAGACATCACCCTGACACGTCACCCTTCCCCGCTTGCCTCAGGGGCGGGATTTCGTCGGTGTAGGTAAGCCTCAGCTACTAGAGATCCACAAATCGAGGCAACTAAGAAGAAGCCTGCCGAATTCTTTTCCCGGTTGGGTACATTGAGGATGGAGGCACGGTTGTCGGTTTGAGTAAAAAATAGTATATATCTTAAAGTATTCACCGGTTCTATCCTTTAGATCCCACAGACACACGAGTACCAATAACTTTTATTCAACGATTAAGCAACAACAAAATATAAATTAGCTCTCGGGAGCCAGCCGGGCGCGGAAGGTGTGGCTGGGGCCTTTTTAGCCGCAGGTTGTAAAACTATACAGTTTTACAACCTGCTTCTAAACGAGGCAGATCACCAAAACCACAACACCCTTCCGGCGCTCGGGGGAACTAATGATAGGGGGCCAGCGTGGGGGTGGGCACGTCTTCTGTGGGGACAAGCTTGAGGTTGTCCACGTCGGCGCGGGTCCTATCCACCATAAAGAACGCCGACGGGTTGGGGCGGAACAATGGGGTTTTGAGGAGGTCAGCGTGTTGCCGCAGTTCAAAGAATTGCGTCTCCTTACTGACCATGCTCAGAAGACGGGGAAAAGTGATATCAAAGATTGCCAGTGTCGTTGCGGTAATGAGCCGTGCCTTGATAGATGTCTGATTCAGAAGCTCGCGTGCTAGCAGCGTTGGATTGGCTGCGGCAAGGGCTACTGTTGCATCTGACATGGCTTCGAGTCCGTCGCAAACGTGACGTAGTGCGGACGTGAAAAAATTCTTCGCTACGTCATCAGCATTTCTCTGCAGCGCTGTTAGCTGCGCGGCGAGTTGGTTGCTGTGAACTATGCCAACATTGCTGATTTCTGGAGCTTGACGTTTTCTCTTTACTGCCGATGATCTCTGTGCTTGAGCATGAATCCACGTTTGTTCGGTAATTGCGTAGCCTTGTTCCCGGGTCGTGGCACCAATTAAAGTATTCACCGGTTCTATCCTTTAGATCCCACAGACACACGAGTACCAATAACTAATAAGTGGTCAACGATTAAACAACAACAAAATATAGATTAGCTAATAAGTGGTCCCCGCTGGCTTCCCTCACCTCCCTTTTATGCAGTCGCCTTATCGGCGACTGCACGGAGGCTCTCGGGAGCCAGCCGGGCGCAGAAGGTGTGGCTGGGGCCTTTTTAGGCGCAGGTTGTAAAACTATACAGTTTTACAACCTGCTTCTAAACGAGGCAGATCACCAAAACCACAACATATCTCGAGAAACTAACGACAACAGATCGGGAAAACTGCATCCAAAAATGTCTCGGATGCTCAGGGTGCCACAGGTGGTTCATAAAATGAGAGAGGGAGGGTTCATGGGGTTGCGTAGTTTCCATCGTCCTTTTCAATATCATATTTATACTAACAGTCGAATATATATAACATACATACTATATGGTTGGACCGGGAGTGGCGCAAGATGAAAAAGTGATGTGATCTGAGATGGAAAGGTATTTATATAGTATAAATTGAGGGCGTGGTGATTTGTCTCATAACCACAGTGGCGTTTTACAGCCTTTTCAGGTCGTTGCGATAAGCTTTGTGTTCTTTGCGGTTTATTTTGTCGATAACGACGTATATCGCTGTTCCTTGTGTCTTCTCGTGCATCTAATGTTTGCCAAGCGAATCTCTCTGACAAACAATAGCACCTGTTGTACAGTCGGCGCTTACCATTTTTTTCGTTATCTCCGCTAACCATTTTTTAGTAGGTCTTCTGCCCACAATGAAAGCTTGTAATTCATCAAATGGTGGAACATTATCTCGCTTGTGGCCAGGCCGATCAAAAGAAACAGTGAGCAAGACGATGGAATTTCCGAATCAAAATTGAAGTAAGTCCATATCGCTATAGATTACGTTCTGGACAAGGTGAAAACTTGGTGGACGTATCAGGGGTCAAGTAAACCATAAAAAAAATTAAAAATTAGGTAAAAACATTGAAAAACAAGGCAACACAAAACATATTATTCAAATGAATTTTACAGAATGCCTCGATAACAATAACAGTTGTAAAAAATTATTTTAAACAATAATAAATACACATTTCAAGATACATACGTAGCTGATTGATGTTCCCTTTTTATTTTGATGAATAAATACATATAGTTTTGATCGTGACTTTATCAGATAAACAACTCTCTGGCAAAGCACAAAGCAAGGTGCAAAGTTCAAGCAGAACAACTGAAGGTCAATAGCGCATAAACAAGCAGGCAGACATTGACAAAAACAAGATAAACGACGTGATAGCTGTCTCTTTTTTTGTTTAGAGGCCGTTAACAATGGCAGTGACAGCGGTGTTGACTGCAGAGAGGGGCTGGTGGAAAGGCTGTTGAGCCCGGTCGATCGTTAGCAGCGAGGGCTTATTCATTTGTATATTTTTGCTCTCACGGAAATTAGCCGTGGCTTGTTGAATCAGCTTTAAAAAAATTTTTTGATTAAGGTACGCAGGTAAAAACCCTGATTTTTTAAATTTTCGGCTTGATGTTTTTTTCTATGGTATAAATAATTCATTTATTTCAATATTTTTTTTTGTTTTTTTTTGAAAGCGCAGCGCTAAATTTGAACTACCTTTTTATCATGAATTAATTAATTAATGACACAACAGAAATTAGAAATTAGTAAAAGTGGCAACAATTATAAAAAATGGGCGCGCATTATTTTTCAAGCACCACTTAAATAAATAGTTTTGTTTCAGAAATGCGAGTGCTTGTCTTCATCGCTGTCCTAATCACCGTCGCTCACGGTCTTCTCGGCCGTACCCAGTCTTCGGGTGCACGAGGCACTCTTATGTGCAACAACGCACCAGCCACCGGCGTTACCGTCAAACTCTTCGACGACGATCACGGCGTGGATACTGATGATCTTATGGGCTCCACTAAGACCGACCGCAGTGGCAAATTCCAGGTGTCAGGTCATACCGACGAGTTCACTCCCATTGACCCTAAGCTCAACGTGAGTTTTCTTCTACGCATTGTGAATTGGCTTTAACGTCACAATCCTTTTCAGATTTACCACGACTGCAACGATGGCATCAAGCCCTGCCAGCGCAAGGTCACGATCAAGATTCCTGACCGCTACATCACAAGCGGCAAGGTTGCCAAGACGTTCTACGAGGCGGGTACCATCCAACTAGCCGGCAAGTTCCCTGGCGAAACCCGCGACTGCATTCACTAACTCACGTTTCTTGTTTCTCGTTTTGCCTGAATGTCTGTCATTTTGCCTCAATAAATTTTTTAAACAAAAAAAAAGTTGGAACAACCTTATTTTGTACTGCTCAATATTTAATTTTTCATTCAGTGTTCTTAATAAATTTTTTTTGTCTGCTGTTGTATTTCTTGTCAAAGAAATATAATGTAGCAGAAACTTTTTGACAAAAAAAATAAAAAAAAGGTTATAAAAACTTATTATTCAATTACAGGAAGCCTTCAGATTGTGATATTTATTTAAGTTCGATAAACCAATAGTTTTTGCGTTTTGCTCTTGCTGCTCGTTTTTTTTTTCATTTTGCTCAATTAAACATGACATTGCCGGCTTGCGAGCGCTTCTTCGTAGATCCAAGCCACTTTGTAGAAGTTCGTTAATCAGTACTCATAACATCCCAACAAACGTGATGATATCGCTGATCCTAGACTATGACTACGACGACATCGCCTATCACAACCAGGACAAGAGCTTGCCCCGCGTAACCTGCCGGCGGCTAGAATGACGACTTTGCGTCATCAGATTGGTCTCTGCAGCCGGCGCAGCCTTCCACGTGGCAGCGCATCTTCTTTGCTTCACGCTCGTGGCGCGCTCGCTAGTCCCATAGTCCTGGCACCAGTCATTCGCATCAATAACGTGAAATTGAAGACAGCGCTAACATATTTTAATTTTACCTCAGTGTTTGAATGAGTAAGCTTTGATCATTGCTAACGTTTGAAGCGGCAACAAATTTTTCCCTTAAACAGTAAATTCAATATATGTATGCATGCGCATCAATTCATAAACAAAATTTATAATTCAGCACTGCAATAACTTCAACAAAAGGACAAAGGAGAAAATACCGTCAATCAAGAACAACGATGTCGTCATCAGACGAAGTCATTTTGATTTCCTCGGCGTGGTTTTCGGAATGCTGATACTCACGAATGGAAATGTAATGCAGGACATCGGCTTCGAAGAAGGGCACGCCGATCATCGTGGTAAACAGACAGGATGGCATGACGAGATTCAGAGCGCCTTTTTCCATCCATTCGTGGTCATTCTGGAAAGTGTCTTTGATCGACGACACGGCGCAGATTCCAACCAGCTGTTCTCTGCCCATTTTCTTTATGAGGTCGCGGAGATTGGTGAACGGCATATTTGACATAGGATTGTCTTCGGGGTAGAGCATGGCGTGCTTGCTGCGAAAACGTACGCCGGTTTCGGGAGCATTGACACAAATTGTGTCAAAGATAGCAAAACTGACACCGGGGGATTTCAAAAAAATTGAAACGAAGCGAAGCAAAATATCGGTGTCGACGTTACTGTGCTTCGCTAGAAGATCAATATGCACACCATGGCATTCGATTTCCTTGACGCCTTCGTTATGTTCGAAGCGCGGAAAGAGACGGGATGGTAGAATTTTTCCGTCATAATTGACGTCAACCAGTCGCGTGTTCGCCACATTTTGGCCAGGAATAGTGAACGGCGGAATTGGCTTCGTGCTGAAAAAGATCAACAAACAGCTTAATTTCATTTCAGAAATAAAACTCACCCCGGTCTGAACGAACATGTTATTACCATATAAGGCATAACACATCTGAGCCTTTCCGCGGCCTTTTCTTCAACCTTGACGACTTCGCGGCGATCTTGAAAAAAAGCCTGTAACGCACGGAGTTAAGTTGAAAAAAACAAACAAAAAGATATGTTGGTTACCATGTTTTTCAGATACCGCATCGCCGAATTGCCGTAACCTTGAGGCCGAAAGACGATCAAGTTTTTCATTTGGTCTGACGGCTTCTGGTCACGGGGCCACGCATCGAGACTTTCGACAACCTTGGGCGGTGTGCAAACTGCTCGGCACATCAGCACACGCAGTGGAACATCAGGAAGTTCGTGTCCAAAAACAAGACCATCGAGGCACTTAGTAAAAAAAGCTCCTAAAAATAATTTTGAGTTTTACTACATATGTATGTAGTAGGTAAAAAACAAGCTCTTTCAACAAAAATTGACTATTTTTTGTAAAAAATAAAAAAAAAGTAAAATAAAAAATGTTTTTTAGACAAAATATAAATATTTTCTAAATTTTGGCTCAAAAAATGAAGCTTTTCAACCAAAACTAACCTTTCTGTGACACGGTGTGATCGATTATTGACAGATTTCCGTAGGGAACGCCATACGCAAAGACTGAATCCTCAAAGATGGGGTCGTAGCCAGGGAGTAGATAGAACACCATCTGAGTGATAGTGTCAGGGTGAAATCGCTTGAAGTAAACGAGGCTATCATCAAAAGATTTTTTCAATTCATCATTCACGCATTTCTTCAGATCATGAAGCACGAAACGCGAAAAGGCCGATTTACTGTTGAAAAAAGTTGGCAGTTGGCTGTTGAAGCTGTTTAAGAGTACATGTTGTCCTTCATCGACAACGCCAAGGGAATATAAGGGATTCTTTTGCATGGCAAGAACAGGAGGAACTTTGAAGGTGGTGTTGTGAAAGCCACTAAAAAGAAAAAAAAGGAAAAATGAACTTCAAAAAAAGCAAGCAAAAAAACTCACCACAAATCGACATCATCACAGCTTGCGGGATTACGATCTTCCGCTTCCATTGTCCGAGATGTGAACCACTGAGACACCGGAAGATGTGGCAGGAGGTCCGAGGCGAAAAGTTTGCACAATCTACAAAAAGTAGAATCCAAAGGTTCTCTGCACGAAAAGATAATAAAAAACACCCGGATAATGTAAAACCAATGAATAACATCAAAAATTTATTCGCAAAAAAGATCGTTTCACAAATAGTGCTTTACTATGTATGTTAATTTTTACAATACTAACACATTCGATAAACGCGGATAACACAAAAGTTGGTCAATTACGATTTACAAATGCAAACAAACCCATAAAACGTTGAAAAAAATTATGGAGTGTTTTTTTGCAAGAAAGACGGGTTTTATAAAAACTCAAGCAAATAAGAGTATAAAACAAAGTGATATTATGGGGCAGTGATTGACATGTGAGGAACAATCGCTCACATGAACTTCGGTGAACCACAGTCCAAATCAAAATCAAAAATAATTATACAAATTAATAAATATGGTCAACCTTCAGCTAAGACACGAGATTTGGTCCAGTGTAACGCAAACCGAAAATATTGCCTTCGCCTTTGCCTCCAAAGACGAAGGCAAAGGCGATGAAGGCGCATCCGGAGACGGAGGCGATCAGAGGCTCCTTTGGTGACAATTCTCTAATTTTCTATTACAAAATCACAGCAGAAAGCAAAATAAGGATAAAAATGCAATTTTAATTTTATTAAATAAAGTGGTACGCTTTTTGTTGATTATTTTTGGTCAGAATTTAAAGTCATCCAAAATTTTTGTCCCAAATTGTAAAGCCAGACTAAGCTCTGAAGGCGATGTAGGCAGAGGCAATTGGAGGTGATCAATCTAAAGGCGCCTCTGAAGGCGATGAAAACAAAGGTGATGTTACACTGATTTGGTCGCGACAGGTAAAGAAAAGTCATTGCGATAAATTCAAGCATATTACACAACCAGTGTTCCGCTCTGGCCAAAATCGACTCTCGACTCTGACTCAGAGTCGAGAGTCGAGAGTCGAAAGAGTCGACTCTTTCGACTCCGACTCCCAGAATCGACTCTTTGACTCCGAGTTAAAATAGGTTCACAAAAAATGCATCAATAAAAGCCTAAAACTGCGTGCTTTCATCTTTAACGAGTTTTTATTTTACAAAATCAAACATTTGGCATCAAAAATGGCTATAAAAGTGTATTTTTTTCAAAAAATTTTCATCAAAGAGTCGACTCCAAAGAGTCAAAAGGTCATTTTGTAAAAATCGACTCTCGACTCTCGACTCTGACTCTGACTCCCGACTTTCAGAGTCAGAGTCAGAGTCAAAGAGTCGACTCTGAGTCGGAGTCAGCGGAACACTGTCGCGGAACATAGCAAACGTCATCAAAAAATAAAAGGACACGTAACACACATAGAAACGTTGCTCACACAATGCCAAGAGCTTTAGGCGATCGAGCTCCAAAATAAAATCCGCATATGTTTATGTTACAAAGACATTTTTAAATGGTATAAATTGCAAACAGTAGGCGGTGATTGCCATGAACACTGCTTCCTCCAGTTTGATGGGTGGGGGAGGGGGTGAATTAGTCAGTTGTTTAGTAGTACGTCCCACGCTGCTTTTCTCTTATACATACTTGCGCACAGACAGACAAACAGCGTTCCGTTGACGCATGCTGTTTTTCAAAGGACGAATGATGACTGCTATCCGAGCAAAAAAGAAAAAGTGACGTTCCACGGACGCTCGAATACATAAACCATCGCCTCTCAGTTTCTACCAGAAAAGGATATTCATCGTAGTTGAAAGCGAAATAATCCTTCCTGTTTTTGAAACCAATATCAGGCTGCTGATGTGCAAGAGCGAACCTATCGTTGATCTAACAACCACGCTGCGCCGTGAAACAAGGAACATGGATTTCTAGTTAACAAAGGATTCTCCTCTTTTAGTGACACTTAGACAATTGGGGATTCAGCGAAACACTTGAATTGCTATACATCTTCATCCGGCAACTGAATGACAAAATTGACCCACATTGCAATTCATGTTTCATCGTTTAAAGCGGTATTTTCAAACTCTGGATGGCAGCGCAAACAAAGTCGCACGTGCGATGGCAAAATCATTAAAAATTGCATTTGAAAAGGAGCCCAGAAATTCAGTAATATGCTGGTGCTTCCAGAATTCGGCTGAGAAGTCCTGTGTGAAATGGACAAGTCTCAACCTGGTTTCACGATTTCACGTACGCAGTAGCTGATTCAATTCTGATGTTTATTTTGCTGTTACAACGGTTTTCACTTTTTTTAACCTCTTTCTTTCAAACATGTGCTTTTTTACAAAAAACTGATGCTAAAAAAGCAACAGTTCAGAAGTCAAAATTTTTATACAGAAAACGAAAAGTACAGGGTGCGTTCTTTCTTATCGGCAAAATATATCTCATTTTTGTGCATTTTGTAATTAGAATCAACCAGGATCTATCCTGCATGAGCTTTTTGTTGCCAAAATACTTCACTTGGTTTATCAGTACACCGGCAATACAAAATGGGATTTTTATCAAAGCTCGCCGTAGTGCACGAGACTAAAAATTAAAAAAAGGTAAAAAATATTTTGTTTCTTGACTTTGAAGTGCTTTCAAATGAGCGGCTGTATTTTCCGAATTACAATTTTGTGGGATGCGGCTTATGCCAAATTTTTATTGTTAGAATATGTGCTTAGCGATACCGGAGTAGAAAACAGACAGCCCAGCAGAACTACGACGCGGACAACAAAATCAAATGTCTCATAAAACCCTGTGGCCATTTCGGCTCTAAATTTTTTAGACGTTTGGGCATAGGACTCGCGACTTAGGGGAGCCGATCAGCAACCCAATTAATACAATGTGTCTTAGTGTCCGTGCTATTATTACAGGTAATCCGTTTTGTACAATTCGCAGTTGTTGAAAAATAAAAATTAAAAACGTTTGTTCAAGAACATTTGGCGCACCCTTATGTCCGACCCCGGTAAACTTGTTGATGTTAAAAACAGTATTATGGCCTATATATACTAGCAAGCATCAAACTAATTTCAGAAATGATTAGCAAAACATGCAAATGATGTGAAAAAATCTAAAAATATGAAAAAGTAAAAACATGCTCCGCGATCACTTAGAACACCAAAAAAAACATTTTAATTTTTTTTGTAACTGATTGACGAAACAAACGCCAACCACAAAAGCACATTCATAAAAAGCAAAGTACAGTAATTTCTATCATTGTCTTTCAAGCAGAATGGGAAGAGACGCTGTGGATCCAGCGGACAGGTGGCTGAGCGAGAGACCAGTGGACACCCAGCACCTTGCTGCTGAGTTGTCAATCGTGTCGCAAGCCTGTTACCAATAACAAATGTCAAAAATCGGCTACTGAACAAAAACTCCGTTGACGTTCTGGAGAATCCAAGCGAAGTTCGTCAATACGGCTTCAAACGAAACTGCCACGACAACGACAAGTACCACTGTCATCGGTAAGTTTTTTTTTCTTTTTATCAACAACTATTTATTTATCAACGCATATTTTTTTGTTTCTCGTTTAAAATTCTGTTTCTCGACCTTCGAACACTTTCTAACAGTTTTCTAATTTCATTTTTTTATACCGTTTATTCCGCCCGGGGTCTTTGTTTTTCATTTTCCGTTCGCTCCGTTCCTGTTCCTCTGATTCTTAATGTTAACTTTGATTTTAATTTTTTTTTGCGTTTCCTCCGCTCGAGGTCTTTAGCTTTTTCATTATAGTTTCAACAATAAAACAAATAAAAAAACTCTTTTTCTCCGCTCCAATTCCTTTTCTTTCTACAGGGTGCTCTTTTACAAACGTTTTTAATTTTTATTTTTTAACAACCGTGAATTGAACAAAGCGGGCTATTTGCAACAATAGTATAGATATTAGGTAACCTTGGATTTACGGGGTTTCCACGTTGCGTCTCTTGCCTGCTAATCACAAGCTCTAACACACGCTCATTTTTTTTGAAAAAGCCCGCGGGTCCACGCGCAGCCCTTTTTCTAGTGATCGCGCACCCAGAAGCTAACATAAAATTCTACCTGCGACTTTAATTGATCGAGGAACATGTCTTCTTGTGAACAAAATTGAACCCCCAAATTAGCCATGAATAATTATGGATTTTTACTCATAAGCAAAATATACCTCATTTTTGTGCATTTTGTAATTAGAATCAACCAGAGTCTATCCTGCATGAGTTTTTTGTGGTCAAAATACTTTATTTGGTTTAGCAGTACACCGGCAAGACAAAATGGGATTTTTATCAAAGCTCGCCGTAGTGCACGCGTTCTCTGCCTCGCGTTCGTGGCTCGCTCACCAGTCCCTGAGAGAATGGTCAACCAGTCCCGGTACCAAACACATGCTCAATTTTTGCAAAATGCCGCAAGTCACCTTTCTTTTGTTATTGTTCATAATCTTGTTATTGGAGGCCCTATTGCCTGAATCAAAACCACGGACGTCAACTACCCTGTAAAATTCAAAAGTAGGTCTTTGCTCGAAAACCGTTGTGCTTAGATGCGTAGTGCGGGGTGCGGCGCCAGATCGCTTAAAAGCATTTTCCCATTAATGTAGTTTTGCGCTTTCTAGTGCAGTATTGCGCAGTCGATTCGACTTTGTTAGCAGTTCTTTTCTCATGAGCCGTAGACTGCGACGCCGGTGTTGCATAGACATGTGCGTGTTTTCGTGGAGGATTTTTTCTAAAAAACCATTTTTTTAATTTATTTTTAAACAACTGTAATAGATCAGCAGACGTGCCGAGCTGATCTATTTTTTGATTGACAATGTTCCTTTGTATCACCAATTTTTATTTTCGAAACTTTTTTCAGTTCTTTACTTCTTTTAGCTATGAAGTATAGATGACTCACATATTGTTTTGTTTCTAAAAATTCAAAAACGTTCCTAAAAAACTTTTGTTATTTTCTAAACAACTTTTGTTTTGAACATTTTAAAATATTTGAACTTTTTAATCCAACATGAAACAAATGGGTATCACTGGCAAATACTGAATTTATTTTTACATTATCACCTCAACTTCCTGTAACTTTGTCTGATAACTTAGCAATGACAATTTTTTTCAGACCTAACTTTTTTGATAATGATTTTGTCTCTTCTGAAATAGAGAACACAAATACCAACAATCACACTATCACAATTCAACAATCAAATTTAAACCGGGGTACTCGGCCCTAGACAGTGGTTAGTGAAACCCCGTGTCTTAGGCTCTTATATAAAAATGCTAATGGGGCGTTGCTTGCTGCCGGATACTGTGGCAGGGAGATGGACAAAGAGGGGGAACAAGGTGTTGACCGCGTCCGCGGGCGCAAGTCGTTTGTCTAACGACTTGCTAGCTCACGCGGCTGGCCCCTCGCGCCAAAAGTCCACAACCATGGACGACGACCGTTGGGCAAAGAGACTATCAACCTGGAGACCGAAGAAGAAGCGACTAGTTAGACGACCGCGCACGCGTTGGACCGATTCCATTGAAAACACCCTGGAACAACGTTGTGGCGGAAAACGGAACTGGCATGCGATCGCCCCGACTCTGACAAACCGAGCTATTGACGCCTACGTGGAGCAAGCCCTCAGCGTTGCTGAAAAACCACGAATCGGACAACAAGCTGACTCTCTATCTTTGTAACTTATTGCATGTCCGAGGCGGTTAATAAATGAAAAAAATGAAAAATCTTCCGCCGGTAGCAAAAATTATCCATTGTTATTTATGTCTAACCTGGATATAGAACTTTTTTTTACAAGTAGAGCTTTATATTCTGGATGCACAATAACGGGAAAATGGGCCGCGCGGTGTTTTAGAGCAGCAAAGCACAGTAGTTTTGACAACATTCTTTCAAACAGCACGCAAACAGCCAAAACTGTCAGAAAGGGAAGAGACGCAGTGGATCCAGCGGACTGGTGGCTGAGCGAAAGACCCGTGTACACCCAGTATCCTGCAGCTGCTACCAACCGACTGGTGCGCCTATGGTAATGCAAGAATTTGTAAAACACAGATTTAAAACAGTTTGGCGTTTTTAATTCTATTCGCATTGAAGGATCGATGTCTCGCCTGCAAATATTTTGTACAACAAAATCGCCGTGCATATTTTTTAAAATTAATAATTTATGACTACCCGTTACGTAAATTTATTTCATTAATGGCTAGGAAGCAACTCGACAATTAAAACGCATCATACCGCAATGAAAAAAATGTCACGCAATAGTAAAATTTCTATGTACAAATAATAAAAAAAATGTTGGTGCACATCAACGAAACAAATTATGTATCACAACATTGATTTTACATCACATAACCATTGGAATAATCATTGGTGTGTGTTTGACTCCAAAGAAACAATAATGAAAACGAAAGTTTGGCCTGAAAAGCGGAGTTGTTCGACTAATCATTGATTTGCAACGAGTGCAGAAGAACCACCAAGTTTGTAGTAGACAGAGTCTGTCTTCGCTCACTAATTTTGCCTTGTTGGGCAGTTGAATATGTGCGTCAAGTTAAAAATCACCACAAACAAAAAATTGCTAAATCAGACTGTGTTTACAAAAAAAAGACAACTAGCATATATAATAAGATAAAAAAATCTTACGAGAGCATTTTTTGTGCCATGATGCACAGGACGTAAATTGATAAATACAAAAGTTGGATTCGTTGTAAATCTTTGGAAACAAGTCCCGATTTTTGGCGACAATAGTTTTTGCTGTGAGGGTTTACGAAGTTGACCAAGTTTAGTTCAGTTTTGCTATTGAAGTGATGGCTTTTTTTAAGGCCTGCAAGACACTTGTCGGAAGAAAAAGTAACTTCTGAAAGTCTTGTTGTGTTTCAAAAAATTGGTATTAATGTCTGTTTTGTTTGTATTTCATTACATCTTGGTATCACACTGAGCGCAAGCGAGCTCATTTTGGCGCGCATGACCTTTTTTGGATCACACATTTTAGTCTAGCTTCTCACCATCACAAAGCGTAATTATGTATGTGGTGCCGGAACTGTGCGACGATCTTCCCTTGGTACTGGCGAGTGTGCCACGAGCGCGAGACGGAGATGTGCAGCCACGAGGGAAGCGTGCGCCGATAGCACAGATTGATCGTGAGCGACTGATGACAAAGAGTCGTCATTCAGGTCAGAAAAGCAGGCGGCAGACAGGTTGCGCGTAGCAAGCGCCGGTCCCGGTTGGGACGCGTCCAGTCGTCGTCAGAAATCGTCATCGAGCCGTCTACGTCAACGGAAATATTTAGACCACTACCATTGTTGTTGTACGATTATGACTACTGATAAATGATTGCCTACGAGATGTCTCAGATTTACGAGTAAGTGCTAGCAAGCCGGGGATGTCTCGCATGCAAATATTATCTATAAGCATTGCGTAAGGCGATGCGAAACAGTCTTTCTACCTTCCGCAAACGCCTACAGCGCACGTTTTAGTTTTTTTTGATATTCTTGAAACGAAAAAATGCGAGAGACAAAATGACAAGAACGCGCAGTGACGTGTTTTTTGCTGTCGGTAACCCGATCTTTAGAAGTCTCTTTTTTATTCATTCACCGTCGCTTTGTTGATCTCTTTTTGTTCTGCCACTTGTCTTATCAATTGTAGTGATAAAAAAGTGCCGAGTGCGCTGTGTTTTGTGATTGTTATATCTACAAAAGCAAGAGTGGATAAGACGACTATCGATTGTTCCCTCTAAAACTGTTCATTTCCTGTTTTCGCGTGCCATGTTACTGATTTCATATGTCATGATGGCATCAAATCCAAAAAATTGTTTTCCGAAGCTTTTGAACTGATTTCATAATAACGCACATTATCTTTGTCTTTTAAAAAAGAACGCTGTTCTTTTGAAAGAAAAGCCGCAAAGAGAACATTTTGTTTCATATTGCAGCTTTTCTTTCAAGGCAATCCTTCGCTGCTTTACGCTTTGTGCCGTCTTTCTTCTTTCTACCTGTCTTTCAGTGTTGTCGGATAACCCGACCCAAAACCCGACCCGGAACCGGAACCGAAAATTCCGCATTTTTGGTCGGGTTTCCCAAAGTTCGGTTTTGGGTCGGGTAACCCGAATTAGGGATTAAACCCCCCCCCCTCCGTCCCCCAGGGAATTTCCCGAAGGTGTCCCCGAGGAGAGCCCCCCGACCCTCGTCCCCGACAGATCCTGTCTCCGACGGGGAAAAAATTCCTCGTCCCCGACAGATTCCGTTCCCGAATTTGGCAACAAACAAATAAAATAGCCCAAAATTGACGTAAATTGGCAAAAAAAAACGGAAAATATGAAAAATTCTTTCACAATATGCCTCATTTTTCGTTTTTTGAAAAATTGGCTGCTTTTTTTACACATTTTATTCATTTTTTTTCAATAGGGTGTTGAAGTCGGGGAAAATTCTCCCTGTCCCCGACTACTTTTGTTCCCGGCTCTCCCCGACCCGAATTTCGGTTCTGGGGTTCGGGTCGGGTTACCTGAACTTCTGTTCCGGGGTTTGGGTTACACGAATTCCAGGTTCTGAGTCCAGTTTTTGGGCCTTGTAACCCCTCGTTTTTGGGTACTTCCGTCGCCATGGAAAAGAGTCAAGTAACGGCAAACCTGACTATCGGCCGGTCGTCAGGAATGCCGGTGGTCACTTTTCGCAGGCTCAACCACGTCGCAACGCTGCCGGTTGAGCGACGGATTGCAAAGGTTAAACCAAAGGAATACGTTCCGTCGGAAAAGCTCGCGACTGTGAGTTTGAATTTTTTTTTGTTTTTTTTTAATGATGATAAACATGTTTTATAGGAGGTAGCGTTGGAGTACGCCGCTCAAGCACCCCGAACCACCAAGCTCATCAAGCCTCCCATGGTCTCGTACACGTACCCTTTGACTGATACCGCTGATGTAACTGATATGGTGGGTATTTGTTCGAATGAATTTTTTGCTGGCGTTACGATTATTAAATATTTGAAACTTGCAATCATTTACTTTTGTAAACAGTTATGGTGAGGTAAGATACTTTGCTTCTAGGAAACGATTTTCAATGAGCATAACGATATCTACCTTGAAAAAAACGTATGATAGCAGCAACGAGTTTTAACTTTTGGTGGTTACGATACCAATTTTCTTGTAAAAACTAACAAATTTATGGTACCTGACTTCAGCAAAACGATTTATGCTAGTTACGATATTTTAGTTTTTCTTTACTGTTTACGTGCTGAATTTTATAATTATTACTATATTTTCTTCGATTCTTTATTTCAGGCAAACCGTGACGTTTTTCGTTTGGTCGATGGATGTCCCGAGCCCCCCGATCGCACACGACTCCTCGACCAAGCTTTCCACTGTAAAAGAGAAAGATTTTTAAAACCGGCGACTACAATTAATTTTGCTGACTGCGCTTCGTTGGACAAAGAGGCTCCTACTCTAAATTTTCTCAAACGTAATCTGTCCTATGTCCGACCACTTTCCAGTCTCAAACGTTTGGATAATCTGACTTCGAACCTGAAAGACAAGGCACCGAGTCCGGTCAAGACGCTGCAATCCGAACCGATGCCAACGGACGATGACGTTGTGAACAATTTTCCGAAGCTGTATCCGCGTGATACTTCACCCCTGCCGAATGGATCTGCTTCCCAAAGTTTCTTGGCTTCTCTTCAGCTATACAGCGTTCGGAATTCCTTGTTGCCTTGTGGGTTTTTTAATATTATAACGGAGAAAAATATTATAACGTAAGTTGTTCTCACAACTTACGTTATAATTGGTTTCGGAACGAAAAAGTCAAATGTTGGTGACACTACAACTTTTTTCTTTGGAAGCGAAATTGTCCACATTTTGGTTTTCCAACAAGAAAGATTTTTGTCTTACATAGAAAATCTGTAATATTTTTATTTTTTATAATATTTTTTTTTAGCGCTACACCAAGTTGAATTACACTTTTACGTCGTCTTTCACAACCGTAAGACGGGAGCCTTTGTCAAGTGTTCTTATCTACCCGGCACCGAACAAATTGTGCCGATCAATCACCACAACAACCTCCTCATTACTCTCGCCGTCCCGTTTGACATTACGGCCATGATTAAAACTCCAGACAACGTCGCCTACCTCCTGGTGCGTGCAAATTTTGTACAGGATTCCCCACGTTTGGATGACATCCGAACAAACCGAGGCACTACGTCAAGAAGATCAATGCCTACGGAAAACAAAACTCGAAATCTGGGTCAACTACATGGAAATGACGGTGTCATGTTCGGTGCCGACGAAATTAGCGTCGATACTGCTTCGGATTTGTCTCTAATTCTGATGTGAGTTTAGAAAAAAAATATTGTGAAAAATTTTCTAACAATTGTAAAAAACAATTTTCAAAAAATTTCTAAAAATGTGAAAAAAAATCTAAAAGAAAAAATTTTTCTTGACCATCTTTTTATGAAATTCAGGTGAAAATATTTGCCACAAAATGCATAGGAAACGCGTCAAAAAATTTTTATTTTTTTGAAATAAAATTTTAGGTAGATATTTTTTTAGCAAAAACAGAAAAAAAATTTCAAAACTGCCCTTTTTTTAAGATTCTGCATTTTTTAATTTTACAGAAAGCCTAATTTTTGCTACCCAAAAATATATTTTTTCGACATTTTTTTTCAAGAAGTCGAAAAAAATTTATCGCGACATTTTTGAGCACAAAAATATATATTTGCATTTTTTGTATTTCATTTTGAAAATCAAGAATTCGAAATGTATTTCAGAATTTAATTTTTTTGTTTTAACAAAAGCGAAAATTTTTTAGTAATTATAATTTTTTTGTTTGTAATAAATGTTTGTTAAAATTTTTAGTAGCGCTGATGACTTGGGTATATCTTCGATATTCGATGATTTATCGAAAGACGCAACTCTTATCTCACGCATCCAGGCAGCTGCCAAACAACTCCGCGCGAATCCCTTTATCATCTTGTCGATCAATTTCACGTCGACGATGACCCGGAAGCGCACTCTTGCGGAAGCTGCGAAAGATGATAAGACGCCCGACTACGTAAATCTTTATTTTCTTTACGTGTATTCTTTTGACTCAGCGTACGCACCGAATCCCGCACCCCTCTATCCAAAAATCGGAAATTCCAAGACGTTTTTGGAATCTGAGATGGCAAAGAAGTTGGCGCAGGTATCAAAGGCGTACACGGCAGCCACCAAGAAGGACATGCCTCGGTGCTTCAATTACAGGCTTTCGCGCGATTACAATTGCGTCTTCTGCTCGATGAATTTTGACCACATCGTCGCACTCATCGGTCATCTGACGAGGTGTCACTCACGGCTCGATTATCGTTTTGTCAAATACTTCAACTTCGAAGATGATACCGTTCTGCCGGCAATAATCATGACTCCAGATTACTTGAACTCTTCGGTCGATAATGATCGTAAGGACCGAAATTTTTGCTTATTCAAACGACGCAGTTATACGAACAGTTTTTCCGAATTGATTCAACACTTCGTCAGCATGGAGTATGTTTTTTGAGGGAAATTTTTTTATGGACATAAAATATCATTTTTTGGAGGTTCAAAAGTTTTTTGGTTTTCAAAATTTAAAACTGTTAATTTATTTGTACAATATCAAAAGCTTTTGCAAAAAAAAAGTTTGTTAGCATTTATTTGAATTTTAGCGCTAAAAATTGCCGAACAATTTTTTTAGAATGAATATTCGGATAAAATTTTTATATTCTAAAATTAAAAAAAATCATTTTCCAAAAATTCGAAAACAAATTTACTTCTTGAAAATGAGACAAAAAAATTGTATCAAAAAATTAGTTTTTCAAAAATTTCTTGACAATTGATAAAAATTTTTTATGCGCCATTCGAAAAAAACACAAAATTTTTTCCTTCAACCTTTTTTTGTTCTCCGAAAACATCTCTTTTTTTGCAGCTGGAAATCGGTGCCGTATAACATGCCACTTGAAAAGTGGGTCGCAACACCGAGACGCCTCAAGGCTTACGGTAAAACCACGGAAGGACGATCTATTAAAAAGGCTCCCCCTTTTCTCGTCCAACAGATGCGTCGAAGCCTGAACGACATCGTTGATCTTGAGCACACAGAGAAATTGTTTTCGCTCGATTGGAACACCTTCTGTCTCGAATACGGACCACTTTCTGGGTACGAGACCAATCCGTATCGGCTCTGCGTGAGTTTTTTTATTAAAAAAAATGTGTTTGTGGTAGTAAAGTTTTTTTTTAATTTCAGAACGCTTACGTCGTCAAAAGACGAGAATTCATTTCCAAAAATTTTCTCCAGATATCATTCCTCTCCATGCTTACACATCTTGTGGCGTCGAACAGAATATCGGCTATGGAGAGCTATGATATCACAATGCAGCTCCAGCGCAACTACCAGTCCTGCAACGATGTTGCGCATCCACTCACGCATCAGGCAGTTTATTTCTACGAATCGAATATCAGGAAGGAAGTCAGAAAACAAAAAGAAAGAGAAAAGGAAATGAAGAGAGCCAATTCCTCAAACCAGTCAACTGTCTGTCTTCGTTCCAGAATTGCTGGTACTCCGTCGGCATCCGACGATGTCACATTCCCCTCAGGTATTGATACTCCCAACACACCACCTGCCTGATCTCTTGTTTTGCCGTAATAATAATTAATACTGTACCAAAAACCGTGTCGAAAGGAGGGGATGGGGCCTAAAAAGCAGCAACATGGAGCTGCTTGTAAAAAATTGAGCATATTATATCCTGAAAATACGTCATTGCAGTGAAAAGAAACTTTGAAGCTGTTGGCCCTGGTTCGATTCCGGGCGAAAAAAAAATATTTAAAAAAAAATTATACAGGATAGATAGATGACAGACAGTTAAAACCAAAAATATAGCCCTGTATGGGGGTCACTTGGGTAGTGGGCGTAGGGTTCCAGTGATTTGAGAAGGAGAAAGAGTGGTTCCAATCGGTGGGACACAAACACCCCAAAAACACAATCTTTTTGTTTAACATTATTAATTTATGCTTAAAATTTATTATCGATTTAAAATTATTAATTTATCGTTTTTTGGTTGCAGTTTTAACTGAGAAACCAGATTCTTCATTGTCTTTTCAATTCAACTTTACGACTTAAATTTAAAAACAACTGTGGTTAAAAAACATTACCTGCAGTTAGACTTTGAAAAGAAGGACAGTAAATTCATGTGTAGGGGGGCAGTGATAAGAAATTGTGAGGCTGTTGTGGGCCCTAGTTCGATTCCGGGCGTTGGCAAAAATGTATATCAGTTATTTCTCCTAAAAATAAAATAAAGATAATATAAAAATTCTTAGTTAGTTTAATTTTCTCGCGAGACAGTTATTTCAGAAGGAAGGAGGGTGGTTCCGATCGGTGGGACACGAGCACCCAACAAAACACAATCTTTTTGTTTAAAATTATATTATTAATTTATGCATAGCTTGCAGCTATGAAAAAATGAAATATTTGCATGGAAAAAATTGAATAAACCACATCAGATATATGTACAAAAACAAACATCACCTATACAGTTTCGACTTCAATTTGTTGTATCAAAAAACATCAATTTAGAGACCAACGAAAGGACCATGTTCGGTGTTCCATGCTTGCATCTTGCCATCGGTGTTCTACGTCTGTGAAACCTGGGCGCTGACAGAAACGGCAAGATTTACTTTGCGCAATGCTCAATACCGAGTCGAACGAGCCATCCTTGGTCTGCGTCGGTCTGACAAAGTCCACAACATCATCATCCGACGAAGAACGAAACTCAAAGACTGGGTGAATGAAGCGGAACGACAAAAATGGATCTACGCGCGAAAGCTCCTGGAGGCAGACGAAAACAGAGGGGCCCGACGACTGACCTTGTGGATACCACAAGGAAAACGACCTGTGAGATACCCTTCCCTACGCTGGGCCGATGAAAGACGAAAACCAAACCACAGAGACGATGGGAAGAAGAAATCGCGAACAAATCAAAGCGAGACGTTTTATTCAATTTGGCCTTCTAACATTGTATTTGACTTTGTCAAATACAGCAGGCACGGCAGCAGCAGCCACTAACAAAAATAGTAGGCGCTTCATGATTCTCGATCTTATCACGACAACGTCTGTGTCAGAAAAACAAATTTGAGCTGTTTTATGTGCGTTTCAAAAAACTTTATGAAGAAAAGGTTTGAGTTTAATAATCGACAAGATAACGCATCGAAGTGGACTGATGTTGATGTATTTTTTCAACAATCAGAAACCGTTGAAATGATTCATTACGAAGCACTAGAGATTTGCGTAAGTACGGTAATATATACGTTTTATAAAATTTGAAAACAAACTAGTTTTGTATACACATGTATTGAAGAAATTTTTTGACTAATGTTGTTTTCTTTCAGAATTCCTTTTTTTGTCATTATTGGCCATAATGTTGCTGTTTTTTTCTACTTTCATTCATTCGCACAGAAAACCCTTGATTTTTGTACTGTACATTAACGACAAATGTAATATTTACCAACAAAATTCTCGATGAAACGCCAAAAGTATACAATAATGTTCTAATAAATGATATGTATAATTAAATTTGGTTATTGTTTGCATTTGGATGTTTTTGTATTAGTCGGCCGCCGTCGAGCCGCACTACCCGTTAACTTATACTCCAACGGCAACTGCAGACGCAAACACCCTGAGAAGACAGAATCGGCAAACCGACTCTCGTCAAGCGACCAAATAAGAGTGGTAAACTGAACATTATAAAATAAACAAAATCCTAGGTTTCCAAAAAAAATCACAATATAATACCAACAATATGAAAGCAAAAAACGACGTTCTGACGTTTCACTCTGAAATCTAAATCGTTTTTGGATTTTTAACAACGACACAGAAACGATTTAATTCATCGAGAAAAATATCAAAACCGTTTTTTTGACAAAAATGTACAAAAAAAAGAATAAACGCAGTTAAAAACGATGTATGAAGAAAGAAGACATGATAAACGACAAAAGTTAATCGAATCGGATCAAATCGTCAAAAATTTTTTAGTGCTAACCAAGTTGCCAAAAATAGCGTTCTTCGCATGTTACCGTCGAAAGCGTAGTGACACGTCTCCAGAATAGACGCTTCCGTACAGAAACCATCTCGAAAAAAAGAAGAAATTTCCAAGTCTAGCGGTCGGGTCCCTCTAGCGAGAGATTTTCATTGTCATACAATCAGATCAAATTGACGAGGGTCAATCTGTCGTGACAGGATTTAAAACTCTTCCGAGGCTTGACCAAAAGAGAGACCAGACAGCCTACGCCTTTGCTCCCCATAATCTTCTCAACCGACCACGTAAACTTTTTCGCAGGATAAAGCATACGAAGATTTACAAAGATTCAACAACAACAGTCATAGGCGCCAGCGGGGTCGTCGAAGAAGTTGCACCATATCTAGCTAGTAAGCTAATCAAATAGACGCTAAGATGGAAATCTGGAAATCCAAAACGCTCGACCACCTGGACGCGGCACAGGTGGTCGAGGCAGTCTCCCGCCTTCTGCCTGTCCATTCCCCTGTGCACTTTTGTTACATACAAAAATTAATAAATAAAAAAAGTGAACAGCAAGACCCAACATAGACTCCACTAAGGCAGCAAGAGACGTAATGGACTCCGATTGCTTGTCACAAAAAATCGCAGGCCGGCCCAGCCCCCTATGCGTGATATCACAGATTCCAAGAGAGATCTGGGTGATGCACTGTGACTAAGAGAATACCGGCCGCGAATGGAGCGAAATACACAGTCAAAGTAGCTGCTAGTATCGTACCGATCACTTCACAACGGAGTCACACCCGCTAAGGTATCAAGAAGTTTTACCATAAAGAGGTAAACCAGGAAAAATTCCAGGAAGCGATAATCACGGTAATTAGCTTTAAACAAAGCTATGAAGGGCATTCACAATAAATAAATATATAATATTTCTCTAAAGAAAAATATATGTATACCGAATGTCACCTAACCTTCACCCAAATGACAAAAAAACCCCACACGGCACATTGAACACCACAAACGAAAATCAATTCATCCTTCAAGCCAAGTTATATTTAACAGCAAAATGAAAATTCTGTGGAGACTCAATTTTTATGCAGGTCAAATTTCACCACAAAGCAAATCAAAAAATATTTACGTCCAACTATTAAATATTCTGAGCATCAAATTAAACAAATACCAAGCTCTAGAAGAAAGTTGTAAAAGAAAGATCCTCACTCAATCGCCTGACTCAAATAAGTCGAGCACAAAAAAAATGGACAACTGAAAGTCTCCAAACTGAATAACCATTCAAACAAAAAGTTGTGCCAAAAATTCTGACAATTGACCAGATTATCCAAGCTGAAAGCCAAAAATAAACCTAAAGAAGAGTAAAAAATGATTCAAACACATAAAAACGAGCTTGATTCGTCAAATGACAGCAAACTGATACACGACGGCCTCGGTAAGCTGGTTAAACTGTAAAGGTAATCAAACCAAACAAATATACGTTCACGTTAAGCGCTTCTGTCACAGCAGTCTCACATCAGATCAAGTCGATAACGAGAAAGCACGAATGCAAGAAAGCGGGAAAAGCAAACGCGTGCGCCTTTCGTTTTGAGAACATTCTTTAGCCTCTTCTGCGTCAGGTACCAAAATGGCTAGCGGGAACTGATTATGATACCAGTAGGGATTAAAATTATGCTTGGGCTAATCCGCACAATCTTGGCTAACAATTATGTACACCCCAGCCATCATAAAAATGTTTGTGATGTGCCAGCATCAAAACAATGTGTTCACTGGCAGAAAGTTTGGCTTGATTTGTATGGCAATCCTTCCAAGCAAAATTTCTCGGTGACATTTATTTTGTCAACATTACATTTACAAAAGTTAATTACACAATACAATGAACATGATATGTAACAAAGTCACGGTGCAAAAATTTTTATCTACTTTGTCCCTCCTTATGTCAGAAGATCAGCAAACCTGTGTTTCTGTTTAGCATGGTTTGATTTGCTGTGGAATTCTACAAAACGTCAAAATAATCATATAGTCGTTTCAATATTTTTATTCACTTACATCCTTTAGTCTGCAACAAATTTTTTCGACTTTAGTTTGCATATGCGGTGTCGCTGGCTCCAATCGGTATAAATTTTTTCTAATATAAATATGATATAATATATATAAATATGTAGTAATTATCAAAAAATTATCAACCAAATTGGTTTGAATATGGATAAAGTAATAGTTTAGAATAATACATAATACATACATATTGAATGAAATAAACACAAAATAGTGCTCGCTTTGAAAACTTCATAGATGCATCTGCTAGCATAAAAATGAAGAGCACTGACTGTCAAAAATTAATCGTTTATGTGACCCTCGCTGGCTGAAAGAAGGATTGTCAGCGGGGAAAAATGTGTTGTCAATATGCTGCATTCAATCATCAAAAGAATAACAATAGTGACGACATTTTTTAAAATACATAATTGGGGGTCTTGATTCATGAAAGCAAGGCTTTTCATGACGTTTGTGATTTTGCAAAAGAACCGATACGCAAATCTATAGAATATTGAGTAGTGTATACATAAAACACAAGTCACTATGACGGGACGTAGTCGTGCTTGCTGCTCTAGCACAAAAAAATGAGTATCTATCTTGAGCTACCAACGTCCCCATTTTTTCAGACAGAGGCTTGTGTGCAGAAAAAAAATACGGAAGTTAGTTGCTGCATTTGAACTTTTTGGCTATGTGTATACTCATTATTTTTTTTTACTTCACCGTTGTTCAGTGGTTAGTTATCAAACCAGTGATGTATTTAAAATTATGTATAATTATGTATTTGCCTTGCTATTATGTATATAAAATAAAAAAAAGCATTATAAAATCAAAATTAAAAAGTTGTGAATTAAAAAAAACAACTACATGTACATTCAACTTTCTACAATGAGTTCGTCACCAAATTTTATTGATTGAAGAGTATGATCCGCAGTACTAAGTACATGTAAGACCCCGAAGGCCCCGAAGACACGGTTTTGGTACAACAGTTTATTACAAAGATAATAATTGACTTTAGAGCCTGGTTGAACGAGCATATACATATAGGGATCGAACAATTACAAAACAAAGGGGGCTTGGGGGCGGGAAGAAATAGTTGACGCACTGGAACAGAAGGAGCTGCCGATATCGGAAACGACGCGCCGCGGCCCGACGGGATCGGAAGCGTCGATAACTTCTGAAAAACAAAAGAATGTTTTTACTCTCAAAATCGCATGATCCCCATAGCAAAAACAAAACAAACAAAAACTTTCAAGGTGTTCTGTGCCTTCGCACGTTAGCTATGATCGTAACTGGCAAAACCCACCTATCTATAGCCGCTCTAGTTGCTGGGCAAGTCATGCTTCATTAGCTGTTGCACTTCTTTTACTTTGGTGGTAATCAAGACCACATGATCTGCCTCCTGTCCTTGAAAGCTGTCCACGGTAGAAACTATTACTGCCGCATCCTGGAGTCGCTGTAGAACGTCTTGTTTTTGTGCAGCGTATAGGCAATCGTTTGATTTCTTTCACACGTTTGTGGAAGAAATGTTCCAAGCTTTCGGTCAGGGTTCGAATCGTTCACGGTGGATCTTTGACTACTTAGACAGCTGACACTGACTTTGGTTACCGATCGCTGCTACCAAATGTAAGACCCCGAAGGCCCCGAAGACACGGTTTTGGTACAACAGTTTATTACAAAGATAATAATTGACTTTAGAGCCTGGTTGAACGAGCATATATAGGAATCAAACAATTACAAAACAAAGGGGGCTTGGGGCGGGAGAAGTAGTTGACGCACTGGAGCGGAAGGAGCTGCCGAGATCGGAAACGACGCGCCGCGGCCCGACGAGATCGGAAGCGTCGATAACTTCTGAAAAACAAAAGAATGTTTTTATTCTCAGGATCGCATGATCCCCCCTCGCCGGCGCGACGTCAAATTTTCAAAATGCTTCAAAAATTCAGATTTTTTTCTTGGCATGCGAAATCGACTGGTGTATTTAGTTTTCTCAAAAAACATCAAACTTTTTTGAAAAAAAAATGATTTCTGATTTTTCAGCCTGTTTTTGTCCGTGGCTTGACTCCAGCATCCGTATTTTACACGATGCGACCGTTTTCATAATGAATTATAACCAGTATATTCTAACAGTAAATATTGTTATCTCTTGCGAGAAGTCAAAGAAAAAATTTATTTCCATCATTATTTTTTGTTTTGATTTTTTTATGCCGCTAACTTGAGGAAAAACGGGGGAAAAAGCGCACAGATTTATGTCTCTGTCGACAGCTGCAGTTTTTTTTCATATTAAAGTTGTAAAGCCAAAATCGAATGCACAATGAAAAATCTGGTTTCTCAGTTAAAACTGCAACCAAAAAAAAATATTCCATTTTTTTCATAGCTGCAAGCTCTCAATCACTGCATAAATTAATAATTTTAAACAAAAAGATTGTGTTTTTTTGGGTGTTTATGTCCCACCGATTGGAACCACCCTTCTTTCCTCCTTCTCAAATAACTGGCACACTACAACTACTACCCAAGGGCCCCCCACAAGGGGGGAGGGTTTATTTTTGGTTTTTAACTGTCTATCAGCACATATCTTAGATCATTTTTTTTTTAAATTTTTTTTCTATTTCGCCCGGAATCGAACCAGGGCCACAGGCCTTACAAATTTTTTTCACTGGCCCACTACACTACCCACCCCAAAAATTCTGCAAAAAATTTGCCCTACATTCGCCAACTTTTTTTGCCGACTGAACTTCCTGTCTTTCTTTTCAAAGTCTAACTGCGGGTAATGTTTTTAAACTACAGATGTTCTTCGGTATTTTTTGGTCATAAGAACGAGTGATATTTTACTCACTCAGTGAATTGGGTCATTTATGTGTCCTTTGAAAATCCAGAAACGTTTTCATATGAATGATGCGTATGGGCATGAATAAACAATTTATTGCACAAATCTCACAATATTTTTTTTAAATTTTAAATAGTAACAAAAAATGATTGTCAGACTAAAACACAGTTTTAAAAACGCGTTCAAAACCCTTTAAAGACGTTAACCATTAAACTCAATATGATATTCCTTGTCCACGTTGGACTTGTTTTGTTGTATTACTGACGCCAAATCTTGTCAGAATATTGCCTGACTTGTTGATAACATATCATTAATGACTTTGACAACCTAAAGTTCGTAAATTTGTGATAAATGTATGGCGTGATCAAAAGTATGTAAAACAAAAATTTTTCTTGCCCCATTCAGGGGCATATTTTTAGTTTTAACTGTGGACAAATCTGACGGCTTTATTTTTTTATTTTTATTTTTGCCCGTGCCCGAAATTGAACCTCACAATTTTTTATCACTGGCCCCCTACACCCCCCCCCCAAAAAAAAAATTCGGCAAAAATTTGCCCTATATTCGCCAACGTTTTTTTGAAGAGCTGATTGAAACTTTTCATCCTTCACAAATGGCTACAGGTAATGTTAGGTATACTTTAACCCTATCTATTATCAATTCTGATCAAACTTATCAAACCATTTTCTGAACAACACAATGGAAAAATGGTTTGATAACGATTTTAATGGTTCGATTACGACCGGAACAATTTCAGGAGCAACCTTGCTTGTGACGGAAAATATTCGAACAAATTATAAAAAAATAGTGGCACTTGCCGTAACAATAAAAAAAAATCTGTGTGTTCTTAGATTATTAATTTCTGTGATAAATTTTTTCCTGCATGTTTCTTACTCATTCAAAAACCTGATCCACAAAATGTTAGTTAAAAAAAGCGAGGTGCCAAATGTGTCTCCAAAGTGCATTGAAAACAAGCATGGGCTTGGAAGTTTGTGGACAAATAAATCAATGGCAATAATTGAACTATAACGCAACACAGGCATGCATGAAGTACATGCACAGGTTCACAGTTGGTATGCTTAATGCTCGAACGACTCATGATGCACAATGTGACACACCAACTAGTCAACGTGGAAAGACAAACCTTTTCACTCTCCTAGTTTTACGGCATTCACTGATCGTTCAGTATGGCACAAAGCTACAGCACATTATAATTAGTAACTAAATATGTAATGGAATGGTTTATAAATATATATTCATTATGTTGGGATTATCTCTATCGATCTGATTGCGTTAATAGTGGTAAGTTTATTTTTTTGTAAATAGTTTTTGTAAATAGTAACAACAAATCCTGATCAGAACTTGTTTTTTTGCAAATCAACAAAAATAAAAAATATTCCGAATAAGACAGCATATCGAGATGCAAGTCGCAAGGGGATATGTAATGTGAAGAAGATGTTTTGTTATGACAAACTTTTCTTTTTGGATGTTTTTCACTCGTCAATACGCAGTTTTGGTCTATTGCGCTGATGTAGGTAACGGCGTTGATATTTATGCTTGTTTTTTTACAAAAAATGATGACAAATAAAATTTGTGAAATGTTTATTTCTTTAATATACATATGTCGATAATTTCAGCATGGCTCATCGGAACGTTTACAGCGATTGTTTGGCATTTTTCATTTTATGCATCGCGGATGCCCAATAGGCTGGGTTTCCCGGTGCATTTGTGACAAATGACAAACGCGTCCAGAAAGCTATTGATAGAGCTTCTTACGTCATGTTGAGTATTATCATCTTCAAGCTCTATCATATCGGCAAATCGGCATACGCTTATGTTGCTGCTACACTTCGACGAGTTCTTGGTCCGGACACAGATTTTCTTCCTGAGAAGTTGTAAATTGTTAGTGGGGGTATATGGTGGGTTCCCTTGTTTGTCTGTATGTAGTTTTTTTTTGTTAACTAATTGCCGGGGAAAAAATGAAAAAAAAATTAAAAAAAAAGGGGAAAGGACGCTGTCCCAACTCCACCAAAATCTATGTTTGAAAGGCAGGGGTATCAGGGAAACAGATTGTCATAATAACAATTTCTGTTAGTGGTAATTCAATAACGGAAAGCACCAATAGGCATTAAAAATGTAAAATTGTTGTCGCGTCCTTAAAAAATACGTTTTTCTTCGTGATCGGTTTTCTGGCTATTTTTCTTGTTGTGGTTTTGACGCGTCGGCCAACAAGAAAACATCAGAAGCAAATTCTGGCGGACACGTGAACGCGGCTATGGCGTTTGACAGTGCACCTGGCAAAGCTTCTTTCGGTCCAGTAGAAAATTTAGGGTTTTTTTTGGTGGATATTATAACAGGTGTATAGAAACAATTCATAAGTTAGATGTTTTTTGACAAAGGAAATAAATTTAACGTTGTGGGATGTTAAAAGGAAACAAAACGAACGAACAAATATGTATAATTTCTTCTACGATGCATTCAAGGATAGTTGCAATTACTGTTTTTTTTTCATTTGATTTTACAACAGTTTTATTAACTTTACTCGTTCCAATTCTTTGTGTTTTTCTTCTTGTATACATTTTTTTACGCTTCCAGAAGAACTGTTCAATGACACCGAATTCGTACCTGAAAGCGAAGCAAATTATTTTGCAGATTCCGACAATCGACAATCATTAGTCACACTTTCGCTAATATATTGCTTTTAAAATTAACCATCCTGTTAGGCATCACAGATACTTCATATTTATTTATGGCACAATGTGTTCACATGGTAATGATGTGTCGGGAACACAAAATAACGAATCATGTTGTATGCGGTATTCCTTGCCTTGTTAAAATAAATAGAAAAGCGTGGTTATTGTAAAAAAACTAAAAAAAAATCCTACACTACATAAAAAAAAAGTTGTTTTTGATACTAAAGCCAAACACAAACTCAGATACAGTTGCAAAAATATGTTTTTACAAAAATATTTTATTTGTGAAGGCTGATAATAAATTAAAAAACATAAAATAAAATGATTACTTTCAAATTAGGTTCTAAACTAAATATTTACTTGTACGGTGTACGATATAAAGTATTTTTCAGGGCTCCGTTAAAAGCCACTCATTTTTTTGACGACCAATGAGATTCTCACTTGTCGTTGTCAATAAGAGCTCCGGTTGTCAAGACAGGATACCAGTAGACGCTGTTATTCTTATTCTGTATGCAAAACGAAGGGTAGCTTGTATTTTGGAACGGAACATCCCCGTCAGGAGAGTACACCTGGAAGCGAGGAATAAATTTGCTTGCCCGGATCACGTTGTGAGTGACGATGTTGACTTTGAAGACTTCAGCAAAGAGCTGCAGGTCATCGTCTTCCATGTACAACATGGGATCGCCAAAATTTTTTAGAGCATACTCCGTGCAGGGAAGCATCAAGTGCCCTAGGGCACGTCGTCGCCGGTAAATGTACTCGCGGATTTTCCAGTGACTAACCTCGCTTCCAGTCAGAAGGAAAGCTAGAGTGCGAAAACCACAACATGCATCTTCGGTCACTTTGTGGATCTTTACGGGCTCAACGACTTTCTCAGCGCTTTTGCATTTGTAAAGCAGTGCCGATTCTTTTGCCAACTTAGTGGGTAAGCCGATTGTCTTCAGAGTATTGAACACCCAGCTCTTGTCCGGGAGTTTGAGTGTATACATGGATGGACTGTCATCAAAAGTGTATTTACCTGCAAAAATTTTATTTTAAATAATTTTATCTAAAAAAAATTTATGTACAAATGTCTGCTTACCTTTTTTAGCACCGATTTTATTTTTGATTCCATACGATGGTCCAGCGACGGAACTATCGATAACATTGGCCGAATCGCTGTCGTCTGATGAGCTAAGAGAGTTTGCCGAATAAGACTTGAATTGATTTGCAAGAATTGAATCATATTCTTCAGAAAAGATCGACGACAATTTAACGTTTTCCATAACGCTTATATGATGATTTTCCAAGCGTTTACTGAAAAAATATTTATATACATATAAATTATTTTTAATAACAAAACAATTTAAAAAGTAAAAAAATCTCATTTTAATATGGTAACAAAAAGATCGAAAATAGAAATACAGCGCGACCTGATGCTAGTATAATATTTTTAAAGGTCAGAAAAATCGAAATACTGCGGGGAAGGGTAGCAGAAAAAAAGTAAAAGCAATTTGCAGGAGCAATCGCCGAAGACCTGTGTCATGCAAATGATCGGGCAACGCTTAAAAAACAAAAAACGTCATTTTTATTATAGATAATGATTCACACTTACACAGGCCCGGGCAGACACTCGATTAAACAAAAAATACCAGACACACTCCTGTCCTGCCATACATTAGTCAGCGCAGTCTTTTTTGCTTCCAACATATCTTTCACCTTGCATCTCGTTAATCTTTGCAGTGTGTTGTTGACTTTTTTGCATAATCAACTGATCGGCGATTCGTGCAAGGCATTAAATACAAGACATGAAATAAAAAAAACATTCATAAATCATTAATTGCACTGTTGTGAATTAAAGTTATTTTAGGGACGTTGAGATGTTTTTTTTTCGGCAATAAAATGCGACTTTTCACTTTTTCTAATGAGTTATGACATGCTGAATCCCTTTTCACCCAAAAAATCATTTCATCTGCCATCGGCCAAACCACAATATATGTACAGATCGTAAAGCAAATCGGGTCAAACAAGTACGTGCCTTCAAAGAACTTATGATTTAAAAGCACAAAACAAAACGTAACAAAGGGTCGTTAGCAGACGGGGAATCGCTTTATTTAAGGAAAAATATTTTTACCTTTTGACTCGCTTGTATATGTATTGACGCAAGTCAAAAAGACTGACGACTTCGCTACCTTTTTTAACTTATGTATCTGCCAAGGACTTTAACTTGAAATCCATTCACTTTTTTGAAAATGAAACCAACATTGAACTTCATGACATAGCAAGGCATCAAAAACAATGCACAGTGTTTCCCTGATTTATTTAAAAAGAAAACCATGTGCTCAAAAAAATTATGTTGCGTGTTTTTTAACTGTATGCAAAATTGCTTGTTGAGAAAGAAACACACCCTTCGAGCTTTTAACACCTGAGTTTTTAATTTTTCATTCTCTGCCACAGAAACAGATATACTTTTTTTTAATATTATATTTCAGTTTTTTTTTCAATTTACAGTATGCGATTAACGAATATTTATTAAAAGCACAAAACAGTTAACTTCAAAAAACTGTCCAAGTTTGATAAGATGAGGACGTCGGAGTCGTTCGACGCTTGGCGGAAAAGGTGACAGAAAGCTCATGATTGATCGTTTTGTACCGGAAAAAAAACTGCATATTAGTATGTACATAAAAAAATCGTCATTTCATTAACTTACATTTTTTGTTGTTGTAACAAGCACGCGAATCGATATAATAAGTGTTCAGGACACCAACAAAAATTGATCACGCTTTACAGCTGCAGTCAATCTTCAAACTCGGTACATATTTAACAAATAGTGCAATAAACAGATAGGGCTAGATGACAAAAAATTACCTAACACTTCGATCTGTTTATAACACCATTTCTTAAAATTCGGCACTCGTGGTTGAAAGGTGTATAACGTGGTAAAAGAATTTGCTTATGAACACAACTTTGGGCTTGTCGTTAAGAAGGCTGGCACAAAGTCGTGAAAAAAGTCAACTGAGCACACCTTTTTTTAGTAATATCCTGCAGCAGTTCTTGTATGTACACTCATGCTTGGAAAATCTTTAGCTGTTTTTTTGCATAATCGAGAGATGACGATCCGTACAAGGATGTTCAAGGCACTATGTATATACATAACAGACATGTGAAAAAAATTACTGCAAGACCTGTGTTATGCAAATTGAAAATTGCTCTCAAATTGAAAATTGCACAATCAGTTTATGAATTAGAGAGGCAGTTTTGTTTTCAAAATTGATATGCTAAAAACTGCAGTCATGATTTTTTTGTTTCAAGTATGTATTCCGATAATTTATTTTTTGTTAATGCGTCATAAATTAACATTTTTGAACAGAATGGCATAATTTTTTAAAATTTTATGGGGAAGCTTTAAAAATGTTTTGAGTATTCTTAAAATTACACTCCCGCTTCTCTATACATAATTAACCGAAGTCAGACACTATTTGGAAAAATGAGTGCAAGTGAATAACAATCAATATCCGGTGGTCACTAAACAGTAAAAACAGAAAAGCATTTGGTGACCTTTGCTTAATTTGTCTGATACAGACAAAAGCGCAAGCTTGGTAGAGAAGTTTTGAGCTTCCGCCAATGACACTCGCCACAACCAAAAATTGATTGCTTTACTCAAAGTGCAAGATCGTCACCTCCTGTTTA
The DNA here is from genome assembly GCA_963969345.1 of Turbatrix aceti. Lineage (NCBI taxonomy): Eukaryota > Metazoa > Nematoda > Chromadorea > Rhabditida > Panagrolaimidae > Turbatrix > Turbatrix aceti. The sequence goes on from OZ017770.1 coordinate 9,291,512, forward strand.
CATCAAAAAACGTATCGGTGTCTTTATCCTTTGACACACATGCATTTTCTATTCCGTTTGGTCACCTGTATTTTAGTATTTTTTATTTATTTATTTATTATAATATTTATTTCAGCCACGAAAAAATCTTTGTTAACGAAAAAAAAAATCATGGCAATACTATATATTAAAATATGTGTGTTAAATGAATGAAAAAGTTCAAGAGCATCCAACTTTGGCATGGTTTCCTAGTTGGCAGCAGACAGGTTGATGTCCCAAAGCAAGAGGCAAAAGTTGTGGACAAAGTTCGTGAGCTTATCTTCTTCGGTCTGGGGCAGTGGCGATCCCGGGAAGTTTTCGAGCACAAACAGAGCGTTGCTTGTCTGAATTCCAATTGCCTTCATGGTTTGAACCATGGCACGCCAGTGAGTCGGGATGCTTTCAACGGGAAACATGCGAAGCTTGTCTGCGCTTTCAATTGCCTGAAAAAAAAACTGGCAGTTTTTTTTTTTTTTACTTTTTTAAAAACTCACTCTTTTCATTGCCTCGCGATACTGAACGCAAAGAGCAAAGAGTTGCTCTTGAGGTGTTTGAGCCATTTCTGAAAAAAATGGAAAATTTGAATTGAAAAACAAAAATCTAGTCCGAGCTTACAGCAGAAATGAAATGAAAGCAAGTGAAAGCAAGATTAAAAAAAAACACGATGTACATAACTGCAGATGTAAATGCAGCACGATCAAGGGCGTGCCTCCTCAAAAAAAACTGTCTACGCTAGCGTTGTTCTGCCTCCGCTTTCTTACACGCATGCTTCCAAGACAAGGTAAAAAAAAGTCTGTGGAACAACATTAAGACAAGCAGGCAAACCTCTATCGTGCCATGGTGTGCTTACTCGATTGCGTGACAAAAAACAACTAGCAGTATTCTGCAGAGGTACATATTATGCTTTGCAGTAGGTTAAAAAAACCTTGTATATGCAAATGCGCAAATGCAATCGGTCAAGAGAGCAAGAGACTCAACCTCAACCTGATTGTTTTTTTATCCACATCTTGTTTCATTTTTTTCTATGTTGCCACAAAAAACAGTGCTTCACTCAAATTAACATGTTTATTTTCTCACTTCAACGCATCTCATAATTCAATCAATGTTGGATAAAAAAAGCAATTACAAGAGAAAAAACAGGAAGCATGTTACAAAAAAAATAGAAAAGATCAGTTACACAACGTTGATTGAGCGTGCGAAGAAGGTCTGTTTCGAGAGATTACTCTACTTGGCGGGAGCAGCAGGTGCGCCGTTGCCCTTGGGGGCGGGAGTGGTGGTGGCTCCGGTGGTGGCAGCAGGGGTGCCCTGAGCGTTGGTGGCGGGGGCGCCGGTGGCACCCTGAGTGGTCTCGGCGTCGGAAGCACCCTGGGTCTTGGCGACGGGAGTGGTCTTGGGCTTGTCACCGTCACCGAGAATGGAGCCGTAGAGAGCGAGAGCGACGATGGAAAGCATGTTGAGCGCGATGTAGAGTGGTGTGGTGGTTTCTGAAAACTATCATCGGAAAATTATCAGAGTTACAGTGCACCAAGGTAGGATCAGCGGATCCCAACCTCCTCACTGCACCCCAGCGCCCGTTTTATAAGACTGACTGGAAAACTGAAGTCATCGGAATCATTCACACTATTTATGTATCCCCACATAAACTCCTCCCCTCGGAGTCAGTAAAGAGGCGGGTAAGGTGATTCATGATTCTGCCTCGCTTCCGTCTTGCACAGGAAGGTACATGATTAAACAGCAGCCTGGCACTGTCGAGCAGAAAAAAAAATGATCACTGTGGCACGTGAATAATTCGTATAAAAAAACGTCTGCGCTGAAAAAATAACGGAACGATGTTGTGGAAACATGAGTGGGCCTGTTCATTGTTGTATAATCGAGTGCCTCTCTGTGCAAGGCAGAGGTGAATCACCACATCATCCGCCTCGTCATTGTGCGAGCGGCAGGGGACTGATCTTTGAGATGATGCAAGATTCAAATTTATTTTTAGAAATGCCTTGTTCAAAATCAAAAAGGGACCCGAAATTAAAGGATGCAAAAATTGTATGATAAAATTCATTGGAACATCAAGGCAAATGTGAAGAACAAAATATGTATTACATTATCACATACAAAAAATATACAAAAGGTTAATCAATGTATTATAAAAAAATTTTTTTCTCAATCTCGATCGGAGTCTTCATCTTAAAAAATTCACACAACAATTTAAACAAAAAAAATTTTGGGGGCAGATTGTGCCGGCAGATGCGCTATGACTTTTCGTTAAATATCAGTCAAGAGGGTCTTCGCTGTTGAAGGAAAGATAGTTGCGCAGAACAGTGACATATTACAAAATGTCAAGCATACCGTCGTAAAAACCGTCGTGCTTCATGGCAACAAAACTCAAGCAAACTAATTCTTTGTGAACAAACCGCCATCAAAGTAAAGCCCAAACAAAGGATCGTTAGCTAGAGGGAATGCGTCGCGGATGTGCGGCTGCTAATAAGTCCTGTTAGCAACAAAATCGTTGATTTACAGGGTGCTAGAAAATACAGGTAACAATCATTTTTTATTGCAAATATTTGATTGGGAATTTTACAAAACTACAAAAAAATATGGATAAAATTTTTGCAAGGTTTTAAGAAATTTACATACCCAAACTATGTAATTAACAGAGATTTAAGTTTACATAACTATAGTTTTATTGCCTATTATGCGGTTTGAAACAACGTTTCATTTTGCGCGAACTTGTTTTTTGTGCCAATTTATTCAATTTACGTCAGGGTTTTTCAATCAATCGTCAAATTTGTGTATTCGCTCGAATCTTGCTTTTCGTAGGATTCAAAAAATTATGCTCACTGTTTCTTTTTTTCACATTTCTGTTCTTGTGTCCTCGCTCTTCTATAATAATTTTTTGTGTTCTCTCCGCTTGCACTCTTATGTATTTTTGTATGTAGCTTTTTTAAAACGGTTTTTGCTTATGGTCAAATTCATGAAAATCATAAATATGTATTTGTATTTATTAATGATTCATCGCATTGTCCTGAATTTTGATTTATTTTTTTGAAACAACAAACTATATGTAAAAATAATTTTGGGGTTAATGCTTGGATTACTGATCTCAAATCAGCGCTACGGTATATTTACTAGATATTTGGTATTTGTCCGTAAGCACAATCTTTTTGTTGCACATTTTTTTTGTCTGACATTATATTTATGTATGCAGACATCAATCAGAGAAACAAATATAATTTATGTTTCATTTGGTGGTCTGGAACTTTTCTGTTTAATCAAAAAAACATCTTTTTTAAGATAAATTACTGTTTTGTGACGCTTGACGTTTGTATTTATGTATACCTACATATAGTATATGTAGCATCACTTTGTCTCCTCTCTACTCACATTACAAATTCTGCCACCGGTGTGTTTTCAAGTAGTGTGTGCCTGATACATACATATTTATCAGGTCAGATTTAGTTATCAGAACGATATTGGTTTTCTGTTAAAATTTTCCAAAAACAAAACAGTTTTTTTTCAGTTTGCATGTCATTGTTTTTTATTCCAGTGCAAGGCAGAAGACACAAAGAGACGCGAGTCACCATGTCATCCGCCTCGTCATCGTCCACGAGATGACGAAGCGGCAAATGACCGATCTTTTCGATGATGCAAGCTTCAAATTTATTTTTAAACATTATGAGGGAACCAAAATTGAAAAATGCAAACATTTTCGTAAACTTGAATAAATTTGCAACCTGCAACCTACCACGCTGTACTTAACGGAACTACTAGTTTTTGCAAAAATTTACTAATAAATAACTTTTAATGCCAATACCGAAGTCATTAATGCAAACCAGGGTTTTCAAAACTCAGGTTTTTCCGATGTTTTGCACGGCCCAGGCGCGGCCTATTGGCTTTTAAGGCTCGACCCGATCAAAAAATGGCTGTAAATTGACTCGGGCCGGGCAATAAAAACTAATTGGCCCGGCTCGGGCAGGGGGAAACACTGGCATTGCCTTGACCGGACCGGTCCGTTGAGAACCCTGACGCAAACCTTTCTCTTGACCAAAACATGTTTTCTCCTCCCGCAGTCGCTCAATGTAAGTAATAATTTTTATTAAGATATATATAAATAATACGTACAATATCACAAAATATTATATTGCATCCAATCTATAAATAATTGTATAATACAATTACAAAAGCACATACAACAAGTTTTTTTAAATACTACAGAAAATATAATATGTAAGTACGACAAATTTATTTATTGTACAGCGACTTCATCATTCTTTATGATCACATATACATATTTAAACAATTAACCTATATATTTAACCTATGTATATCTATAAAAAAATAATATTAAAATTACAAAAAAAATTATGAGCGTCGAATCAAACTGATGAGAGAGCAGGTTACAGGCCGATTTCCAGTCGATGCACTGTGATATATGATATCCTTTAAATATATGTATACTGTATGTAGTCTTCGTTAAAATAAATAAAGTTGCGCAGAATAATGACATAAATACATATTATACAATGTATCCATACAGAATCTTTTAAAAACCATCATATGTATATATTTTATTGCAATAAAAATAAAGCAGATTGATTATTCGTGAACAAACCGTGAACAAAGAATCATTAGCTAGAGGGAGTGCGTGCGAAGGCAGCGGATGTGTCGTTGCTAATAAGTCCGGTTACATAGCAACAAAATTGTTAGTTTATAAGGTGCAAAAAAATAGGGAACACCTATTTTTGTTTTTGAGATTTGAGAGATTTGAGAAAACTGCCAAATTTTTTTTCTAAAATTTTTAAATACATAGTTTTTTATGGTTTTGCAAGGTTTTCAAGTTTTTGTGGAATTTTTTTTTCAATTTTTGCATTTAAAACAAATTATCAACTGGATAAAATTGATCAGTTTTTGTGTGACTTGAAAGTAAAGTTGCATAAAAACAAAAACAAGTCTACAAAAGCTAGGTGATCCAAATCCGTGTTCTTTTACATAGCAGTTTTTCTGCATTTTTTCTGACTTCAATATCGTATTTTTTATAATTTTTATTAGAATAAGCTAATTCATTAGCATTCAATTTTTTTTAAACTTTGCGAATTAAAATTTGCGTTTCCCTCAAAAAATGTTGAACAAAAATGACAGCAGTGTCCTGTGTCCTGTCGGATAGATGGAGATGAAGAACTCAGGACGAATAACTAGTATACTTTTTGACAGTAAAGCAAGTACAGCAACCTATAGATCCATATTTTTTTTTGTTTTGCCGCAATTGTTGTTTTAAAAGTACATTGATTTAGACAACCTTTGAAAAATTGTTCGTTAACGAACTTGAAATCAGCATCATACTTGATTTTTTGTTTTTTCGATTTACAAACATATTTTCCAGGTCCAGTATCTGCTGTAATAGTACATGACACATTTTTTTTGATTTATTTATAAAATGCGCACTCGCATATGTATACAATTGCAAAAAAAAGTAAAGAGCGCGACAGAGACATTATGAAGAAGGCATGATCAAAACACATACTACATACTACTTTTGAGTTAAAACATTGTGTTAATTTCTACGATTCATTTATCCTACAAACATTATGTTTGCTGACTACTGATGCTCTGATTCTGCTTTCCGAAGCAAGCGGGTAGTGATTTCGTGAAGCGTTGGCTTACGGACAACCTCGTGTGTACCAGAGAGATCTGCCAAAGTCTGGGGACATGCCGGAGAAGAAGAAGATGCCCCCGACTGAGCTTCTCGTGCTTTAATAATTTCCAGCAATTCGGCATGCACATTGTGAAGAGTTTCTCGAGGGATGCTGTAGAGGTCGATCAGTATGTCGCTGATCTAAAAACCAGAAATTTTTATGTCACAGTTATTTAAATAAAAAATACAAATGTGACTCACTTCTTTGGCATGAAAAATCAATCTACCGCATGCATTGTCAATTCGACGAAGCTCATCAGACATCATTTTGAGAACGAAACAAAACAAACTGTAGCGATGAACAGCAAGCAATCTCTGGCAGCAGACGGGAGGCTAACTATTGGGGGACACGAGCAAAAAGAGCGACTAACATAAGAAAGAGATAGAACGCGCTCAAAAGTTTTGTTTGTATCGTTATTTTTTGTTGTGAAAACATTTGCCACAATATTAAGATCGAGATTTTGGAGAATAACGGTTTCGATTTTTTGTTTTTTTATTTTTTGTTGAAGAACAATTTTTTATTGAATACATACATAAATATGCCTTGTTACAAATTTTTTTTTGCAAATAAACCCTATCAGCTACAAGACTGACAGTCTCTGCGCAACAACATGACCATGCTATCAAATTCACCCTCGAAACGATTATCCTCGGAAAATGTTGGCATCCTTGGGGGGTGTCGCGAACGCGCGAATGATCTCCACGTGAGTCATGCATAGGAAAGCATGCTTACTTCGCCCCGGTCGGCCTTTTCAGTGTCATTCCTTCCCTTTTCCTTCCCCAGATCTCCCCGCTTTTCATTATCTGTCCCATATATATCTATATATGTATTGTATGCGTGTTCTTGTTTGCGCGTACCAGCCGTTTGGCAGGTTTAATTACCCAAGTTTGAGGCGGCAATAAAGAGCATCTCCAGCTCGCGGCGACTCAGACAGGGAGACCTAAGTGGCAAGGGGACTACGGGACAACCTCATCCTCCCGTAGTTTTCCCATAGGAGGTTCAAATTTTCGGCATATCTGATGCCGGATTCTGGAGACACGTCTTCTGCAATTTTCGACGTCAAATTAAAAAAATTTTAAAAACCAGTTGTTTTTTGAGAAATTTGAATAAGGCAATCGATTTCTCGTGGCATGAAACCCATTTTAGCAAAAAAGCAGAATTAATGAAGCAATTTGAAAATTTGACGTCAGAAAATTGCAGAACCTCCGAAAAGTAAAACCACTCCATGGATGCCAACAACGTAGGACGTAAAACATTTGGAAGCGTCAAATCTTTGTGTCCACTTTATTGATAAATTTTCTTACAGGCTCCCTCTTTTAAGAACATTTCAAAAGAATCGGGGTTGCATAAAACCATGTGTGAATGTAAACCCGTTCAAACCAGGCAAGTTTTGATGTGACGACGGCAGCTCTGCATGTACTTGTACTTTTTACCGCATTTGGGACACTAAAAATGTCAGCGTTAGAATAGTTAATAAGCGAAATAAAAAAACCTACTTCGAAAGGTAGCAGCTCGGAATGCAACGTTTGGTGCGCGACAAGCCAGCTGAAGAATGGGAAACCCCGGCCACAATCAGGGCAAAAGAATTTCTCCAGAAAGCGGCTGCTAAATATTATTATAAAATGCACGATAAAAGTTGATAAATTGACACGAATTATCTGACAAGGAAAGTGTCAGAGTTCATTTTGGAATTTTTTCATGAAACTTTGCCAAAGGTTTGATTTTACTATGAAAAGTTTATACTGAAAAATTCAGTTGCACCGCTCGTTCTAGCTAACGAACTACGGCATTTTTAGAATCAATCGACGTATTTTTTCATGGAGAATCAGTTAAAAATATAACAATGTAGGGTTGTTACCTTGAAAAATGTCGAAATCAATGTTGCCATTGTGACCTCTTATAAAATGCAAATTTCGGCATTTTTAAGGTGGCAAACCTGAATTTTTATATTCTTAACTTAATTCTCCATGCAAAACTACGTCGATTAATGTACACCCTGATTTTGAAAACAACGTTGTTTGTTAGCTACAACGTGACAAAAGTTGTCAAAAATGGTAAAAAACGCGATTTCCGACTACCGAAACTCTGTCAGATCATGAGCGGTGCTACTGAATTTTTCAGTATAAACTTTTCATAGTAAAATCAAACTTTTGGCAAAGTTTCGTGAAAAAATTCAAAAATAAACTCTGCCACTTTCCTTGTGAGACCAAAAAAATGTTAGTTTTTTTTCACGAAACTTGAAAAAATACTACATATGTATAGAAAACGGTACTTACGGTTGGTCCTTGACGTGATCAGCTTTGGCAGCAGAAGTCGCTTGCGTTTCCAGAAAACCAGTCTTTTCCTTTGCCGAGGCTCGTTTGCGCGGCTTCTGCGCTTCGGTCAAACTAGGAGGTGAAGAAGCGATGTCGGCAGAAACGACACGGGAATAAAGAAAATCAGTAATTTCAGCCAGGGAGCGTTTACGCTTCTGCGTATTGCACGATGTGGTAGCGGTCTGTGGAAGCTCTGAGGTCGCATCAGAAGCGCGCACGAAAAGTTCATTGGCATCCGTGTCCACTGATCGCTTGGGCGGCGTCGGAGATTCCGTCGTTGTTGCACCATGATCGACGTTCTGCTGCTCGCATTCAGCTTTCTGAATTCGAGTCGTAGTTGAGACATGGTTGAGTTGACGCAAACCGTGAAAGGTCAGTTGTTGGTCGGATTCAGTCATCTGAAAGCAGATCAAGTCAATAATCGCGAAACGGAAGTCCTCAGCCTAAAGAATGCCTTAGGAGCCTCCCGAAAGGGTTGTCTGATCCTTAGAAACGTCAAATTTGTTTTGGATCAGCTAATTATCAAAAATGCTACATAATTAAAGTATATAAAACGTACCTTGAACTCCGACAAAGTGGATTCACTTGTCTCAAATCAGTTGAAACTCGACTTTATAAATCTTTCTCGCAATGAAGGACAAAAAAGGAACACTCCGCGCGCAGAACTGTTCCCCACTTTTTTTAACTTTTCTTCTGTTGTTTGTTGTCATTTTTGAAGAACAACTACTCGTTTCTGCGTTGTAATCGTATCTCCATTTTATGATTTTCGGAATCAGCAGGTTCGAATTAGTCAGTTTTCATGAGAGATTTGCAAAAAATCAGGTATTGCGCCTTGTAGTATGCTTTGCTTTTTCGTGATTACTTCAATTTTGGTTATCGACCAAGCAAAACTTTGGCTATTCAAAACGCTCGGCTCGGTGATCATTGATACAGAGTAGTTGTTGCCGCTGTTAAAATTAAAATAAATACCTTTAGACAAAAAAATGTTAGCATAAAAAAATTAGCTAAAAAATATTTTGTCAAAATTTTTTCGATATTTTTTTGGCTCGATTTAGAAAATTTTTGAAAAATTTCGGGTCGTTCATTCAAGCGGCTTGAATTGTTAAATAATTATGCGTGTAATTTTCTTTTGTTATGGCAGTTGATCACGCCGTTATTGGCCATGGTAATTAAAAAAAATATTTTTAATACTCGGTTTCATTAAAAATCGATGTTATCCGACCGTTTTTTTGCATTTGTGTTTTTAAATGTTTTAATCGGCAAACATTTTTTTGCCTTTCTTCAGATTTTGCTTCACACTCATCCTTGACAATTTAACAAAAAATACCCCTACATAATGAAGCATAAATGTGAATTCTAAAGCAACGAAGTGATATACATAATTTTGGAAGTGATTAATCATGTTTAAAAATGCATGGATCAACGATGCATCTGACAAGACTGTTCTGTTCGCCTTTTGTTCACAATGTGTTGAACTTTTAGTATAAAACAATGACGACTGATTTAGTTAGAGCCTGCAGACAATGCTTTGACTCCGCCAAGTTCGCACACGAACAATGAAAAATGCAAATGGCTATTGAAGTTTACGCGCATTTTGTTCAGATTAATAAAGTTTCATTTCGTGTTCGTTCAACCAGCTTATCTAAACGATTTTTTATGTGGTTAAAAATATATGAAATTTTGTGATTTTTTTATACAAAAACATTTAAAAAAATAATTTTAAATTTTTTTAGAAAAAAAATTGTTTTGACTGTCAATAATTTTTTTAAATGATTTAAATATAAAAATAATAAACTGAAATTTTTGTTTATTCTTCATGAAATACAAACAAACGTAAATACATTCATTTTGTCAGAAGGTATTCATTCATTTTTTATAAATAGTGTGTCTTCATCAGTTGTCCTGTATTTTTTCCCCTTGCTCATTTTTTTCCACCATAAAAGCTAACATAAGTCTACTCCGATCACATTGTCAATTGGTCTTGGCCTTTAAATTATGGCTTAACCCCCGCCAGTTCAATTTTTTTCAGTTTTTAGTCGTTGTAAATGCACCTTCTCCGAGTTAGCAATATTTTTTTTGGTTTCTTGGGCAGCACTTAGCTTTCTCTTTCATTGAAAAATATGAATCTTTCTTACGACCCCCTCTTACGCCCATTTTTTTGGATGGCTGTCATGCTTTTTGCCCCAAGTCTTTGTCTTTGAAATGCAGGTGCTAAAAATTTTCTTCCGAGTGTATTTTTTTTTCTTGAAAACCTTTTAACGTTTCAGAAAAATCCATTATTCGTTCAGATATATGTGTCTACATGACCAATTATGTATTCCATTTTTTTGTAAAGTTTAAAAAAAATTCATCTTGTAAAAAGACGTAAAAGCTAGCCCTTATGGCGTTCTTCAATCAGGCAGACTACTCATTTTTTCTATAACACATTCTTACGCTTTTCCCGTCCCTTTTTCCCGTGTGGTGTACCAACAATTTGTCAAAAAGCTAATGAGCAAACGGAACCATAATTGAAAATACTTTTTTTTATTTCCCGTTTTGGGTCGGTCTTTTCGGCATTACATATTCTGATTCTTTGTTGGCTGATGAAATCAATTAATCAATTATTCCAACTTTGTTGTTTTTTGCTTCTTCTTCTTTTTCTTCTTCTGTGTCATTTGCCAAACGCGTGATAACAATTTTGTCAAGTTTAACTGTTATGAAAGACTCCTTGCTACATGCTTTTAAGAAAGCGAAATAGACAGGCAACTCCCGATGGGTTTTTGCTTCGATGAATTTATAGATGTTGGAACTCCAAAGTCACAGCAGCACTACTATTCTATTGCCAGGAAGAAGGCATGTTACTTGTGGCACACTTTTACTAGATTTTATGTGAACTCAACACATACACACACACACATACACACATACATGCACATGCATACATGTCCACACACAATTTTTATATATTTTTTTGTGGTACTGCTTTCAAATTCATTGTCCCGTCGAAAGATGGGTTGTGTGGGGGGTTTGTCAGGTTGTTGATTAAATAATGTTTATTGTTTAGCGATTGATGAATTAATATATATTATTCAGTGTCGTGTGACCGAATATCTATGACTCGTAAAATTTTTTTGTTTTCTAGATAATTTTTTTAATTAGTACCTAAAAAATTTAAGTTTTGTAAAATCAAGAAAAAAATTTTTGATATGTACATAAAATTTTTTACTAAAATTTTTTTACCCTCAATAACGATGATGTGAGAGAAAAAAATGTATAATAAAGTAAGAGTGAAACAACACCAAATTTTATTTTTCTATTTGATGCCAATTATTTGGCTTTTAGGGAATTTACAAAAATTTGAGACTGCCAACAACAAAAATGTCGCTTTTGTCTTTATCTATGCATGCATTGCCTAATGATTGAAGCAGGGAGAGAAGGAGAAAAAAAATTAAATAAACTGCTATGATGATTGACAAATAGCTGTATCAAGATATATAACTAATTATGCTCCAGGCTTTCTTACTTGTTGTTGACCAAAAAATTTTTTCTATTTTTTTTCTCTTTGCTATTGAATATTTAGTTTCATAGCAACAAAGCAAGGCTTAAAATGGAGAAATAAGGCTAAACAACACTGATTGTAGGTTATAGTTCGTCAAAAAATAGCCAAGTTGTGATAATTCAACGCTATGCGCCCCCATTCATACATACATACCATTTCAGCTTGTCCATACTATATGTACATTCTTCAGAGAGTTTTTACTATACATAGTTTCACAACACCAAAAAAAGAAGAAGAAGAAAAGAGTGAGTGAAGCAAGCGAGTAAGTGACAACCCAGGTCCATAGAGGCTTCAACTCCGTCAGACGATACATCCTAATAGAATACTTTGGAGACGTTCGTCGGTAGCATAACCGAGATATTATGGGTATATGCAGTTATGGGTACTAATGGCAATTGCCAAGCACGTCAAACAACAACCTCTCTTCTGCCCGGAGTCACCAAATAGGAGCTAGAAGTAGGAGGAGCAGGAAGAGAGGAGTGCTCGTCTGGTCTCGGCAAAATAGAGGTCCGCCGACGCGAAGCACCACGCAGACGCCGCGTGTGCGTCGAACAACACTCCGAACAAGCGTCGGAGGTTCTGCTACATCCCTTTGACGTTACTTGCGCGCCATGGTGACACTCCAAAGCACGTTTTTTAAAGCAAAGAGTGCATTGGTACCGTTTGTGGTTGAAAAACTCTTGGAAATATATTTATATATAAAAATATATAAAAAAATACACATATATATCCGTGCCTCTTGCGTTTATCCATATATGTGTGCGTGTTGTTATATGCTTGGGGATGCCGTGCGTGTGTCGTAGATGCTTGTGTGTGTGTGTCTCCGAGTGCCATTGCCGAGAGCGAAGTTGTGTGCGTCTGTTGTATTTTTTGTTTTACAGTCGTAAGTACGCAGTCGGTTGAACAGGGGACTCGTCTTGTCTCTTGGTCTTTTTTTTTCAACGGAAGTTTGGGGCTTCAATTCCACTAGGCAGTATGCAAGCTGGTTGCAACAAACCAACCGTTTAACGCGCCGTGTGTGACAATCCCAGTTACGTTACCGGTTAACATGTATTGTGCATTTTCTTTCTTTTTTTTTCTTCCAGGCTATATAAGCAAGCATTATTCCGGCCTCCATGCCGTACTCTCTTTAATACCATCGACGGCAGCGGCGGCGTTGAAGTCCGTTACATCAGCGAAAGCAACAAAGATTCAACTTTACAATCGACTATTTTTGTTTCCCTTTAACATATTTTTAAATTATTTACCGTGGCGACATACCAATTATTTTTCAATTATTCTGAGTGACAACTCTCGAACAGTTACATCAAACAGAGCCGATTGCCGGCGACCGTCGGCGGCTCGGCGGTCGATTGCATTGACAACGCCGATTCATCGCTCTGTAACCTTGCTAAAGCTGCCATCGTGGATTTACGACGCTTTTTCCCGTGCTCTACGTTACTGCCATTCAAGGTGTCATCGACGCCGGCGTTGTCCGTCCACTTTGACATTCAACGGTTTTTGTGTGCGCTCACAACCGCGCCAAAAACCAGGGTTGCGTGGCGTCGGTTATAACTTGAACATTCCATGTCGCCTGTTGGTAGCTTTAACCCTCAAGGATATCAGCAGTACGCTGATGAACAACCAAGCACGTCTACGACGTTTGACACAGGTCCTTGCTTAGTGGTGGGTACAAACCTTTCGTCAAAAGAGCCGTCATCATTAAAGCTGGTCTCTGGAGAACTGACGGCAAGCAATCCGATGGCATCTGGTCACTCAACGGTACCACTCTCAGATTCACTTTTGTTGGCTTTGCGCCGAAGCCGTCCTAATACAAGGTAATTTTTTTAGCTTTTCTAAAATTTTCAATTCTTGTCAAAAAAAAATAAAATGACGCTTGTTATTTTTTTCTTCTTTTTTTTGGTTCGTCATAGGAATGTGAGCTATGAACAAATTATTTATTGTATTGTTATATCTAGTGTTTTCTGCTGCTTCTTCCCTAACCCCCCTCCCCCTCCCAGTCCGTAGTAGTCGGTTTTGGCTCGACATATGTACTGCCATGGAGCCTGAATGCGCATTTGCAATGCACCGCAGACGCCTCTTCTTCCGGTTAGTTGTCGCCGTCAAAATCCAACAATTAGTCGTAACTCACGCAAACGGAAGCCCTTCGGACATTTATTCGGACTGCCTTTAATTGTATACAACTTTAATGCTATCAAATTTACTTTACTCTAAAAATCACTCAGGTACATATCAGACTTTAAAATGACATTTATTGTAATTTTTTTTTGTCAATGGAAAAAAATTTTTTACTGAGATTTTTTAATTGCATTAAGCACATTTTGTTGCACGGCTCTGAGCTATTTTTGTACACCTTTTATTCAAGGTAAAATTTTTTTAATTAACTAACGACTTTTCGACGGCCTAGGTAATTTTTCATCCGACTTTCAGACAGAAAAAAAACTAATGGCTGCAAAAAAATTTAAATTTGACGTCTACTTGCATTCGATATCGGCTTTGTTTGCCTCTATAGGGTCTTTTTCCCATATTCTTTTCAGAGATCGATTTGCCACAGCGTGCTTTTCGTTTTACGTTTCTCCTTCCTTCGGCGCTTTGGCTATATAGTGCAGAATACAAAGGCAAAAAAATAGGAGTTTGTATTTTTTTCCTTATTTGTTAGCACCAAACCATATGCACAAAAATTATTAAAAAGCAGTGTAAATTATAAATTTTTACGCACGTTGCTGTTTGATAGGATTGTTTTAGTAGTTGTTGTAGTAATACAGCCAGTATTAGTGTGTAATAGCAGCGCAGGCAGTAGTAGCTTCATCCGAGATGTGCGTCTCATGGGAGTCTACTAGTCGAAGCATACATTCGGGAAGAGAAGAGGGTGTCTACGCACATGTTTCTTTACTTTTTTTTTGTTATTGTGTTTGCTTCACAGCTCAAAAGTCTCGAGAGAACATCAGCCATGGGAGAAATTCAACTTTTGGGTAAAGCCGGATGCTAACCACAAAAATGTTGTTAAAATTGAAAAATGTTTTTGCCAAATATTTTTATACTCCATTCATTTTGTGTTGTTGTTTTTTTTTCTTCTGCCAACAAGATGAAAAAGATGAGAGAAAAGGATGGCATATCTTTGAGAATTCACAAAGGTGGTAAATTTAATGACGACTAGCATAAGTGCACACGGAGAAAGGAAGAGGACAACAAAATTGCCAGACTAGAAATATGAGCGTCCGGAGGCGAAGGAGCAGGCGGTGGAGGAGAAGGAGGCAGTGTTGACAACGTAGACGCCGTTGAGAGCCCTGACATGAACGTCTGAATTTTTCATCATAATGAAGTCAATTTTTTTTATTGAAGTTCCACGGCATTATACAATTTTTTTAACGACCAAGAGCTGAAATGTCCTTATAAAAATTAAAAATTCACTTCAAGAAGGTGTCACTCAATTCAATTTTTTTTCACATTTTAATGGAAGAAAAAAAGTAAAAAACCACAGGGTTGCATTATGAATTTTTTTTGCAGGTTGTTTCGAGCTCTTTTTCAATACATACCAATTCGTGATTCCCCAAACGAGAATCCCCACATTGAGCTGCCTCTACAAGTCGGTGACTACGTGTTGGTTCACGGTCAGATGGATGAGGATCAATTTTACTTTGGTGAAACGCTTAATGGTC
This sequence comes from Turbatrix aceti, assembly GCA_963969345.1. Classification (NCBI taxonomy): domain Eukaryota; kingdom Metazoa; phylum Nematoda; class Chromadorea; order Rhabditida; family Panagrolaimidae; genus Turbatrix; species Turbatrix aceti. The sequence goes on from OZ017770.1 coordinate 9,306,726, forward strand.
GTACGGGCTTGGTGCCTTCTAACTACGTGGAAAGAGTACCGGATCATGTTTTGCTGCAGAATGCCTCGAGGGCACCAAGCCCAACTGGTGGAGCCGGCATGTCAGAGAGCGTTAGCAATATTGCATGCTGTGAGCCTTCGACAAGCCTAACAGGGTGTGGAAGTGGAGATACACTCAATCGAGGTACAAGCATATCTGCCGGTGGTACCATTCCACCTGGATACTACTCTCTAAACGAACAAATGCCATCGACGTCCTCTTACGCCGGAAACACGATAGCCAACGCTGCTGCGATTTCCAGTTCACACCACCACCACCAACACCAACAGCGATCATCCTTCAGTCCATCGTTTGCCCTCACCGTTCCCAGCCATCACGCAGAAATAGTTCACGACTTTACCGATCCTGATTACTCGCCGCTGCCTGACTCCATATGCCCGTATCCTCCTGTTGACGTATCCAAAGTTACCGTCCAGGAGGTAAAGCAATACGATCAGCCAAAAGGTGAGTTTTTTACTTGTTTTACTCGTAGAAATTTTTTTTTGGCTGCTTGTATGATTTTTGATCATTTTTTTCTAATTGAGTTCAGTTGGCACGTTTCAACTTTTTTTGCTACAAAAAAAATATAAATCTAATTAAAAATTAATCTTATGCATTTTTGTACCTATAGCCTTGTGGCTTGCACTTTGTACCTCTTTTTTTCATTAAAGAGAGAACATGTGTGGGCAGTAGCGTTTTTAGTCCATTTACACCTCGCTGCACCTGTGATGCACCTGTCGGGCACGCAGATATTTTTTTTTCAAATTGCAAGGTGCGTCCAGTAGTGACATGCCACCAAAAATCTTTCTGTTTTTTCACCTTTTTGAATTTTTACTATTTTTATCCAAGTTGCCAAAAAATGTGCAAAAAAAATTTAAAATAATCAAATTTGCATCTTGGTCTCCATAAAGGAGCAATATGGAGCGCAGTGAACCATGACAAGAACGGAATGCTGTTATATTACATACTTATCTTATGAGTCAATTTTTTATTCATATACCAAAAGCACGGATTATTCTCGTATGATTAAAGCCCTTTTGCTCCCCTCCCCTCCATTTTTTTAACGGCGGCTGTCTAGTCTAGGCTAACTCCCTCTCAACCTAAAAGTGAATGGTCCTAACTTTTTTTTCTCCCCCTCTTTTTTCTCCTACGACTAGCAATAAAAGGCAGAGTACTGAAGAATATGGGCATTGAATGAATAGGATTCGCGCTGCGGGATTGCCTCCTTCTTTTCGTTGAGTGAAGCATGTTTAATATTGTGAGGGAGTCAGGCGACGAAAAGGCAACATGCCTCTTGTCCTCCTACGGGCATCGATCATTTATCTGTAGGCATCCAAATGTGCACTCGTTTTTGCGGTTTGCAACACGGCCTACGTCCCAGCTAACGGACAGGCCACTTGGAAGGGGAGGGGAGGGGGGAGAGTAAGGACCCAATTGTTTAAAAAAGAAGCCTGTGCTATAGCGGTCTTCAAAATTGGGACAACGAACGATTGATGTGCATTAAGGGAGCAATATTTTGAGGTAAAAAAAGACAAGTAAATAAATGAAAAAATTTTTGAACCACCAAGTAAGCTCTCAGATTTTTATTTATTTTCACGAGAAAAAAAGACTACAAGTGAATGACTGAAGAATGCAAGCAAACAAATTAAATATTTTTTACCCGTCCAAAAAAAAAACAATCAAGCAAATGATTTTTTTCAGTGCCTTGTCCCCGTGACCTGACAGTAGAAAAGAAACTGAGTCGAAGTGTCGTTATATCATGGCTACCACCTGAAGACAAGCTGATACCCGTCTCACAGTATCACGTGTGTGCCGACGGTGTCGTCAAAGCCGTTGTTCCGGGAATGTACAAGTGCAAGGCACTCATCGAAGATTTAAACCTTGACAAATGTGTCAACATCTCGGTACGCGTTGTAACCGAACACGGTCATAGCCTCGATGCTGCGTGTTCGATTGCCATTGGAAATGGTTGGTTAATTATTTCAGTACATGATATTTAGTTCTTTTTTTTGTATGTATACCTCAGAAAAAAAACAATGCTGAAATTAGAATTCTGACAAATTTTTATTTTTTTTTCAGAGGCTCCTGTTGCTCCGCAGCATGTTCGTGTCTCTGCAATAACACCAATCTCGGCTTGCCTTAGCTGGTTTCCGTCAAATAGCAATGCTGAGCATGTGATTTCTCTCAACGCAATTAAAGTTGGTGTTTGTCCACCTTCTGTGTTTCAAGTAAGAATTCTGGTCTTTACAATAATTTTTTCACGCATAGAAAAAAAAATTTTAGGTTCATTTACAAGGCCTTCTGCCGTCGACCATTTATCGAGTGTCTGTGAGAACCAAACATCCCAAAGCCGTGCTTGAACAGCGTCCTGTTGAGCGGTGTGTCGACTTTAAGACGCTTCCAAAAAGTTAGTTTTATTTATTTTATTTTTACTTGCTTAATAACCGTTGAAATTTTTTTAAATATAATATATTTACTTTTTTACGACACCCTTGCAGAATTTTTTTCCCTTTTACCATTGTTTTTTATCCGGAAGTCTTGTCTCGCTTTACAGACAGAAAAAATCGTCACGACTCTAATATTAAAGTTACATAGCTGAAAGGCATTTTTTCTTCGAAACAATTACCATGCTTTTTTTTGCAAGTGTACTACATATGTACGTAAGCGCTGTAGCTAACAATTCAGATTTTTTTCCTTGAATAGTTGATATCTCCTTTCGACTGACGCTTTTGCACATTTTTTTACCTTTTATTTTTGCCATGTTTTGTAATGCAAAACTTGTTAAACAAATTTACGCAAAACACGTAGACACGCTTTGTTTGTTTTTTTACTGTTATTTTTTTTGGGGTGGTCTATTTTTTCTGGGGTAGAAGCCAACTTTTTTTTATTTATTTTTCTCTTGATATTTATCAGTAAGAGTAAAAGGTTGTGAGTCACAGAAGTTCCTTGACTATCACTCATCAAGCGCCGTTACACAATCCCAAGTATGACTTAAGATTTTTTGTCAAGCGATTATAGGCAGATTATCATATTTCACGTTTTGCGAATGAATGCTTATTTCAAATTCACTTTTTTTTCTAAGACGATGGAATTAACTAATAAAAAAAAGAGAGTGAAAGCGAAAAAGAAAGAAAAAAGCATCTCCAAAAAAAGGGAAATAATATGAAGAATATGAGTGGATTTATTATTAGTCATAGAGAATCCAAGCCGCCAGGAGAGAGGGGGGCAATTGCGGTCTCTTCATGAGAGTGAATGAAGTCCGTCGGCTGCGTAAAAAAACAGACTTGCGCGAGAGAGTGACAGAAGAGGATAAAAAAGGCTAGCACAGCTTGTCAACGAGATTTTGAGCTTTAATTCACTTACACGCTTTATCTTGGATTTTTTGGAGTGTTGTCTGGGAGCTGACAGATATTTTTTTGCCTTGTTCTTTACAATTCCCGCTCCCATTCATCCTAAAATGATGTGCTTCGTGGCTTTTTTGTTGTCGCTTAAGTGCACACGGCTACATGAAGCATTAAAGATTTGTTGTAGGATTTTCTGCTTTGTGGGTTTTCTTTGGCATTCTCAACCCCCCTCAGACTGGCACCACAAACGTGAGATTTCTCTGTCTTCTATATACCCGCTATTACTTTTATCGAACAACTTTTGTCAAAAATGATAGTTTTTTATATTCTCCCGTCTTTTCTTTTCTCATTCATAGTATTTTTCTTATGGCAGGAGGGCAAGAAGTATGTAGGCGAGTAGACAGAAGCAGGAATAAGCAACCAATGCCTACTCTTTCTTTTTTTATTCTTTGACAAACTAGATTACGTGTAGTGCTTTTTTTCGGGGTCCTTTTTATGCATATTTTCACAGTTTCAAATAAAATTGCTTTTTTAAACGCAATTTTTCATTCTTGAATAAAAATGCACGTGCTGCCGAGGACAGGATGCCGCATCTTTCTGCTTTGTGTGCTGTTCGTCTTTAATGCGCATATTAGTAAGAGCAGTGATATCTCGCAGACAAACAATGTTGTAGGCAGAACTTTGGTCAAGTAGTACGAATATAATGGTGCCAACTAACGTGTCACTGAATGAATGAATGAGTTATGCGTGAAAAAATAGCGAGTGCAGCTAGTGTGTATACATGACCAAAAGCCAAGTGTAACACGGCACGTGCAGCCAGGTGCAAGCCACCTTTGTCTTATTTTTTGCCAAAAAAGACGCGAAGAATTTTTCTCCTTCTCATTTTTTTTCTAACTTTTTTTCTGATTTTGTACTGACATTTTTTTTGTTTTCCGTGTAAAATTTTATTTTTATGTTGTACTTAAATTTGTTTTTTCAGTCGGTTTGCCAGATCCACCAAGTAACGTTCAAGTCGAAGTTGGCCCTCAGCCGGGAACACTCCTTGTTTCGTGGAAGCCGGTTACCTCACAGCCGAGACCACCTTCACGCGCTGCGGTTCATTCGTATCTCGTATTTGCTGACGGCCGCAACATTGCTCAAGTTCCTTCTGCCACTGGTAAGATTTAATAACTCATGCATTTGGTATTGGCATGGCCTTCTCCTGAAACCTAATCCATGTTTTTTTCTGTTTTTCAGCAGACCACGTTTTGCTTTCGCTCGGAGATTTTGCAGACGATCCACCCATATTTATAACAGTTCGCACCCGGACTCGTGAAGGCGCCGTGTCTGCGGATTCTAATGTAGTACGCGTGCCTCGAAGTTATACATCGACAAATTTAAATTTAAATTTACTGTCGTCAAGTGATCGTCTGCCCTACCCAGCAATTGGGGTTAATACTTCTCCTCGACAAAATTTGACAACGAATTCTCTGCCAAGTAGTTTTATCGGTAAGTTATATTTGTTGAAATATTTATTTACTTACATACGTAAAAATTTCTTTTTTTCTTATAGGCGGAGTCTACGGACCTCAGCCGTCTCAACAGGCAGATTTTGTTCAGTCAACTATGAACACAGTTGCGATGCCCTATGGTCTGCCGCCTAATTCGACCATATCAACAGGAAGCGCACCACCGGGTCTTCTCTCTACGCTCCCCCACCCACAGCAACCGCAGCAAGGCATTCAACAACCTTCTTCTCGTCCAATGCATTCTACACTCGCCCAGCTCTACAAGCCAACGTTGCCTACGACGTCTGTCTACGGCGTTCCGCAGCCCCAAACGGGTTATCTGAATAATACGCCAAATTCAGTCAAAATGGCCGCTGATGTGGGTTTTTTGTACTCAAAAGACAAATTTTTAATTGGTTTATTGATTATTAACTTAACCGAATTTTTGAGACATTTGAAAAATTCGGGAATATGCATCTGCACAGTTTTAAGAAAAGGAAGAATTTTTGACGGCGCTGCAGACAAAAAAAATTAATCTTTTTGCGTCGGGGTATTCGTTTGACTTTTGTGCTAAAAACAAAGAGTGCATTCAAGTGTATGTACGAATTGCCTTTTGTTAATGAGTGCCCCCGCAGCTTTTTTAGTCCTTCCTCTTTTTTGTTGCCTCCAGACAACCGTTGCCGGGTGTTCTAAGCAACCAACGCGTGAAAAGAAAATCGGAATCTTACTTCAAATCTAAAAAAATGAAAAATATAGACAGGTGTTCTGACGCAGAAAGAAAATTGCATATGTAGTAGATAATATTTTACGTCTTGAGAACGAAAACGCTAAATTGGCACTTTTAACGGAACAACGTCAAATTTTCAGTGGAAGCAGCAATCAACGGCCGCGGCCGCAGCGGCGGCGGCGGCGGCAGCAGCGGCTGCAGTTGCTGCTCATCATCAACAACAACAGCAGCAGCAACAACAACAGCAACAACAACATCAACAACAACAACCTCAACTTCCTCAAATTCCACTGCAACAACGAGGCCAACCTTTGCCCTCTCAGCCTGCAGGCCAGTACTACACTTTTCACCCCAAAATACTGTACAAGGAATTTGCGGGTGTTGATGAAAAGCCGAGTGTGCTGGAGATGGAGAATAACTACCTGCTAAAGCATCGCCAACAACAGCGCGATCACGATCTCACCGGTGGTTGGGGGACAATGGGTACGGGAACACTCAACCGATATGACTACTACGCTGGACGCGTAAATGGTCGATATGATGATTCATCGCTCATGCCACGTCTGATGAGAAAATCAGCTGGCGTTCCACCACGTCTGGCACGAGTTCGAAGCGAAGAACAAATTGGAACGAGGAGCGAACCGGATCTCAGGCCACTCGCAACGACGGATGACGACGAAAATTGTCGGTTGTTTGTAGCCATGTATGATTACGACCACATGATGTCCCCCAATCCAAACGCACAGCAGGAAGAGTTGTCGTTTCACAAACATCAGTTGATAAAAGTTGGTTTTTGATAGTTTTATGAGGTTTTACAAAGTTTGATTCAGGTCTACGGAGATGTCGATCAGGACGGCTTCTACAAAGGCCAGCTAGGTCGGCGATTTGGTCTCGTTCCATCCAACATGGTCATCGAAATCAACAAAGAAGACTTTGGAACAAATCGACGCCGCTCCGATGCTTACCCGGCCGAACCATCACTCAGACGCATGCGTTGGGGCTCCCTCAAGTCCAGGAGTTACGATCATGCTGGAGACCGACGAAGACGTGTAGGCGGCATCCTGCCAGGTGCAGCCTACACACCAGGTCAACAGGTGCCTCCCCATTCCGGCATGGGAACTGGTCCGACGGTTCTGCCTGGAGCTTCGATGTACTCGTCGCTGGATAAGAAAGATCCCCAGGGATACAGGGATAGTCAATACTACGACTGGCCGCCTCAGACTGGAACTCGGAGTTATGATTATCCGCCTTCTGCAAGGACTTATGGAAGAGGACCGCCTTCCGCGAGGATGTTTAACTACGGCTACCCTCCTCCTCCGCCTTCCAGCCGGGAACGAGGAGAGTACGGACCACCAAGGGAGCATCACTACGACGATCGACAGCCGCCACCCAACCCTGATCTTTATGATTCTGGCACTGCTCGGGACATGCCAAGGGACTATCGTCGGGAGGATCCGTATATGCGTGATCCGTACCACTACGACACCTACCAGGGCGAGCCACCTCCTCGGGATGACTACCGCTACGACCAACACGGGCAGTACGAAGACGAAAGATATGCCTCGGCTTCGCAGCAACGATCTACGCTGCGACGTGATTACAGGAGGCAGGAATACGACCAGAGACCAGAGTGGGGTAACACTCTTCCTGATCCTGGAGGCCCGATGCAGCAGCCACCCCCGGCGAGACAAACCTCTGTTCCGGGGTACTCCAGAGAACAGCCAGTACCCCCGCAACAACAGGAGGATCGAGGCAGGATGATGAACGGTGACAACATGCAGGTGCGCAAGTTGATGGCCAAATACGACTACGACCCGAAAAGATGCAGTCCCAACGTTGACGCGGAGCAGGTTGAACTCACGTTTCGTCAGGGTGATATAATCACTGTCATTGGCGATATTGATGAAGACGGATTCTACCTGGGAGAGTTGAATGGCATCCGAGGCATGGTGCCGTCCAACTTCCTGCAAGAACAACCAGGTGCTTCGAGGATGGCTGCGCCACCCAACGCAGGAGGCCCCCAACAGCCACAGTCGATCATGGTAGGCAGCAACATGGGATCCGTCGACATGCCTGCACCCATGAGTCAGCAACGTCCTAAAGGAGTCGCCTTCACCGAGGTTGCAAACAAGAAGCCAGCTCCCACCCGGCAATCTAGCCAGACGTCCAACAAAGTTGCATCCATGACATCTGCAACCGGAGCTTCGGGTAGCAATATGGCAATGGCCCAAAAAGTGTCCAAGCCTGGAGGAGCGCCTCCTGGCGGTGCTGCGGCCAAAACACTCGCCAAGAAGGGCAGCGACGTAGGCTCCAAGACAGCAGCTGCAAATGTTGCCCGAAAGTCTTCGCAGGCGGCTAAGAAGGCCGATACAAAGGTAAAACTTGTTTAAAATTTTTTTTACCGAAATTCTTGATTTTAGAAAAAATAAAACCACCACTCCAGCGTTAACTCAACTCCTTAACAAACTCTTCGACATACTCGGTTTTTTATACGCAAAGATAACGAAGCGGGATTCTTCACACTCAAAAATGCATTGACGATTAATAACATAATTCTATTAAAGATACCCAATCACTTCATTCTTCTAGCCATTATGCTCAGTATCCAAGAGATTCATTTTTATTTTATTTTTATTTTAATAGTAAATAGACAGAAAAAAATTTTATTTTATTATTATTTGTAATTCATAGTGTTTGGCAAAAATGGTAGGATTTTATTTTCAACAACTTTCCAATTTGTTCTGTAATAATAATTGTTATGACTTTCTTCCTCCGGTTTTCTCACTTTTTGTCTCACGAATCTTGAATCTTGTACGTCATCTGTGCAAAGCAAAAAAAAACAATAATTCATCATCGTTAAATAAATGACTTTTTATAATTACGTGGAGGCAAAAAAAAATGGGCAAGCTTTCAAAAAAGAAAAAAATAGTACATACTTAAAATAAAATCACAGTTTGGCTTTCTTCGCTTGTTGCAGGAGGCCTTGGACGCGCTGCATGAGCATGATGTTGCCCTTGATTTTAATCTTGCCGGTCATAAAAGCCTTCTGAGGATTGAGATTGCCGTTGGCGAGCTTGACAAAGTCTGCATCGTCGACGACAAGTGTCGTATTTGCCTTTCCACCGTTCTTGACGTCACCTTCGTACAGTGAATGCGGTTCGTTCTTAAGATCTAGCGCTAAAAATAAACGATAAGGCAATGTGTTACGTGAGAAATTAAAAAAAGGAAACTCACTAAAGCGGGCGACTTCCTTTCCTTTCTGTTGAAGGATGTACAACACGATAGCCTTGACGTTAGATCCAGTAGGGTTCGCAGCGACTCCTTTGGCGATTTCATCGAAAATTACTGCAGATTCCAGACCGGGACGCTTGATAGCCGTCTGCTGTGGAGGATTTGGCTGAGCAGATACAGACTTGGCATCGGAAAGGGCCTGCATGAGCTCACCGATGAGCTCGTTGTTTTTGTAGTTACGGGCCTGGGACATGTCAGTGATGGCTGACCAGTTGTCGCGGACTGAAACACACAAATATTTATAAATAAAATTCTGAAAAAAATAAATAAATACAAACCCTTTTCGGCAGAAGCAGAGCCCAAAACAGCTCCCTTCGAGCGATAGAACTGAACCGTGCCAAACCAGCCAGCGCCACCTTCGTAAATTTGTCCGGTTTCAGTGAAGCTCTCGTGAGTCAAGTAGACGACAAGTGGTGTGACAAATTCGGGTTTCAGAGCATCGACAAGATCCTTGGGCATGACGGTTTCCGTAAGACGGGATCCAGCAGTGGGAACGAGGATATTGCTTGTAATGTTGTACTTCTGTCCTTCGAGTGCCAGCGTTTTGGCGAATCCAACAAGAGCCATTTTAGCCGCGGAGTAATTTGCCTGACCAAAACTGCCGTAGAGGCCTGAATTCGACGATGTAACAATAACACGTCCGTAGTTTTGTTTTCTGAAGTACGGCCAGGCAGCCTTGGTCACCGCGTAGGCGCCCTTGAGGTGGACTTTCATGATGAGTTCCCAGTCGAGGTCTGTCATCTTGGGGAAAGACACGTCGCGAAGAATGCCAGCATTGTTGACGACAACATCGACTCGTCCAAAGTTCTTGATCGCGGTTTCGACAATCTTGTCGCCGAATTCGACGCTATCATAGTTGGCAACCGCGGTTCCACCGGCCTGCTTGATTTCTTTGACAACGTTGTCGGCTGCAGAGGTGCTAGCTGCCGTTCCGTGGCGATCGCCGCCCAGGTCATTGACTGGAAAAAAATTGATGCGTACATGCAAACACAAAAACAAGAAAGTTTACTCACCGACAACCTTAGCCCCTCGCTTGGCATACTCCAGGGCATACGTTCTTCCCAATCCACCGCCTGCACCTGTAACAATGACGACACGGTTGTCAAACCGAAGTTCTGCCATCTTCGCTCTCACAACGTCACCAGTTCGGTCGATTTTAATCAAACAAGTCAATAACGCAGCAAGTTTGTCGTATGTTCCTTCCTTGTGCAGTCAAAAGTCATCAACCGCAGTCAAAGCGGTTGTTGTGATAACAGCTCGGACTACATGAAATGTGCGTCGAGTCGCCTTCGTTGGTCATCAACAACGAGCCTGTGCGTAAAAATCATGTCCTTCTTCTTTTTCTTCTTCTTCTTCCAAATCGCACAAAATTTATAGTGTCACCCTGTTTTTTTTCCTACGTTGACAAGCCGACGTGCACTTCATTATTACATTTTTATTAAAGAAAAAGAAACTTGCTAATCGACAGTTAATGATTATACGAGTGATCATCGGTGTGGTTCATTGGTTGTACACTTTTGATCACTATGTTGTGATGTGGGGTTGTGGTGGTGGAAGTGGTGGTTGTGATACAGACGAGACGATTTCAGCCGAATGTAAAAGTGCAATCGACTACTGGTATGTGCAGAAAAAAAAATAATACGAAAGCATGATGCAAATTTCAACGGGTATGTAAGTATGATTGAATAGCGAATAGCTTTTTTTTTCTTTTTTGTGTACGTGTCAGGCGGAACGTGGAGATGAACAGTCACAGTCGTTTTCAGAGTTAGTTTTCTTCCTTCTTGTTTTTCGTATCAAACAATTTTTTTGGTCTCAGTTTTTGATCTTTTGTGCTACATTTTTTTTGATTTATCCGTGGCTACCGCCAGTGCTAACAAACATGGTAGGATCCATGCAGAAATCCGCGCTGCTGTATCTCGAGATGTTTTTGAAGAATCCGCAGCAGTTGACGTTACGCTTGAATCTGAAAAAAAAACATAACATGAAATTTTTTTGGTAAATTAGCAGCATACGGGTAAGAAATGAGTTCCGTGGCATTTCCGTACATGGATTCCTCGGCCGTCTGTTTGGCGCTCAACCAAAGACCGGCGTAGCAGGGCTGACTGAACTCTGAGTTGATCATTGCTCCGATGGCTGAAATAGTAGCCGTGCCGCCTCCGATGATCGCAAAGATTAGGATGCCTGCAAAGATGACGATGCGGTGCGTGGGAGTGTAGTGAAGAGCTCTGCAAAAATTTTGTTTAACAAAAAAAAACTTGTTATTGAAAAAATGCTTACTCGACAAAGGAAATCGGTTTTTCGCCCCGGCCAGCAAGCTGACCGTTGTACTTTCGGCTGGCAGCAACGGTGAAGAAGTTAAACGTAACCGGGAAGACCAGAGCCATGAGTGTGATGGTGGAACCGCCGACTAGGTCCAGAAGAACGCCAAAGTTGGGTACGGTTTCAGCGATGATGACGACAGCCACCATCATGGCGCTGCGAACAAACACGCGTTGCCAGCCGAAGTGATGCGGGGTCTTGAGTAGTTCTTCTAGTTCCTGGTTCAAAGGGTTGAAAACAATGGTCAGGGCAAGAATGACGTGGAGCGTGATCAGGATGTTTACAAACTGCTGAATGGGAACATGCTGAATGGACGGAATAATCGAGTCGTGAATGCTGTCACCGTAAACAATGTATCCAACAGTCGATACAGGCAAGTACATGCAGAATATGATTAAGAAGGCACTGTTTACTGATCTACGGAAGTGATACGGCTTCTTCATGTCGTGTTGAATCGTCGGGAAAGCTCCATGACCACCGTAGGCAAACATTACAGTTCCGAAACACATGAAAAACCTAAAAACCCTTGTTGTCAATTTTTTTTGAGGATCGAATGTTTTCGTACTTTTGGTAATCCAAATCCGGGTAATAGGCACTTGGCAGACATTCTGGAGCGTCCTTGAGACTGCCATACACGATAAATGATACCGCGATAGTTGTCGTAACCATGGCAGCTATGACAGCCATCCTAAAATTATTGCATCATACTTTCTGTGATTTTTGACACCTAAACAGACCAAAAATCTTTGGGGCTTCTGAGCATGGTGAAAGGAAGCATAAAGAAAGCGACGATCAAGACCAGGTAACAGAAGCCAATGTGAATGCCCATCAAACTGCTGAGGAAACTTTCGATATTCTTAGACGCGAGAAGGATGAAGACAACTGCAGTTCCGAACTGAGTTACATTTAAGCAGCAAGATACAATCGTCCTGAAAAAAAAATTGGTAAGGGTTTTTGATTTACCAGGGTGGGCTTACATGAAGGTAGGACCCAACGCACGCAATCCCATGGACGGATACGGCTTTCGACAGTGACGACGATATACAGGCCATCGTTTTTGAAGAATTGTCCAGTTTTCAGATAAAAGATTTCCGGTATAAGCACACATTACAGCGCCGACAAAAATTACAATTACACCACCAAATAATCCAGATGATACCATGGCACCCGGCATTGCTATCAATCCACCACCGGCTGTTTCACCAACAATAAACAAGCAAGTTACAATCCAACCCATTCCTTTGAGATTTCTGAACTTGTCGATGGCCTCATCGCTGCTGCCGACGGCGCCAGCATCTGTTTCCAGATTTGAAGCTGATGCCTCGGCAGAGGTGTTGACCAGGGAGTACCCATCGCCTTGTCTGAAAGTCAAAAAAAATTAAAAGTCAAATCCTTCTACTGGTAAAAAAAACTTACTCTTCCTCAACTCGCATGATGCAAGTTGTTGTGAACCCAAGAGTTATCTAAAAAATAATTGGTCTGATAGAATGAATTGTTCGGGGTGTTCCCCCGGTGTATAAATACGTTCCGAACACCGCGAGGTTCCTGACAAATCAAAAAAGCTTTGTCAACAATTAATTTTTTTTTTAAATGAAGAGACTGTCGTTTTCTGGTTTTAAGGCCAAAATTGGACAATAAAAAAGGGGGAGCGCGGGCAGGTAAATCACAGTTGATGGACTTTTCGAATAAAAATGACGGTAATTGGTCTCGAACAAGTTTTAGAAGTAAAGACCAAATTCTTGATGGCCTGTTTTTTTCACCGCTGGCGAACAGTGTTTTTTTGCACTCAAGTACGAATGCATGACTGAACACTACTAAAATCTCAAAAAAATCAAAATTTTAATCGAGGTTAAAAAATAATTACTTAAAATTTTTTCTCTAGTACACAAAGAAAGAATTATTTTACCCAGACACAAATACAACTTCTTTTTTAAACAAATGACTCCCGAAGTCACAAAAATTTCGGCATATGTACGTCTCACCTTTATGTATAGATCGTCAATCTTAGTCATGACATTGAATCTTGATTATTTTTCAGTTTCAAACAGCGTGAAAAAAAAACTTTATCTTATTGTGAAGGTTGTCTTATGACACTCTGCCCGCGCTACTACGCAGTATGATCACTTTGGAACAAGTCAAAGGCGGGTCATGAAGAACGTCGACGACGTCGCTTGCGCGGCAGACACCGTCTCCTGCCTGCCGGCCCTGTTGTCCTCCGTCTAAGAAGGACGGTGGAAATGATGAATAGCGCAGACTCTTGCTTGGACACCTGAACCCCCATGGTGCTGATTTGCAGTGTCGACGGACCTTTGGAAAAAAATCTACCCATCAAGTTGCTTGCTTGCCTTTGACAACCTCAAGGCTGAACCCGATTCCTTCTGAGACGCCGATGATGTACACAGGTATGTACACTGATGACTGGAATCTGATTACCGATAACGTCACGCTGATGGTTGCTTAGTATGTTATACAAGATGTCGTAAACATGTTCCTGTTTTTTTTTTCTGACCTATTCGTAGTCATGTTGTTCTGTGTGAAGAGCACATACTATTTGCAAAAAGGAAAAATTTTCTTTCATTGAAAAAAGAGCGAACGGTGAAAAAAAATTAAACTGCATGCTTGGAATTTATTTACTACGAGTATGTATGTACGTACCCAAAGCACTGTTTGCAACACGATATCTGGAGAGAAAAAGAGATATAACTCGGAGGAATAACACATCATGGGTTCGATTAGCCCAAGCAAGCTCGTGTCCATGTCTATGCTCATGCCACATTTTTTTTCCACTTAAAAGATGGACGCAGCGGCAGGCATCGGCGCAAGGAAGACAGCGTCGCTACCACACAGGCTAGCAGCCAGAAAAAAAATATATTGGCCAAAAACGCGAGAAGACAGCCTGTTTGCCCTGTTTGCCAGTGGAATGGAAAATAGTCGACAGCGTGGCACTCACAAAGCTAAAAAAATTTGACTCATAAATCGCTGCTTTGTGCTTGCTCTCTGCGCACAAGACTGGGCTCACTTGTAATTTAGACATCATTTTACGCTGTCTACAAGCTTAGAAACCTTCTCATCAGTCATGTCAGATCCTCCGGTAACAGTAAATGGCAGCGAATGCAGCGACAATGAAAGCTCGAGCAAGGTGAGTTTTTATTTTCAATTTTTTTTTGGCATGTGCTCATATACCACAGGTTCCTTGACAACGGATAAAAAATTAATTTGTTGCGAGGGTGTTACTAATTGACTTGGTCTGCAAACAAAGACCAGCAGCTGTCGGGATTTTTATAATATTTAGTACCTGCTTCCAAGCAATGCAATATCCGCTAAAAGCCATTGATTCGATTTTCTTTTTTATTTAATAGACTATTAATATATTTTTTTGTCATAATGCGGCTGGGGCATCAGATTGCTTTTGTTTATATGAATATTCCATTATCCAAAAATAATGGAATCCAAAATGATAAATTGTGATAGACTATTGTTCTTTTTTGCTCTTGCTTTTTGTCTACGAGGCGGATGAATTGTTAGCACAACAAAAAAATTAGGAGACTATTTACCTTTCATCGAGTACAACAAGATAAACTTGTTATTCCAAACTGAAGTGTTTCTCATATCCATTAGTACATATTTCTCCCCTCATTCGTAAATAAGCTTTGCTGCAAATTACCTCAGTTGTAGGAGGGAGTGCTTAAAGGTGTTTTGTAGGTGTAAAACTTTTTCGCTTTTCTCGTGCGCATACAAAATGACTTTCCAATAACTTATAAAAGTTTCAGAAGTCGACCACAAGTCGCCGGGATTACAAGCAAATGCCGATTCAACACGATAAACATCTGCGGTTTGTTTTTTTGTTTTTTTTTAAATTTTTATTCCGGGAAAAATAAAAATTGTCATTTTTTTCAGAAGCATGAAGGAAGTCCTCTCCACCATGGACCCCACAGCTGAGCCAAATTCGCATCTTGAATTCAAAGAAAAAACGCATGTTTTATGCGCCAGATTTCTCGGAGGAGCGTGGAAGACGGTCTCGCTTGAAAACATGAAAATCATCAGAATTAAGTACGTACACGCACATTAAAAAAAAATTTTCTTTTTATGTCCTGAACTTTTTTTTGTAGAGGTGGAATGAGCAATATGCTATTTCTATGTCGATTAACTGAAAACCACCCACCCGTGGGAAATGAACCAGACAAAGTTCTCCTCCGTGTCTACTTCAATCCCGAGACAGAAAGTCATCTAGTCGCTGAATCCGTCATTTTTACACTCCTTTCCGAACGCCACTTAGGACCAAAATTATACGGAATTTTTTCTGGAGGTCGTTTGGAAGAATACATTCCGGTACGTACACCATTTTTCTTTCATCTTTTTTTTTCTTCCGCTAGTCTTTTTTTTCTTTTTTCTCTTCTCTCATCTTTGTATACCTTCTTTAGTCGCGCCCACTGAGATGTGACGAGATAGCAAGACCTTCGATCTCAAATAAGATTGCAAAACGTGTTGCCAATGTTCATCAATTAGAAGTGCCTATCTGGAAGGAACCCGATTACTTGTGCGATGCTCTTGAGAGGTTTGTTGAACCTTTGATTTTTGATTTTTGTTCAGCTTTTTTTTCCCTCTTCTATCCGCAATTGAGTTTTTTCTTTTTCTTTTTTTTCTAGGTGGTTTAGTCAATTACTCGCTTGCCCATCAGGGACCAGAGAATTCAATTTACCCGAAAAATACCATGCATGGGCGCCTTCGGTCTTGACAACCCAGGTCATCGAGGAAGAGATTGAGTATCTGAGAAAGCAAATTTCCAAAAGCACTAGCAAAGTTGCATTCTGTCACAATGATCTGCAGGAAGGAAATATCCTTCTGCCAAAAGCGAGCTCGGGAAATATTCGCATGCCAAGTATTTCCGATGACTCCGGAAAGCTGGGATCGCACCTGAGTGCTTTCAATCCCAACGATCCCCGACTCGTTCTCATCGACTTTGAATACGCCAGCTACAACTATCGAGGATTCGATTTTGCCAACCATTTTGTCGAATTTTCAATCAATTACGACGTTGATGAGTCGCCCTTTTACGAGATCTATCCCGACAATTTGCCGTCCCGCGATCGCATGCACGAATTTATGGCCTCTTATCTCAAAGAGCTCCATCCATCGTTAGAGGGCGACGCGCTCAAGGACGCGGCTAAATCGCTTGTTGAGGTGGGTGCTGCTTGGTTGATTGATGTTATTCATTCATTCATACATACCGTGCCATTTTTACAGGAGACAATACCATTCATTGCTGTATCCCACTTTTTCTGGGGTGTTTGGGGCCTTTTGCAAGTCGAAGTCTCACCGGTTGGCTTTGGCTTTGCGGAATACGGACGTGACAGACTTGGATTGTACTACAAAAATCGTCATCTCCTTGAACTCGTCAAGTGAACGAACGAACAAACAAACAAACGCGAAACCAATTTAAAGTACCCATAAAAGTAATGTTTCTTTTTGTTCCCGCTGTGATTTTTGTTATTTGTCGGTTATTTTTTTTTTGTTTTTGGAATAAAATATCATACATACTAACTACGGGGTTATTTTCCAACATTTTCCAACAAACACTCCGGGGACGTAAAAAAGATAAATTTATGTTATTTATGCCTTTTTTAGTTCCAAGAATGCACGGATACATAAATTTTACCAACTGTCAAAAATAGAGAGGAGAGAGAGAGGAGCTTGATCTCGTAAAAGTCGACCAACTCAACCGATACTGGTACATACCTAACTGCTATGTGATGCATAAAAATGTGATTTTAAATTTATTCACACTCACTGCATCGTTTTTTTTTGTCTTTTCCGCAGTCAACGATCAGCTTGCAGATAATAACACCTATTTTTTTTAAAAAACATGGAGGTGGCTGTTGACAAAGGCTATTCTTATTTTACACCGGATAGGAGCTCATTTGTCATCTGTCTGCCGCGACCGACAACGAACGACCGACCGCGAAGTGACATCCAATGTACTTCCTGGCTGAAAAAAATCACTCCCAGACAAAAATGTCCATCAAATAACTTTTTTGTCTGCAATATGTATTTTTTTTTCTGTGTGCCAACCTTTTCGCTTTTTATCGGACCATTTTGCATACATTGCTTTAGCCAGGAAAGATGCACACTACCTTTGTGCTCCTCTCCCTTTTTTCTCCAGCTAGGTGAACGAATGCTAGGGTCCGAGGTTTACAGCGCCGCTGCTGCTCGCTGCTCGTTTGCTTGTCTGGTCGCACTGACTGCTATTGCAAACCGATCGGCAGGATGGATGCTTAATCGCGAACTGCTGTGTTTCCGCAGTCTGCCCTGTATTTGTATTTTTTTTTCAGTCGCTTAGTTAGACCTGACCGAACGAACGTTGGTGAAAAGCGATTCCCTTCCATCAACGCCTGTTCTCCCATTTTTTATCGTTGACATATAGTACATCCACAAACGTTCCCTCTTCCCTATTTTTTTTGACGTGAATTGAGTGATCGTTTGTTTAATTGATTGTTGTTTGCTTTACACCTGACACGTTTAATTTAGTTAGTAGGCATGGCTGACTCCCTCACGCATTCTTCGCGTGATCCCAATGACTCCAAGGACAGCAATGAGATCGCTCCTTTTATCCCTGAATCTCCATCATCACCCGTCACCGATTCCGATGACAGTACCGAGCCAAAGGACAAGCGCGATGTTGTCTGGCTCATCCTTATGCTTCACGGTCTTGGCACTCTGATCTCCTGGAACGTCTTTATCACCATTGCTCCCATGGTTTGTCTTTTTCTTGGATTTTCCATGTTCAAATGTATTTTTAGTACTACAAGGAACTCAAACTCAAGGAACCAACCGATCCCCAGCCGGCTTACGTAGTCAACTTCATGAATTATGTCTGCATCGCTTCGCAACTGCCCAATTTGCTCGTCAATATCATCGGCATGTTCTCCAATCGTGGAAACTTGCTTGTTCGGATCAAGCTTGCGCTGATTGTAGTTGCTGTTGCTACTTTTTCCACCATGTTGTTCACATTTGTTGACACTTCGGGATGTAAGTGCAGTGTTTATATGCGAATTCCCCAAATATCATGATTTTTAACAGGGCGCTTCGGATTTTTCATCGTAACAATCCTGACTGTTGTTATCCTGAATTCCGCGAACGGATTTTATCAGAACAGCATCTACGGCCTCGTTGGATCGTTTCCCTTCAAATACATCAACGCCGTTGTTTTGGGAAACAACTTTTGTGGTCTCTTCGTTACGATTCTCTTTGCCACGACCACAATTCGTAAGTTTACTAACAAGCTTTTTTTTTCTTCAAGAATAATTTTTTTCTGTTGTAGTAATCAAAGACCTGGCCTTGAATGCAGCAGTCTACTTTTTGGTTGCTTTTCTCCTTCTCGTTTTATGCTTCATCTCTTTCCTCTACCTCCAGCGAAATGTAAGCCTAGTATAATTTACCCATCAACACCAAAATCTTCGGTGTGGTTATTTATTGTCTTTTAGGATTACTTTATCTACCAGATGGCTGTAGCCCGTCGCGCTGCCGACGATTGTGGTGCACTGGGACTGAGCGATTATGTCGGCGTCTTCAAAGAAGCTTTTCTACCTCTGGCAAACGTTTTTATGGTATTTTTTGTTACGCTTCTTCTCTTCCCATCTGTTCTCCTGGATATCAAGTTGCATCCTGCGGGCCGTACTTACGATCTCCCGATTCCAGGTGAGTGTTGTAAAAAATAACTGAGTGAGTGCAAAACATACAAAGTGTTTGTTTTACTTTAGAAAACCTCTACGCAACCGTGTTCATCTTCCTCAACTTCAACTTCTTCGCCGTTGTTGGCAGCAAAATCGCAGACTACATCCAATGGCCATCTCCGCGCTACGTCCACTATCCCATCTTTGCTCGCCTGCTTTTTGTTGCCATTTTCGTGTCCTCAAACTACTCTCCCGGAGACTGGCGATCGCTTCCGGTCTACATTACCAATGAGTACGCTGTCTTCATCTTTATCTCTCTCATGTCCATCACGCACGGATACTACAGCTCGATTTCGCTCATGTACGCACCTGGGTATGTCAAATTTGGATTTACGTCTAACATATTTGGATTTACGTATAACATATTTTTTTCAGGGGCTTTGACGTCTCGAAGCAACGCGTCATCGGCAAAATGTCAGCGTTTTCTCTTGTCTTTGGTATCGCGCTTGGAATTGGCTGCTCTTTCCTCACGAATTTCATCGCTCACCTCTGATTTACCTACCTACACGATCACCTGGAAATTCCTATTTTTGCAAGGCCGTAATGCCATCGAACATTTTTTTAGCATCTTTTTGTTGTTTTACTAATTCTCCGCTACTGTGCCTTACCCTTACCAGAACCCGATCTGGCTGTTTTGACTGATTTCCAGGTATGTAATCTGTTGCTAACATATCGCATCCATGCGTTGTTACTTGTTGTTGTTATCATTTTTTAAATTGTAGCTTTAATTTATGAGTCTTATTTATTGATTTTTCTCATAAAATTGTTTTTTTACGGTCCCATGATGGACATACGGGCTTTGTCGAGAATTTCCTGCCTAATTCTCGGATAGTCAGGATGCGAACGCAAGATATTCAGACAGATATCAATGCACTCAAAACATTTTTTACACTTGAGATAGTTGAATGCGAGTTTGAAGCCAATGGCTGGATTTCGACCCTTTCCGAGTCTCCAGGCAAATTCGTAGTTCGCAGCGGCGTCCGGGAACTCCTGCTGGCGTTCGTGCACGTATCCCATGTACTCGAAAGCTTTGATTGAGCTCTGAAAAAAAATTAAAAACAATTTTTTGCACAAATGAATTTCCAAATTACTGAATTATACTGAAGCGTAGTTCTCAAAATAGAAATAGCATGATCGTGCTTGTTCTGGCTTATGTAGATGTCAGTAAGCATGAGCCAACCTGAAAAGTCCCCGTACAACTTTTTTTAACTTTTTGTTAAAAAAACATACATCGTTCGAGGTAATCAGCATACTCGAGACTCCATGGATAGTTAATGAGTCTCTTGAGGTGTTGCTTGGCTTTTTGGGGCTGTTTTAGGTAGAGATAGCCACGCGCTACGCCCAGCAGTGCACCAACGTTGATGGGCTTATCCGTGACGTCGGCATCCTCGGGTGGGATGAGTTCCAGCAAGTTGTTGAGTGCGTTTTGTATTTTTACACGGTTTCCGCTGGCTATCATAACGTAATTTTCCATAAGAAAAAAACGATTTGGCATCGTAGGCTTGTTTCGTACTTCCTGAATAAATTAGGCGTTGTCCCGTTAATTAAAAATAATATTCATAGCATGCTTACATTCAAAAACCGTTCGGCTGACTTAATATTTATTTCCCGTTCTGATTGGTTTGCATCCATTGCGCTAAAAAATGAATTCATAAAAAAATGACAATTTAAAAATATTCAAACTTACGCAGCATCGCTGACTTCGCCGAGAGTTTCGTAGTCGGGATTGAGAAATATTTCTACGATGTTGTAAATAGCATGCTCACCCCATTCTAAATCGCGTCGAGCTCGGTTGAAATAATTCAGTGCGGAGTTTGGATCGCACGTGTGCCACTCGTGGAGACCCTTGCAATAGTTGTATCCCGCATCCACGTTGGCGCGTGGATTTGCATCCTGAGCCTTGCGAAGCAGGCCTTCTGCGTTTTCGACTTCACCTTTTCGCCAGTAGAGCTCCATGCAGCGAGCCATCGCGTGGTATTGCGCTAAAAATATTTTTTGAACAAACAAACTTCTATAAAAATTTCATGTTGTCAAAAACAAACTTGGATTGCGCTCCAGAAGTTGGGCAAAATGTTTCATGGCTCCATCGCCTTCACTCCGCTGATACATAATGTCTGCCATGATGAGCGTAGCTTCATTGTTGTTTCTATCTCCGTTAAGCACGGCAAGACACATCTGATTGCATTGCTGAATCTTTCCACTGCTATAATAGACTCTTGCCAATTCAAGCATGCTCTTTATGTCCTTTGGATCATTGTCTATTGCTTCCTTGTATAAATCAATGGCTTTGGCGTAATCGCGTCTCGCGAGGCTGGTTGCAGCAAGATCGTTTGCTATTCTGAAAGAGAAAATAGAGAAGAGTGCACAAAAAAAAGAAGAAACATGGTTGGCCTGGCCTTTCTTTCTCTTACCGAGCCAATACTTTTTTCTCCTCGGCAAGGTTTTGAGTTCCCTGTTTGGACGCGATGTATTCTATCTGTAGTGTTTTTGCTTTTTGCATGGCTTTTGTGGCTTCGTCTTGAATTTCTCTTTCCGCGTATACCTTGGCTAACAGCATCCAAAATAATGCCAGGTGTTTTGTCGATGAAGGATCTGTATTGAAATTTATCGAGTTTTGTGAAATCGATTGAAAAAAAAAATACCTGCAGTGTCTGCGCTTTCATCAATAGCTTCCATTAATATGCGCTCGCATTTGTCGTAATTCTTTACCCGCAGCAACTCTTCGGCATACCTCAGCCGAAGTATTTTGTCCTTACCGGTCTTCATTGCGGTTTCGTAGAAGGTTATGGCCTTGTGATAAAGATGGCATTCGACATACGCGTTTCCTATCTTTTCCGCCAACGCGCTGTCTCTGGGATTCCTGCGCATGGCTGCTTCGTAGGATTCTATCGCTTTTGTTGGCTGTAATTTTTTTGTTTTGTTTTTTTGCACCTTAAAAAAATTTCCATACCTCCTGGATGCTCATATAAGCATCCCCGAGTAAAACATAATTCTGAATCGACTGATCATTTTGCACAATTTCTCGATAACAAGCTGCGTATTTAATTTTGTCTTTGAGTTCTTCAAGATAAATTTGCGCCATTTTTGTTCGGGATAACGTGTAATTTGGCTCATCCGGTAGCACCTGTGCGAGAACATCAATCGCTCCTCTTGGATCCCCCCGCTGGAGTCTGAGCTGCGCGTTCATCAATACGAGCCGGTCTTCTTCTGGCGTTTCCTTGTATCGATTCAATGCTTCTTTCATTATATTGTCAGCGTCGTCATTTCGGTTTATCTGATGATAACAATCTATCATTTCCAGGTAAATTGAAATGCGAACACTTTCGTTGATGTCCATCTGCATTGCTTGTTTTGGGTCTGAAAAGCATTGCTTGCTTCTTTTTTCTCCTTTTTTGGTATAAAAACTACATATTATTTTTTATGTGGTCACTGAGTGAATTAAAAAATCATCTTTCTAAAAAATGTGAGCACTGATATTTTGTCAAATAAAAATTAATTGTGATTTTTATGGTTTTTTATGTGACGATACGATTTTTTTTACAGTTTTTTTTATACATTTTTTTTGTCTATCAAAAATTCTACTAAATATATTTTTGCCCCAAATTCGTAAAAAAAGGATCATACCGTTAAAAGCCTTCAACTTGAGCGCAGACTTCAACATGTCGATTGCTTCGCTCATTTTCGACTTGTTTTCTTCCTTTATCATCCTCGCTTTGATGAGATAGTACAGCGGATGGTCTCTAACTTGAAAATTGAATCCCAATCCAGAATCCAAGCATTTAGACGCTTCTATGAGTTGATGTTTCTGTAGCAAAATCTGTGCCAGTAAAAGATAAGCTTCGGATACGCAACTGCTTCTGCCCATGCATTGTTTGAGCATTTTTTCTGCATCTTGACTATCTGTTTCTAAATATTTCGCTTTTGCATAGAGATACGTAAATTTTCCAAATCCAGGACAATTATCATAGACCAAAGCCACGATTTTTAAAATTTCCTTGAGCACCGGATCCTGTGCTTTGGCAGGGGTCAGAGGGGCTACTTCGAACAAACTCTGGCAGACTTCGAGCAAAAATGCCGGGTCGAGGCATTCAATGTACTTTAGTCCAAATGGCATGTGCTGCAGAACGGAAAGATGAGCGTCCACTGCTTGCTTTACTCCAGCGAGAAATACTTCTGTCGCGCAACCCTGCATCTTGTTAATTAGCGCTCGTACGAAGTAGTACATGACTGTTTTCTGAATTTCAGCGTTCGTCTGTTCCAGAAATTCCATCTGATCTTTGGCATCTTGAATATTGCCCTTGGTCAAATAGTAACGAATTATGACAAAAATAGCCTCAGAGTTTGTATCATAATTATTTTCTAGGGCCAAGCGTGCTGTTTTGTAGGCTTCTTTGTAGTCGCCATCGCTGAAAAGTTGTCGACTCTTTTCGCAGATGTAAGCGACATTATTCGAGCACGTAAGTGCTTCTTCGTTGAATTTTCTGTAATATGTTTTTTTAAAGCTAAGGGGTCAACTTTTTTTTAAATTTAGTATTTACCTGGCGTATTGCTTGACAACATTGGCGTCCACAGATAAGGTCATGAGAAAGTGTGCGATGCTGTTGAGAATGTATCCGTTCCCGTTTTCAACGCGTTGTACAGAGTCAAACAGCTCGGTTAGGAGTTGGTCGATTTGAATCGTGTCGCCTTGAATTAGGATCGCTTTTGCGCATTCACAGATTTGGATTGGGATGCAGTCGTTCTATAAATGTTTTATTAAAACTTTTTTCCAAGTTCGTAAAAATTTTTTTTTTAATTTGTTGAAATTTTTTTCAAATAATTTTTTTTCCAAATTAAAAAAAAAATTTTTTTCCAAACTTTTTGAAAAAAAAAATTTTTTTTTTATTTTTCCACTCTTTGAAAAAAAAAATTTTTACTAATTCTTTTTCCAAACTTTTTGAAAAAAAAAATTTTAATCATTTTTTTCCAAACTTTGAAAACAAAATTTAAAACGAAAAATTTTTTTTTAACATTTCGGAGCTAACAAACCGATTGTATGAGACTAGCGCTTTGTGAAAGGTCAAAAACTTTATTCCAGTCTCGTAGCATGATGCTTGCATGAATCAACTCGATATAGGCCGGCAAATGAGAGCTGTTCTGGTCCAAAACCAAATTCAGGATATCCTGCATTTCTATCACATTTTGTCTAAAAAAAATTTTTATTGCATGTTCCACCCAAAATTTTAATTAAAAAAACCCACCTGTCTCGTTGAATTCTTACTTGCCCGAAATACGCGTCGAGATATTCATAAGACTCTATAGCAAGGTCAAAATGTTTCTGAGCATTACCTGCATCTTTTTCTGTAGCGAGGTCCAGCCAGCCTTTGAGTGTGACAATCTTAAAATTTTTTATAAATGTAACCCATTTCAAAAAAAATTGGTAAATATAAAAATAATTTTTTACTTTTGGCTCAACTCCGCTGGCATCAGTGTAATTATCCAGGAGACTCCTGGCCCGTTCATGATTCCCGTCAAAGTACAAAACCAGTCCCGCAACGTACGCCGATGCAATGTCGGCTGATGACCATTCTTCAGTAATTTTTCTCTCCGTATCGTCGACGGATTCTTGGTCTGAAAAAATGAACACATTGCGAGCGTGTATTTTTTTCTGTCTTCTTACCGATATTTTTTTCACTGAGATAGACAATTTGAAGCGTGACATTTACGCCGAGGGTAATCAGGGAGGTTTTTTTGATTCCCGACAACAATCGAATGGCTTCTGGAGTTCTGCCTGAATTTTTTTTTGACTAATACTATTTCTGTTATTGATCAAAGAAAGTTACCCAATTTTGCGAGACAAAAGGCCTTAAGACAAACAAACTCGTGATTGTCGTGGAACTGATTTATTGCATCCTGGCAATGCTGCAGAGCCGTTCCGTAGTACTTGTCTCTCATGTAGTAGTAAATCAAAGCGGCTACCGACGATTCTTTGTACATTTTTGTTTGATAATTTTATACCACAATTGAACATACTCTTTTCCCTGAATTTTTGTATTTCTTGTGCCCATGCTTGTATCCTAGCAACGAACGCATGAGTTCATATATTTTTATACCCCTCAAAAATATTGGCAAAAAGCGTCTAAACATCGCGCAAACTTATGCATAAAAAACTCTGCCGGATTTTATGAGTCTCGAGGTTTTTGAACCCGTCTTCCAAGACTCTGTCACCTATTTTTCTTCTTAATTTCTCTTTCAGTCGACTGTCAAGATGGAGATCTGTTCATCGTGGCAGTTTTGGCCTATCACCCTGTGTACATACGGAGTTGTGGCTACCGGCTTGTATGGCGCAACTTTATTGGCAAACTCTGGCTTTCTCATCTATCGTCACATTCGCAAGCATCGCTACCAGGTTCTGCGTGAAAACTGGCGTCAAGGAGCGCTGACAAATTCCTTTGCTTACGTCTTTCTGGCTACCTCGGGTCTCGTGGGTATGCCTTGGATTTACTACTTTGGACATTCTACGGTTCGGTACAACTTGGTATTCTTCGCCTGGGCTATCGCGCAGTCACTATACTGGTCCATTGCTCTTTACTACCTCATCGATACTTGGCACGATCATCGACCGGCTTTGAGGGTCAAGTTGCTCTACCTCATCAACCTGCTTCTTATCTTGCCGGTTTTGTTTTCATGGGAAAACTTTTTTCCTTCTCAGTTGGTTTTTCGGAATTTTTTTCGGACTTAGGTGGGGGTTTAATTTTTCAGGCCATTTTTGATTACGTACTTTCCGTTTTGTCTGGTCAATGTGCTCTTCACTTTTACCTGTGCCATCTGCGTGTTTTCTGGATGGACTCTTCGGGATTCGAGTGCTCGATACAGCGTAAGTCTATTTTTTTTAGGTAGTACATAAAAACTCGTTTTTTCTTTAGGGTCGCGTAAGGACTGAAAACAACTTCCGCCAGGTGGGATCCTACATCTGGCCGAGGGAAGAGGGTCACCTGCAGCTGCGCGTTGTCTTTTGCATTGGTCTCCTCATCATCGGTCGTATCACGAACGTCATCTTCCCAATGTATACCAAATGGATTCGTACGTTTTTTTCCCTCTTTCAACCTCAAAAAAATTATGAACAATGAATTTCAGTCGACGAGCTGGCCGCAGGACACTTTTGCGTGAAACTCATTCTTATGAGTGTGCTTGTCAAATGTCTCCAGGGATCTGCTATGGGTGGATTTTCAAACACTATCCGACAATATCTCTGGGTCAGAGTCTCGCAGCATACGACAAAGAAAATTCAGGTTGATATGTTCGTTCACCTGCACAAATTAAGTCTGCGTTGGCATCTCTCGAGGAAGACCGGTGAAGTCATCCGAATCATGGATCGGGGTACTCGGTCGATTCAGACTCTTCTCTCGTACATTGTCTTCAGCGTAGGACCTACAATTGCCGATATTGTTATTGCTACGTTCTTCTTTTTCATCGCGTACAACTGGATGTTTGGATTGCTCGTTTTGATTACCATGTCTATCTACTTGAGTAAGTTTTGGAAGCCGATGATGTACATATTTAAAAATCTCGATGTTAGGTTAAAAATTTTATTTTACGTTCATTTTTCTTTTTTTTGCCAAAAAAGCCTGAAAAACATTATTTTAAGTAATTTTTATTACTTTTCCCCTGAAATTGACGATTTTGAAAAAACGATCTCTTTCAGCCGTGACAATCGCAGTGACAGAATGGCGTGACCAGTACAAACGTGACATGAACGCGGCCGAAAATGCCTGGCAATTCACCGGAGTCGACTCTTTGCTCAACTACGAAACCGTCAAATATTACTGCGCGGAAGACATGGAAAAAGAACGTTACATGAAAGCCTGTGACAAGTACCAGGCTGCCGAAAAGGAAAATATGATGTCGCTTTGCCTGCTCAATCTTCTGCAGAATACGATCATCGTTGTGTCATCCGTCATGGGTTCCCTCATGATGGCCTACTTCATTTCCGAGGAAAAATCTATCTACACTGCTGGCGACTATATCATGTTCACGACCTACATGATGCAACTTTATACTCCTCTCAACTTCTTTGGCACACTCTATCGCACTGTCCAAAATGCATTCGTCGACATGGAAAGCATGTTTGCATTTTTGGACGAGAAGATTGAAATTGTCAATCCGCCTAATGCAAAGATACTGGAGTCCAGGGCTGAGCGATTGTGTCTTGAACATGTTGTATTTGGCTACAAGGAAGGCTACAGCATCCTCAACGAGCTGTCCATCGAAGCCAACGCTGGAGAAACCGTCGCGGTCGTCGGAGCCTCCGGCTCGGGGAAGTCGACTCTTATCCGACTCCTTTTCCGGCTCTATGACATCCAGCACGGCTCAATCACCTTTGGCAACCACGAGATAAGAACTCTGGACGTGCATTCGCTTCGCTCAAACATTGGAATAGTTCCCCAGGACACGGTACTCTTCAACGAGTCCATCGAGTACAACATCCGCTACGGACGGCAGAACGCGACCAAAGATGAGATCTACGAGGCTGCCAAGACCGCTGAAATCCATGACTTCATCTTGACTCTTCCCGAAGGATACGAGACGCTTGTCGGCGAACGAGGACTGAGGCTGTCCGGCGGTGAGAAGCAGCGTGTCGCCATCGCGAGAACCATTCTCAAGAATCCCGCGTTTTTGTTGTTCGACGAGGCAACTTCTGCCCTGGACTCCCACACTGAGGCTCGGATTAAGAAGAATCTCAACGCATTGGCCGTCGGTAGAACGTGTTTAATCATTGCTCATCGATTGTCTACGATTCGGCATGCTCACAAGATTATTGTTCTGAGGGATGGCATTGTCGCGCAGTGTGGAACGTGAGTTTTATAGAAACCCCACTTTTTTGGTTTTTATGCTTAAGAGACAGTCCACGACAGGATTTCGGACCGAGGACAAGGCTTTTTTACACTTTCAAATGTTTTGAGCCAGAATTGTTCCCCACCCCTAGGAAGGTCTAAAACCGCGATACACAGATTTTTAAAAAAATCGGAATCTGTAGTTTTGGCTTCTGAAAGGTTTTGACACAAGTTAATGCCACGCACTGCGTTCAAGAGGAAAAGAGCTGAAAAATTTTTTAGGGGGGTTTTGGGGGAAGGGGAACACGATGTCGTAGTCAGATTTTTTTTATCGTTACGGTAAGTGCCACTTTTAGGCAAATTTTTTTGGTTTTTTGGCTACCATTGATTGGGTTTTCAGAGGTGCCAACATTGTTATATCCTATCTTCTTCCCCGTGTTTTTACGCCTCGAATGATGTATAACACAAAATTTTGAAAGGGGGATAAAGTTGTCATTTTGGCAATTTCGGCCGCGCACTCGAGTAAAAAGCGCGCGCACTGTCTCTTTTTCGCTTCGCAGGTCGAAAAAATGATGCGCGCGCACGTAAAAGGAGTCGACTTTGAAAAATTGCCCTGAAGCCAGTTTTTGTTTTTAATGCTTGCGGTTACTTTGTTGGGTTTGGGCATGTCCCAAAGATTGTCTTAACCTACTTGCCATTTTTGTCGTTTAATTTTGCACAGTGCTACAGGCGACAATAGAAACATGAACTTTCCAATGCCGTCACTGATCGGAAAATTATGCAATAAAAAGCACGAGTAGCTGAAAACAATCTTTGGGACATGCCCAAACCCAACAAAGTAACCGCAAGCATTAAAAACAAAAACTGGCTTCAGGGCAATTTTTCAAAGTCGACTCCTTTTACGTGCGCGCGCATCATTTTTTCGACCTGCGAAGCGAAAAAGAGACAGTGCGCGCGCTTTTTACTCGAGTGCGCGGCCGAAATTGCCAAAATGACAACTTTATCCCCCTTTCAAAATTTTGTGTTATACATCATTCGAGGCGTAAAAACACGGGGAAGAAGATAGGATATAACAATGTTGGCACCTCTGAAAACCCAATCAATGGTAGCCAAAAAACCAAAAAAATTTGCCTAAAAGTGGCACTTACCGTAACGATAAAAAAAATCTGACTACGACATCGTGTTCCCCTTCCCCCAAAACCCCCCTAAAAAATTTTTCAGCTCTTTTCCTCTTGAACGCAGTGCGTGGCATTAACTTGTGTCAAAACCTTTCAGAAGCCAAAACTACAGATTCCGATTTTTTTAAAAATCTGTGTATCGCGGTTTTAGACCTTCCTAGGGGTGGGGAACAATTCTGGCTCAAAACATTTGAAAGTGTAAAAAAGCCTTGTCCTCGTCTCCCCCTTGTTCCTAAATCCTGTCGTGGACTGTCTCTTAAGCGCTCACTTTTTTCAGGCACGAACAACTTCTGGCTACGCGCGGTGACTACAGGGAGATGTGGATGCTCCAACACGAGAAACTTTGATATCCTGTTTTTTTATTGTAATTCATTCGGTGGTTGTTTCATGGTTGATAATTTTTTTCATATTCAGTTTTTTCAAGAAAGTGCATTTGCTCAAATAAACTTTAAAAATTAATACATGCTTGGCGACTTTGCAGCTTGCATGACGGTGATATCAATCCATAATACATTCTACCTTCCGGCGCTTATCACAAGCTATGAAAAGTGATAGCAGCATCAGGTGTCACGCAAACACACCCCGCGGATCAAAATATTCAAAAGCGTAAAAATTGATACTCTCTAGGCGAAAAATTTTAAGCGCGCAATTTTTCACCCAATTGTTTACTCGTCGCTTTTCTGTTTTTTGTTTTCTTGCCTCCGAGGTATTCGCGCTTCCATTTACGGATTTGTGGGATTCTACCTTGCTCTTTCAGGGTATCATGTCGCAACAACCTGGTAAGCGGCCTCCGCCCTTTGGTGGTGGGCCTAGTGCTCGTCGGATGTGAGTTTACGGCTTTTGTGGTGGTTGAGGGATTGAATCATCTGTTTTCAGGAAAACCGAACAGTCCGAGCAGAAGAGCGTCTTTGAAGCCAAACTTGCTACTCTATCACGTAAGTTACTGACTTCTGCGGCTTATGGAGAGTTTTTGTGGTGGTTTCAGCGGTGAAGGCAGTCTCCAGGTCGGTGATTGAGAAGTCTTGGGAACGCCCATCGGTCAAAGTCAGACTCCCGACGGATCCCCTGGCATTGCAGGTTCTGGACCTGGATTATGTTACCGGTGAGCTGGGTTTTATGATTCTGTGATAGTTTGGGAGGTATTTGTAGGGTTTGGGTTTTATATATCAGTTAAAACGTAAAAATAAGGATTTTCAAATTTTCAGAGAAGAATGAAACTGTCGTCCGCCTTTTTGGAGCCACCGATGACGGCAACTCGATCAGCGTGTTTGTCAAGAACTACATTCCCTACTTCTACGCACTTTTGCCGAAGGAATTTCGCGCTGATCAGATGGAGACAACTCGTCAACGCCTGAATGAACTCGCCATGCAATATGCCAAGTCTCAGATGAGCTCAAATGATTGCCAGAACGTGGTTCCGAAGATTGAGCAGGTCGAGGGGCAGAATATCTACGGATTCCGTCCTGTCGACGAGAAGCAGCAGTTTCTCAAGATTTACGTCATGTTTCCGCGAGTTATTGGTCCATGTGAGTTACATGGGGTCGCGGGATATATTTATTGCGGTTTTTTTTAGTCGCGCGCAGTCTGAACAACGGAGTCGTCATTGGAAACCGGCAGATGCGCTTTATCCCCTTCGAGGCAAACATTGACTTCGAGGTCCGATTCATGGTCGATATCGGTCTCGTTGGCTGTGGATGGGTCGAGCTGCCTGCTAACAAGTATACCGCGCAGAATCACAAATGTCGCGTTACAAATAGTCAACTTGAGGTTTGTATTATCTTTTGTGGATCCTAAAATCATCATTTATCTTCCAGGTGAACGTCGACGTTAACAACTTGGTCGTTCACGCTCCCGAAGGCGACTGGTCCAAAGTTGCTCCCCTCCGAACGCTCAGTTTTGACATTGAATGCGCCGGACGCCCTGGAATCTTTCCCGAAGCCCAGCACGATCCTGTCATTCAAATCGCCAATATGGTTCAGATCCAGGGCGCGAGTGAGCCTTTCATCCGCAATTGCTTTGTCCTGGGTACCTGTGCTCCCGTCGTGGGATCCGATATCATCCAATGCGCCACCGAACAGGAACTTCTTTTGGTAAGTTTTATTTTTATGATTTAAAAAAAAACATATGTATGTGCGGACCAAAACACGACGGACGATAGGGAAAATCCTGCCAGGTTTGCGGGACAAGAAAGGAGTTAGTAATGCTTTACGGGGGGACTGCGGTGGTCTGTGTGGTCAGGGGTACACACTCGGATAGTGTCACGGATGAGATAGCCTGGAGGGGTTGTTGGGGGACGGCTACGGCTGGTGGTGGTGGTGGCTCGATGTTGTTTATTTGCGTCGAGCTGTTATGATTTGAAGGAATTCGCAGTCGGTTTTCTTCGCTGCTATTCATCATTCTGCTGAAAAAAAGAAAAAAACAAAATATTTTTGCAGTCTTTTTTTTGTCTTCTTTGGAACGGAAAAAAACAAACCGTTTTTGTGATAATTTAACTTTGTTTTTACAAAACGTTTTTGTTAATAGCTCACGAAATGTGGGATTTAGCCATGCATATAACAGAGGATTTGTGATGATGTTTGTCATTGCAAAGCTGAAATTTTATTTATTTTGCTTTTATATATTTAAGTCTAGCATGACACACACACACACACTACACTCACCTGTGCGTAAACATGTTGACGATATAGGTGAGGTTATAGTTTCCTATGTAGAAAAGTGAGTCTTCTGAATCGTATTCTAATAAGAGTGACACAATGTTATGGGGTAGCCATGTGAGGGCAAACATGATAACCATACACGCTAAAATTGCCGTTGTTCGACGTGTTCTGTGAAGTAGTCGTTGTTTTTCCTTGTCCATATCGTCATGCTGGTACAGGGCAGCAAACTAAAGATGGAGCAAAAAATAGTTTAGTTCGTGTAAGATTCGATTAGGCAAGCTACCGTAATTTTTTAAAATTGTTATAAAAAATATACAATTTTGTATGTAATATTTACTAGGCAAACAAAGAGTGGGAGGCAAAGAGAAAAAAAAACATCTGCTTACCCGACATGCTTCAGCTTCGGTTGTTGTGGATTCACTGCCGCCCTGCTTGGGTAGTAAGTGTTTGTCGGCTCCATTGAATTTTTCGCTAACAGCATACGTTGACTGTTCAAGTGTCAACGACCTTTCGGCTAAACGCTTCAGCTTGACTTTTGTTCGGCTTTTCAATTTACCAAATATGGCTGCATAACAAAAGGCCATGAGGAGGAATGGAACGACGAATTGGGCAACCATGACGATTAGGGTATAAGCCTTACGCGCTGCATTTGATTCCCAATTTTCGGTACAAAAGCTACCACAAATGTTCTGAAAAAAAAATATATAAATGAGTATAATTTTATTTATGGCTGTAAAACAAATTGAGAAAAATTTTTCTGTCAGATAAATTTTTTTCTTCTTTTTTTTCCCGGTACAAAAAACTGTCAGGAAAGGAAGTAGAAGGCAATAGACGAGATGTGACGTGGCATCGAGACAGAAGAAAGAAAATGGAACAAATATTTTTTATTGGCATTTTCCACTTACAGCGTAGGATTCAATTCTCATAACGTAGGCGTAGGGCAGCGTAACAATGATTGAAAGAGTCCAGAGTACGATTGTTGTGTTGATTGCACTCGACCTTTGTAGTGGTCTCCAGTGGGGACGTACGACGAGGACATACCGGTCGACAGCAATGGCACCGAGACTAAAGGTGCAGATGAAGATGCTTATACCCTGTACCCAGGGTATGAGATGACAAAGCACAGAACCAAAGTACCATATTTTCTGTACATTGGCTATCGGAGTTATGGGAAGAGATATGAGACAGACAATAATGTCGCTGGCTGCGAGATTCATTATAAATATATTCTGTACGCTTTGGAGTGAACGGTTTTTGAGTGTTACGTGGATTATGAGATAGTTTCCAACCAGACCGAAGACAAAGATTACAGAATACCAGATTGCAAATGGCACATAAGCGTACGGGGACATGGAAGGGTCCCAGTAGTCATCACACGTTTCATTTTCCGTAGATTCCATTACTTTTTTTGGTTGTTGAAAGGAATTGGTGCTAAAAAAATGGTTTTTTTTACAGAAATGGTCTGAATTCGTTCGACGCGTGGATCCGGATATCCTGACTGGATACAATATCCAGAACTTTGATTTGCCGTATCTACTGGATCGCGCCAAGACCCTCAAGATTGAGGCAAAGTTTGCACTCCTCGGACGAGAACGAAACTCACAAATCAGAATCCGCGATGGACAAATGCAATCTCGACAGATGGGAAATCGTGTCAACAAGCTCATCTCGATGACGGGACGGGTCATCTTTGACGTTCTCCAGGTTGTTACCCGGGACTACAAACTCCGGTCGTATACGCTCAACAGCGTGTCGTATCACTTTCTCAATGAACAGAAAGAAGACGTCGAACCGCGGACCATTGCCACGCTTCAGGTAAGTTAATTTTGTTCACTCCATTTTTTATGCCACGCCTGTCAACAGAGGCTGACAGACGACTGGTAACCAGAGTCAAAACTTTGTAAAATAGAAAAGAATTCAATTGACCAGTTAGAAAGAAAGAACGAAAAAGAAAAAAAAATCGTAGCATATTGGGGAAAAAAGGGGGCGAACTTTTGTTCTCTCTAATGGTAATCCTGTTCGAACTACATGATGATTTTTGAACTGACAGCAGGGGTCCTGAATAAAAGAACTTTTTTTTTTGACGCACAGAACCACTTAAAAATATTTTTTTTTGTGTCGGGTGTTATTTGGGCAGTGTATATGTAATTCAGGTGTAAACACATAAATGGAAACATAACATATAATATACATATTAGACAAATTTGGATGTCTGGGTGTACAATAATCTGAACATAATAAAATATTTATTGAATTTATTTTGTTTTTTGTAGAACGGTACAGACTACAGTCGACGTCGTCTGGCAGTCTACTGCATGAAAGACGCCTACCTACCTCTTCGACTCCTGGACAAGCTGATGTCGTTCATCAATTACATGGAAATGGCACGCGTCACCGGTGTTCCACTCAATTTTTTGATCTTTCGGGGACAACAGGTCAAAATCATCTCACAGTTGCTGCGTCGAGTAAGTTGAACAAAAATTTATTTATTTATATTAAAAAAATTTTTGGGGTGGCTTAATTTTATCTAATTTAGAGTGGGCTGAACCAGAAACTATTAGTAGAACACACGCTTGAAAAACACTCGATTTTGATTAGTTACCACTTTTGTTTTATATTATTTTGTGTGTGTTGAATTGCACTTGGCGTTCATCTATTTAAAAGGCCAAGTGCAGTGCGGTTTTTTTTCGCTGTTGAATTTTAGTTTCGTCCAAAGGAGAAAGCTTTGCTTCTGGATGGGGGGAGTACATATTTAGCAGAATGTTGCGAAAAGCTCTGGCTAATCAAACGTGTATACGCGCGACCATCATCACCAGAGCCCGTGCAAGCAGACCAGGCGCAAGTCCACAAGCTTAGTTGGTGGTATTACGAGTAGCTAAAAAATACTGAAGGGTTGGTTGGTTGATAGTTGTTGTTATGTGGAAGAAAGATTGGTCCGGCTATTACCAGGACAAGAGCAAAAAAGACTTGCATACATAGTATACATACGCGCACAAGATGTCAAAAGGTTGAATGTGTAACACAGAAGTGGCACAAAGCAAAGCAAAAGACGGTGTGATACCGGAATGAATCCCACACCAAACAATGATGGATAAAAAAATCAAACATTTTGTTCGCGTATAATAGCGCAAAGAGATTCCTAACAATATTTAGATCTATCTATTTTTTTCTAAATAAAATTTTTTTATTTTATTTTTTTATTTTATCCACCGTTGCGCGCATATTTGACGCCTGCCTGCTTGTTCGACAGGAAAAGTCTGCAAGCTGGCCGTGGGGGGGAAGTTTTGTTCTGTTCTGTCAAGAACTAGAAAAAAAGCATGACAACCGTCTTTCTTTTTTGAAGGGCATTGACGTGCGCATTACATTACATTTATTTTGTAATTTGCCTAGAGTCAACAAAGGCACGGGGTTATTTTGTTATTACTCGACGATAACGCGCCTGAACAATATTTCTTCCGGACACGATGACATCAAGAAGAAGAAGAAGGAAAAAAAATCAACAAGACAGAAAATGCCTAGTTAATGAGTCAGACGGGTCATTAGATATGATTGTTTATTTTATAATTTTTTTTTGGAGGCTGGATATTATATAATAACGGTGAAAAGGGGAGGACGACGAGTTAATTAGTCTAAATTACTCGTATTGGTCTTGACGTGGGGGTATTTTTGTTTTTAACAGGGTTTGGCAGGTAAATTAACCATACTGACCTTTGGTAGAGGCAATCAAGTGGAAAATTAATAAATAAATAATAACTAAAAATAAATATTAAATCTACCGTATATTTATATTTATTTGTTTATTGCAGACAAAGATTCGCCAGGTATACCTGCCTACGCTTGACAGCGTGTCGGGAGAAGATACCTACGAGGGTGCTACGGTCATCGAGCCAATGCGTGGATTCTACAATGAACCGATTGCTACGCTGGACTTTGCATCTCTGTATCCCTCTATCATGATTGCGCATAATCTCTGTTATTCAACACTTCTCCTGAACAACCAGCATACAGAGTAAGTGGTTTTGGTTTACAAAACAAAAAAAGCATACATAGTACATAAATATTATTACATAGATGACTGTAAAAAGGAGGGAAAAGCGCACAAAAAGGGCAAACGTGAATGGCGTAATGTTGTTAACGTATGAATATGGCACTTTTTTTATTCTATTTTATTTTAGCCCTTTGGTAACTTTTTTTCCGCACTAGTTAGTTTGCGCTTACTTTCTGACTGACCGACGTAAAGTCAGGCCAAGCACTTTCAGACGTTAACAACGTTCCTGGGAAACTGAATCAGTAAATGCACAATAATATAATTTTATAATGTGAAAAAAGTGTAACTAAGCCATGGGCGAACCATTGTGCCGGCATTTTTGGTATACGAGAGGGCAAAAAATGAGAAATTTTAACGCCAAGGGAGTTTTTGGCAGGAAAAAAAATTCGTTCATTACACTTGTTTTTTTTTAAAGCAGGAACTTAGTTAAATATCCTGTTGTGTTTTTTTTCCACACATCAGGAAATAATTTATGTCAATGACGCTAATTGATCAAATTGTGGTGCAAAGTTGAAAAATAAATAAATAATGATTGGCACGTAATTACACTAAGCTAGCTATCCATCGGTCAGCTAAATAAATAAATAAATAAATTTAATATTTTTGTTTTTTTCTTGCAGCCTGAAACCAGAAATCGACTACACGACAACTCCAACCGAAAACCGTTTTGTCAAGACTCATCATCGGCGAGGAGTTCTGCCAGAAATTCTCGAAGACCTTCTGTCAGCCCGTAAACGCGTCAAGGGTGAACTCAAAAATGAAACCGACTCTTTCAAGTGGGTATAGTTTTTTAAACGAACGTTACCAAAAAAAGACACCAGTCAGTGGGAGGCAATACACTACTAAATTCTATTTTTTAAGGAAAATGGTTCTTAACGGTCGACAGCTGGCCCTCAAGATTAGTGCAAATTCTGTGTATGGTTTTACGGGTGCAACCATTGGAAAGTTGCCTTGCCTTGAAATTTCCAAATCGGTGACGTCGTTTGGACGTGAAATGATTGAGCTTACCAAGAATACGGTGGAGGCTACGTTCAAGGCCAACACCCTCGAAGACGTCGAAAGTCGGGATGCTGTCGTCATCTACGGTGACACGGATTCGGTCATGGTGAAGTTTGGCGTCAAGACAGTCGCTGACGCCATGAAGCTTGGACTCCACGCTGCTCAGACTGTCAGTAAGAAATTTATCGCGCCTATCAAATTAGAATTTGAAAAGGTAAGCAGTTATTTGTTATAAATATTTATTAACACAACAAAGTACGTTTGAAAAATTATGTTTGGTCTTTTATAGGTCTATTTTCCCTACCTGTTGGTTAACAAAAAACGCTACGCTGGTCTCTACTTTACAAACGCCGAAAAGCATGACAAAATGGACTGCAAGGGCCTCGAAACGGTGCGTCGCGATAATTGTCCTCTGGTTGGCAAGGTTCTGAATGAATGCCTCGAAAAACTCATGGTTGACCGGTTCGTTGGATTTTTTTTTGCCCTGGCTACGGCACATTTGTTACACTTCCATAGCTTTTTTTTGGCACTTTTTCCCCTTTCAATTGGATGATAATCGTTTGCAAAACAATTTTTTTAGCGACGCGGATGCGGCTTTTTCGTTCGCGAAGAATGTCATTGCCGATTTGCTGTGCAATCGCGTCGACATCAGCATGCTCATTATCTCGAAGGAACTCACGCGCAGAGAAGACGTGAGATCGTTTTTATGACTTTGGGATGGAACTAATAAGCAAAAATTTTTTTGCAGAAGTACGATTCGAAACAAGCTCACGCAGAACTCGCGGAACGAATGCGAAAGCGCGATCCCGGCTCGGCACCGCGTCTGGGAGATCGTGTGCCGTACGTCATCGTCGCAAAGGGCAACAATGCTCCGATGTACGAAAAATCCGAGGATCCGCTCTACGTCCTGAAAAACAAAATTCCCATCGATACAAAGTACTACCTCGAAAAGCAGCTTGTCAAGCCGCTGGCGCGTATCTTTGATCCCATCTTTGGCGACAAGGCTGAGAATCTCCTTCTCAACGGCGCTCACACGCGTACGAAGGCTTCGGTCTCGAGCAAGGTGGGCGGACTCATGCAGTTTGTCAAGCAGAACGTTCGCTGCACTCGGTGCCGGGCTGTCATGAACACCAACGAAGGACCCAACATCTGCCAACACTGCATGCCTGATCGAGCCCAGATTTACGCAGAAAAGCTTGCCCAGCTCAAGGTTACGCAGCGTCGGTTCAAGAATCTGTGGACTGAGTGCCAGAATTGCGCTGGAACCTTCCAAGAGGAAGTTCTGTGTACTGCGTAGGTTTTATAGCTTTCCACAAAAAAAATTATTTTTTTTTTGTTTTTTTAGCAACGACTGCCCCATCTTTTACATGCGTGAAAAAGTTCGCTTGGATCTCCAGGATCACTTCGAAGCTGTTCAACGCCTTCAGGACCTGTAATCACTTTATTACGATGACGAGTAACAACTACATACCTACCTACGCTGATCACTGTTTTTTTCTGTTTTATTAACTTTCCATAACTTTCGCTGGTTTTTTGAATCGATCTTGATGGTAAACGAGGTTTGAACCATTGTTGCAAACATTTTGGAGGGGACATTAACGGGCATGCAACAAATAAAAATTTTGCGGATGGTTGGGGTAAAATTTACAAAAAAAGTGAAATTCATGGATTAATCCGATCCAAAGGTCAACAAACATTGCGTAGCATCTCAAATTATCGCGTCTTGTCGGATTCGTTTTCAAACCATTTTTTTTAAATGACGCAACATGTTATAGACCACAAATAGCTCACATGACACCAAAGCTCGAGTTCGAAACTCTAAATCTTGTATTACTAAAGTGCAACAGTACGGACAACGAAAAAAATCCGTTTTCGCTCAAATGACCACTGCGGAAGTTATTTTCCTCCTGGCCAAAGTGTCAAACAAAAAGTGTAATAGCAAATACGACTGAAAACGTTTGTATAAATATAAATATAAATATTGTACATACACACATGGGCGTTGATCTTTTACTAACGCCTACACAAACGATGAAACTGTCATTTTTTCACGCATATTAGTTTTAAACAGAAAAAGTGCACGCTTTTATCCCATCTCGTCTATGTATAGAAAATAAACATCCTTTGTAAACTACATATTTTTCAAGAGCATGCCAGAAGCTGGAATCTTGGGGAGTGAAAAAATTATTGATCAGGGTTGTAGACCAGGGATTTTTTTACGTGATCCCTTACTTGTTACACGCGCACACGTACTTCAGGTTTATAGTGAATCACAGAAGTGCGATCAGGTATCTATTCGTTGATAAAGGTGCCGTTGAGACAACTGCGGATGCTGTCGGAAATGAGGAACTCTGGAGCTCGTGACTGAGGCATTCCACATCATCATTTTTATCTGATCCGTGCAAAAAAACATCTAAGTCGGCACTGCAGATAGTCAACTGCCCGGTATTACCCCGATTGGTGACGTGACAGGAAAAAGAACATCTTGCCAGAACACTTCCTGTCAGCATTGTCAGCAGAGCAAGATATTTTTTTTGCTGTCCTGTAGACTTTTCAAAGCCGACAACTATTATGAGCGTAAGACGATGACAAGCACATGCAATAAGTCATACTGATAAATCGAAAGCATTGTTGACGTTGCTTTCGAGTTGCATCGATCACGGATAAAAACACATACATAATCACTCTACTTCACAAAATATCATAAGTTTGTCTTCTCGTTGTCTATTTGGGTAGGGCAACGTTTTTACTCGATTAACGGGATAGCATTAGTGGTGAACGCTTCAGAAACTCGGCAAAAGCCAAAATCATGTAAGCGCGACATCCATCGCAAAACAAAGATGTACACAGTGTTGCAACTCGGAGAAAAATTGACTGACTCTGACTCTTGACTCCGAGTCAGAGTCAAGAGTCAAAAGAGTCAACTCTTTTGACTCTGACTTTCATAGTTGACTATTTGACTACGAATCGACTTATTTTAGCCAACATTTGGCTGCTAAACCAAAATCTAGCAAAATCTAGCATTTATGATTTTTAAACAATAAATACTCAAAATATAGAAAAATAGTGAATTTAACCCCCCCCCCCCCCAATAATATATTTTCTTCAAAAGAGTCGCGACTCTTCGGAGTCAACAAAAAAAAATTGACTCTGACTCCTGACACTTGACTTCGAGTCAGAGTTATCTTTTTGACTTCCGAGTTGACTCCGGAGTCAGAGTCGTTAGAATACTGACTGTATACTGACTTTCATTGTGCTCTTAAAAATGCTAACTAATTATTATTATGTTAGTAAAATATTTGTTACTGCTGTTGTCACCGGTCGAATAACTGAACAAAAACGCAAAAAAATAGAGACAAAAAAGATAAAAAAATGGAGAGAGCGCGAGAGTGCGAAATAAAAAAATACGACCCACACACACCGCGATCTCGCATTCAAGTTCAACCACCCAGTATTCCCGAAACGAAAAAAATAAACCACTTTTTTACGCTTTTTTTTAACGCTGATTTTTATATCGTCTTTACAGCCCGCAATGGATTTGGATACGCTTGAACAGCATATTCGAAGCAGATTTCCTGGTATGTTTTTTATTTGTTAAGATCAGATAGCTTTTGATTTTTGCATGTCGTAGTTTGATTTGGCAACGTGCACGATTTAAACGGTTTTTATAGCGCCCGCGCCTTCGGGAAAGGCGGTGCGGCTGACCAGAAACCTTCCGATGACGCTGGAAAAACTTTTCAAAGGCGGGGTGTACCTGGTAACGGTGAAGACGGCCATTGTCTGTCCCGCTTGTCAAGGCGTCGGTGCTCTTCCACCCGTTGAAGTTGGCCCATGTGGCTCCTGCCAAGGGCACGGAATGGACGAAGAGCGTCGTCGACTCTGTCACGCGTGTCTTGGCGAGTGCACGGTCTTCATGAATGCTTGCGCCACGTGCTACGGCAAAAAGGAGGTAAGTTTTTTTTAGCTATTTCAATGGCACAGTACATGTTTGCAGCTGGATCGGCCTCAAAAAGTGCAAGTCCGTATCAAGCCTGGAAGCATCGAAGGCGATGAAGTTTTACTCCCAGGAAAAGGCGACGAAGAGGTCCACCTCGAGCGTGGCGATTTGCTCTTCATCATCATGGAACGTCAGCATGAGCTATTTCGACGCGACAAGGCGGATCTCATCCACACCCGGGTCCTCACGTCTTCGGAAGCCAGCAGTGGAGGCGTGCTTTCATTCACTGCCATTGATGGCTCAACCATCGAAGTCAACTGGGCGGCAAACCAGGTCACGGACGAGCATGATGAATATCAGGTTTACTACGGGAAGGGCATGCCCTATGCCCTTCATCCCAAAAACAAAGGCAACCTCATCGTCCGTCTCACGCTGGCTGCGGAACGCGGTGAAGTCAACAATCCGAAACCAGAGTGCAACGTGCAGTAAGGCGTGGATGGGTCCGCTGGTCGAGGGCTGTGAGATTGTCTGTTTGACAAGATGTTCTTTGTTTGTTGCCAGAATGGGGGAACCTGCATTGGGAGCGTAGTTGTTTGTTTAATGTGATTTTTTTTTGATGATCTATAAAGTGAAAACGAAGACACGTGTAGCTGACAATCGTATCGATCACTTGGATTGGTTCGCTCGTTTATCAACGTTAACGCTTGTTTTTCTTCTTTTTGCTAAGCAAACTTTTTTAATAACAGAAAAATTCATCACTGGCACATGTGGCAACAAAAATGTCACTTTGTCATCGCTTGTAAACGGTATGTGATGTTTTTTCCTGAGCACGCTGAACCCAATAAAAGTACCCAGACAAACAACTGTCTATACAAAAGTTGGCGCAGTTATGTATCGACTGGCGAGCACGCGACAGGATGAGTAGCTCTGCTGCGCTCTTTCCGTGCTGATAGCCGGATAGATGATGTGTCTACTGTCGATGAAAGTTTTTCAATTTTTTCTGTAATATATGTACTGTAGAGCATGGCGACCCTTCTAAATTGCCCTACTACAAAAGTGATTATTATGCTAGTGATGCCAAAAAAACGATAATAAAAAATGTATAAAACCGAAAAAATACCAATTTCACACAATACCGATACGGAAGCATCATAAAAGAAAATAAACGTCAACGCTACTGCAGAGCTCACTATGTACATATGTACTCTCGTGATCATCTGCCTATGTATGTCAATGCCATGTTTAAAAAAGAGCCTGTATCATAAAGACAACAAACGTAGGGAAGAAAATCGCCTTGGAATAAAATACGTGATGCTAGTTTCTGACAGCAATAAATAACAGAATCCAAGCACAGCGACACCGTGCCAAAAAAAGCAGTTGGATAAAAATAAAAACAAATTTTGTGCAAAAAAAAAGAATAAATATAAGAAAAACTGAAAAGTGACGAGCAAATGAAGTCAACTAACTGATCGATATACAAATGCCACACACGTCTTCTATAGATAGGCATAGATGTAGTGATCACTATATTTTCAATTTTCCTTTTTTTCTAAACCCTGGTGTGTCGTTCAACTTTTTTCTGTTGTCGTGCGTATTCTTCAAGTAAATATTTGGTACTTTGCGTCATTTGAAAAATGATCTTTGACTTGATCTGTGTGCGGTTCATTTGTAATCATTGGTCTAGTACCTGAGACACAATATCCAGCTTCAGATCGGAGCCCTTGCGATCGCCACGGTGGTCAACAGTGTCCGCTGCTCCGCCAGGCGCCTTGATCGCTCGCTCGGAGTCGAGGCGAGCGAGGAAATTTTTCAATGCCTGCTCTGGTCGACCTTTAAATTTGAAAAAAAATTTATGCTTTTTACCAAATAGTAAAAAAAAACTTTAAAGATAAAGCCCATTTTAGCTTTTGATGTTTTGTGAAATTTAATGACAAAGGCGTCTGAGTCGTCGGAGCGCCTTTCGCCTCGCCTCGCTCGAGCGAGCGAGGCGAAGGATTTTGGGCGACACTGGTGGTCAATCACGCAGGGGATGGAGTGGCAGTGTGCGCCAATGCAACAACTCGCCAAAATTTTGTCATCGTTGTGCTTTTTTTCACAAGTCTTACGTTAATTAGTTATTTTCAACGCGAGGACGAGAATTTATACATTTGTTGTAAAATAATCAGTTGTTGTTATACATACGCGTTCTGCTTTTTTTATTTCATCTCATTGATATTTGTGTGTTTTCAGTCATGAGAGTTGTTAAAATACGATTCCCGGACGGCAGCGAGAAGATACTTTATTATGGTGATCCCCATATTCAATGCATTCGAAAGCCTAACCTCATCGTCGGCGACATTTGCCGCTTCTTAGTTGGCGACTCTTGGAAGTTTGCCGATATCGTGGACGCCGTCGAAATCGACATGCCGAACACCGATGCATCGGCCGATCCAGCTCCCCGTTCTTCTCGACTGTAAGGGCTGCGCTTCGCGAGCATTCTAGACCTGGCTTCATAAAATAGAATAAAAGTCACCGCTTCAGTCACTCTTTTCTCTGTTCTTGCTTTTGTTAATGTTTTTGTTTTGTGCGTAAATAAACATGTTGGCATAATCAGAACTTGGATGTATGGGGAACACTTGAGCGGGGTACAGTGATAACCGGGTACAGTGATATCCCAACCTGTGAGTTATAACATCATGAACAAAGTTGTAAATCTCAAGGACGACGTCGTGACCAAAATTCAGAAATCGTTAGTTCTGAATTCTTTCAGATCAGACAAACATGTGAAGAACGTGTTGCCGTAGTGCACCGTCTTGGTTTGCAAAATACAGAAAATCAATAGCTGTCGGCCTTGGTTCGTAAAACTGCGGATAGAAAATC
Organism: Turbatrix aceti; assembly: GCA_963969345.1. Lineage (NCBI taxonomy): Eukaryota > Metazoa > Nematoda > Chromadorea > Rhabditida > Panagrolaimidae > Turbatrix > Turbatrix aceti. The sequence goes on from OZ017770.1 coordinate 9,350,154, forward strand.
ATGAAAGCCACTATACGTTTCTGTCGAAGACATGACTTTTGACGACCTCAACGTGTTGCATTTTATCTGCAACAATTTATCTAATTTTGTCTAACGATGTCTTTATTTGTGTTTGACGCCACACATTTCATTGGACCCGAGCTAACTCCCCCCGGTCTCCCCTCCCCTATGCACGCGCTTGTTGCTTGTCCGTTGTCTGTGTTCTCCTACGACAACGAAGTGCACAAGCTACTGCCAGTACTTTGTTTTCCTTACATTAGCGCTTTCAGCAATTCGCTACATTCGTTTGCAAGGAATTAAGCGTAACAAAAAAAGTTGCTTTAAAAGAAGACGACATTTATATTTTTTAAAAGGACCAGAAAAAAACATGATTCATTCATCATTCCGCAATGGTCATTTGAGCGAAAACAGATTTGTTTCGTTGTCCGTACTGTCGCACTTTAGTAATACATACATGATTTAGAGTTTCGAACTAGAGCTTTGGTGTCATATGAGCTATTTGTTGTTTATAACGTGTTGCGTCATTTAAAAAAATGGTTTGAAAACGAATCTGACAAGACGCGATAATTTGAGATGCTACGCGATGTTTGTTGACCTTAAAATCGTAGTGATCCATGAATTTCACTTTTTTTTATAAATTTTACCCTCACAAATTGGCAAGATTTTGAGTTGTTGCATATCCGTTAATGTCCCCTCTCAAAAGCTGCCAACAATTATTCAAACCTCGTTTATTCAAACCAAGATCAGTTAAAAAACAGCAAACATAACATAAAGTAAAATAAAAAAAACAGTGATCAGCAAGCAGTAGGTGTTGTTGCTTGGCAGGTAAATTCAGGCCTTAAGAGCTTGGACGTTGTTGTTATCTCCCGAAGGACCCCCGGAACCGCCAAGGTCATCGAAATCATTAGCGCGCCTCTTCTCTTCCTCGTTTTGCTTGCGTCTGCGACAATGTTTGCGGTGACGCTTCCAGTCTTCATGTTGGCAGGAGGACTGGAAGCCGAAGTTGGCAACGAAGGCGCCTTGGCCCTCTACGCCAGTCTTGGCTTCATCCGGGAGCGCCGCATGTATCGATATTATGAGAACAACGCCGATGCTTTTTGCTTGACTCTCCCGTGGTCCTCGTCTCAGTAGGTGGCCGTGTAGCAGTATACTGCCGCCTTTTTTTCTCCGAGTACCTGAATTTCCCTGTTTTTTTTTGTTGTGTTACGCTTTATTTTTCTCGGCGCATCGAAACATCCCAATGACGTATCTGACAAGTCTGTGAGTGGTCCGAGCTGCATACCTGAATGAAAGTTGACTGGATTGTTAGTGTTTTGATAAATGAGATTGGGCCAACCGTGATTGTTTGAGATAATTGGCAAGACAATGGTTGAAGAGGGTTTGGTTTGTCCGACGAAACTTAAAACATCACACATAACAAATTTATGAACTAACCATAAAAAGGCAAAAAATCGCCAATATATGTATGCGGTTTGGCAATTGAAATGCTGATCCTCTGCCAAAGCCGGAATGATTGTTTATGAGTTTAATTAAAAGTATAAAACCAAAGGAAAGCTCTGACCTTCAGATTCTCTGCTGGTTAGCCGGGTTGAGAACGTGTTTGCCTTCGCTGGCATCCTTTGTACGGCAGTTTGCGCGGCAGTGATCGTTTCTTTATTCGATTGCAACTGCGCAGTTGATCCTGACTTGTATAGTTTGCCGGTGTTTGCGAACTGGACGGGAAAGGCGAGTTTATTGGACCAAGACAATAACATCCTTTGCATTATAACGTGTGCTTATTTCGTGCTTCTGGGGGTGTGATTGCGCGCTTGCTTCCGACGTCGTGTGTATCCTATCATTATTTGTTTTTTAGTAAGATCGCTATGGATCGAAACAACCACCCTGGAAACCAAAGAGTTGGCAACAACCCTCATTTCGACAATTCCGAGATTGGCTGCCTCGTCATCTTTGCCAACTACGCGTTCCTCACCGTCTTTCTCATCATCCTTTACTTCGAAAATGAAATGATGCAAGGTAATGCCTTGCAAAAACGCTTCTTCTGAATCCTGGATGCATCGCAATGTTTTTAGATCCTTTGTTTTGTTAGTTGAGAAGTAAAAGATCATTTATGTTAGTAGCTTTTGTTTTCACGAATAACGAAAAAACAAAAAGATATCACCTCATGTAAGATGATAAAGACACACTCGTAACTTTGATATCAATTTTGGTTTGATACTCCCACAACAAAAGAGAGCTGGGATTTCGTCGGGGGTGGCAAAAGCGCCGTTCTGCGAGTGCGAGTTTTACACGCAGGGCGCCACCCGCATGGCCTTATCAGTGGAAATGTCACAAAACGGGTGATAACAGCAAAAACGATGATTATCATGGGAACTTGGTAGCGAGTGAATGCGTTCCCCTCAACCCGGGGAGTTTATATGACCCCGCTCCGATCACGAACCTTAATACGAGATAAATATATGGAGTACGCTATTCTTTTTTTTCAGGAAGTCTCGACTCACCGTGTAAAGAGTAAATCCGGAAACTAGCGGTCAACAACCCAGAGCTGGGATTATCTTGGAAAGCAATACAGGAGATGACACAAAGCCTGACAGGAAGAACGCGAACAAAACCAGAAGCTCTCAAGTTGGCATACGCATTCACCGTCGCAAGTGAAAGTGTCAATCTGGCGCAAACTCACCTGTCATATCCCCCCCTCGCCAGTCGCGACTGGCGAGGGTGTGACAGGATTAAGAATAGCTCTGTTGCGTCTTTTTCGTGCTGACAACTGAATAATGTATCTACTGTAGGTTTAGTTTTGCTATTAGTTTTTATTACTGCAGAACATAAATATTAGAAAACAATGTAATAATTTGGGAACAAACTTTTAATAATCCCAAAAACTGGTAAAAAGTACACATATGCCCTAAAACTTTAGCAACCAAGTGTCAAAACAAAACAAGTGTTGTGACCAAAAAACAAATATGTAATTAAAACCTGCTCGGATAGCGATAAAAAATGATGCAAAAAAAATAATGAAGAAAACATTGCAAAGCGAGAAAACCAACCCATCTATACAATTGGCATACACTGCGCAACGCAGCCTAGTCTAGTCTTCATTGCTTGCGTTTTTTCTAACGAGCGACATGAATAAGAATGGTTTCTCTCGCGCAATCAAAGATGACTTTTAACCAAAGCAATCCGCATGTTGTGTAGGTACATACATAGTAACCAGTTTACTCAACGCCCACAAAACCGAGAAATTCCAAGTGAAATCGGTGTAAAAATAGACAAAAACAAATCGTAAGAAGAATGAAAGTAATGAATAAAAGAATTAGTTAAACCAAAAACTGGACGATCGGGAGCTGAAAAAACTGATAATTTTAGACCAAAAGGAAGCAAACTCAGAATTTGAATTGAATTAGCGGTTATCTGATGTCAAAGGATTTCAAGAAATAAACACTACGATCAGATAAATACTACTTCTGAAGTCGAAAAACTCAAGCCCGGCTTAAAAAAAGTGGAAAATAGTTTTCTTTGGGTTCATTATTATTTTAGAATTTAAACTGTAGCAGTTGGGCATAAGTTTTTCGATAGCAAATAAAAACAATTACGTCATTTTGGAAATCCAGATGATCTCCGTAAATTTAGCTATTTATTATTATATTTAGTTCATCGTTAGAGTTAAAGTCAACGAAAATGATGCAGTGACAATTTAGTGCTTGACTAAAAATGTCTCACAGAATACTTTACCGCTCTCTGAAATGGGGGTATAGTATCGCTGCGACAGTAAATGCGTGTCAGGGTGAAAAGAGAAAGAGACAGGTGTACCAGCTGACTGGTGGATGTTTGTGTCTACTGTGTACACCCGGTAACAAGTAGCCAGTTCTGACAAGTGGGGCGCATTTTGTAGACAACAAATGAGTTTAACACAGTCGGCAGTGTTGCAAAAAAAAACTGAGACTGCGTTTAATTTTGGTAAGCATACAGTTAATACTTAAATATATACAACATGATCTTGTTGGAAAATATTTTAGACTTCAGCTTCGACGAGAACGGCGGTGTAACTTGCTGTTCATTTTTTGAGTCATGAGTTGTTCCTGTTTTTGAACTCACATCAGTAACATTCTCACGGGTCATAAAATAAGCATCAAATACAAGCATTGGTTTGAATTATTATTATTATTATTATTATTTCACCATTACTCATTACTGTAAGAATTAATATTACTGTAATTCTTACAGTAATGAGTAATTACTGTAAGAATTAATATTACTGTAAGAATTAATAATGCAATTTAATTAATTCTTACATGCAAACTGAGTGAAACTACACAAGGTAACAAAAACCAAAATTGCAAGCCAGTAGTAGCACCCCACAGCGAGGCAAACGCAACGGTCGTCACTGGCGATGCAAGAGCACAACGCTAGAGGGTGGATAATCATTGTACTGAGAATAGATTGTGACTTTCTCTTTTATTCATCGTTTGAAAACTACAACACGTTATACTCGATGCCGGAGTATATGCACACGCATACGAAAATCAACTTCGGTTGAACTAATTTGTTTTCAAAAAAGACGTGCACGTAGACATCACGAACCAGCCCCTTAGTTTTTTTGTTAGCGTATCCTTTATGTTCATCATTCAAGCGCATCTTAAAAAGATGTTCAATTCTCCCAACATACGTTTTTACCGAGGTAAAAGACCAGAATCCAGAAAGTTCAGCGACCGTAGATATCATCACTCACAAATAACAAGAAATTTACCCGTGATAACTGTACTTTAGCATCGCATTTACGATTCAACAAATAAAACCTACTTGGATAACCATAAAAAATGATGCAAAAAAATAATGAACAGACATTGAAAAGCGAGCAAACCAACCCAAGTGATCGATACAATTGGCATACACTGCGCAACGCAGCCTAGTCTAGTCTTCATTGCTTGCGTTTTTTCCAACGAGCGACATGAATAAGAATGGTCTCGAACGATGCGATAGTGCACGATAGGCATGCTCACCTGAGGAGTCGAGAGAGCACGGCACTAGTATTTTGCGTTGTATGCTTACACGAATCTGTCAATCTTTTGACCACTGCTTTAATCCCGATCGCCTTGTCGATCCGACATTTCAATGTCCATTTAAAAATCCATCTTTTGATGCGTAAGTTCGCAGACCGTTTTTTATATGAATCAGATATCTTTTTTCACTGTCTACATCTGTCATTAGAACGAACATCATTAGGATAAATTGTATGGATAGACTATTTTTCGAGCAAGCATGATAGCGGCTTACTCTGGAATCCGGATATAATGTGATTGCAAATGAATGTGTTAGCACAAAACTTTGAATCTCAATGTTTGTGCTAACCAAGTGGTTCGTACACATGGAAAGCGATCGTTAGCTAAATATAATTCTAATCGCTCAATAAAAAGGGACCACGATTTTTTGATTGGTTTGCGGGTTCATCGACGGTGGCAAAAAGTCAGGTACTTTTTTGTATGTCTGCTATTACGAACCAGCCATTTGTAAGACTGTTGATTTAGTTTCAAATGCTTCTGAAATCTATCGATTGTTTTCTATGATATGCATTAATTTATGTACTATCTTATTATCATAAATATCTCGATGACAGAACAACACTTTCTTCTTCGTGAATGTTGTTTAACCTCGCAATAATATGTTATCTCTACCCATTTTTGGTCTCTACGCGACTGTTGTCATTTTTGGTTTTGTCGCGAATATTTATTGCTTGCCTTGTACGCATTCCTTTCTGAGTTTGCTTTTGACTTGCGTGTTTTTGTGTCTTCTGGTTATTAACCATGTGCGACGTATTTATTATAATTTGTTTCTATTTTCAGTGTTCCAGAATGGCACCCAAACGCGGTCAGCAGCTTTCACGCCAAAAGGCGAAAGAGAATGATCCAAGTGGCTCGCACGTGGTTGCCGATCAAGTCAGTTCGGAAAACCCGGTTGATTCCAACCTCATCCAACCGCCGACTGTCGGTGAGTGCAAGTGTTAGTATTGAACAACGTTTTAGATGAAATTCATTTTCAGTCAGAGAATCTCGCAGACAACCCTGCCCCAAAAAATGTTGTAAGTTATCCATTGCTTAGTGGCGATCATCTTATCTACTCGTTTTCAGATACTCCCTCTTCGTTCGAAACGTCCGATGGTTCCGAAAAGGCCAGACTCAAGCGTCTCAGAGCCACCGCCGCTTGCGAGAACACGAATCCGTCACTCGAGACAGCTCCGTTGGAGGCGAACTCGACCGTGCTTGAAACCGCCGAATCGGAATCGTCGGGTCAAAAAGCGAATGGCGGCCGGACGATCGCACCAAGCGAAGTAGCTCCTTGCGTTTCAGGTAATTTATTTTTATGTTTGTCACATTTGGTGATAATATGTGCTTTTTTAGGCCAGAACTTGCCTGCCACCGTCCCTGAAGTCGAATCAGAGGAGCCTGCTCTTAAGAAGCCACGTGGAAAGCCGAAGAATGCGAACTCGACCGTTCATGAAACCGCTGATTCTAATTCGGCTCCGAAGCCTGCCAACGCTCGTGAAGTTCAGTCTGTTGGCGCGGACACGATGTCCGATCCGGCATCCGAAGCCGCTCCGTTGCATGGAAACTCAACAATTCATGAACGCTTCGAATCACAAAACCCTGCTCCGCAGAAACGCCGTGGAATGCCAAAACAGATTGTCGAAAGACAGGGACGCGGAAATTCCGGAATCCGGTCGAATGACATCAACGCGAATTCATCGGGTGATTTGGTCGGACGTGGCATGATATCATCGAGAAAACGCAACCCTCGGGATTGTTGTAAGTTACTTAGTGTTTATTTGTGGCTAACAATTTTATGCCCGCTTTTAGACACCCCGGGTATCCCTGAGCCAACATCCAAATCGACTTTGTATGGTCAAAATGCGAATGGCAGCCGGACGATCGCACCAAGCGAAGCAACTCCTAACGTTACAAGTAATTTATTTTCTCGTCTGTAACATTTGGTGATAATGTGTGCATTTTTAGGCCAGAACTTGCCTGCCACCGTCCCTGAAGGCGAATCAGAAGAACCTGCTCCGAAGAAGCCACGCGGCAGGCCGAAGAATGCGAACTCGACCGTTCATGAAACCGCTGATTCTAATTCGGCTCCGAAGCAGCGAGGACGTTCGAAGAATCCTGTCACAGCACGAGGAGAGGTTAATCCGGGGATCCAAGCAAATGGCTCAAACGAGAGTTCACCGGGCGATTTGGCGGAACTTCCTGCCCCCGATGAAGGCAAGTGTTTTTTATTTTATAAACGAATGATGTTTTATGTTTTTCACATTGTGTAATTTTGTGTGCATTTTTAGGAGCGATGCCGCCAGGGAACGTCCCTGAAATCCGCGAATCTGCCGCAGCTGAAGGCATCAATTCCGATCCGGCACCCGAAGCCGCTCTGTTGGATGCGAACTCAACAATCCCCGTACTCCCCAACGCAGAAGAACCTGCTCCGAAGAAGCCACGCGGCAGGCCGAAGAATGCGAACTCGACCGTTCATGAAACCGCTGATTCTAATTCGGCTCCGAAGCAGCGAGGACGTTCCAAGAATCCTGTCAAAGCACGAGGAGAGGTTAATCCGGGAATCCAGGCAAATGGTTCAAACGAGAGTTCACCGGGCGATTTGGCGGAACTTCCGGCCCCCGATGAAGGCAAGTGTTTTTTATTCAAAAAACGAATGATGTTTTATGTTTTTCACATTGTCTAATTTTGTGTGCATTTTTAGGAGCGATGCCGCCAGGGAACGTCCCTGAAATCAGCGAATCTGCCGCAGCTGCAGGCATCAATTCCGATCCGGCACCCGAAGCCGCTCTGTTGGATGCGAACTCAACAATCCCCGTACTCCCCAACGCAGAGGAATCTGCTCCGAAGAAGCCACGCGGCAGGCCGAAGAATGCGAACTCGACCGTTCATGAAACCGCTGATTCTAATTCGGCTCCGAAGCAGCGAGGACGTTCGAAGAATCCTGTCAAAGCACGAGGAGAGGTTAATCCGGGGATCCAAGCAAATGGCTCAAACGAGAGTTCACCGGGCGATTTGGCGGAACTTCCTGCCCCCGATGAAGGCAAGTGTTTTTTATTTTATAAACGAATGATGTTTTATGTTTTTCACATTGTGTAATTTTGTGTGCATTTTTAGGAGCGATGCCGCCAGGGAACGTCCCTGAAATCCGCGAATCTGCCGCAGCTGAAGGCATCAATTCCGATCCGGCACCCGAAGCCGCTCTGTTGGATGCGAACTCAACAATCCCCGTACTCCCCAACGCAGAGGAATCTGCTCCGAAGAAGCCACGCGGCAGGCCGAAGAATGCGAACTCGACCGTTCATGAAACCGCTGATTCTAATTCGGCTCCGAAGCCTGCCAACGCTCGTGAAGTTCAGTCTGTTGGCGCGGACACGATGTCCGATCCGGCATCCGAAGCCGCTCCGTTGCATGGAAACTCAACAATTCATGAACGCTTCGAATCACAAAACCCTGCTCCGCAGAAACGCCGTGGAATGCCAAAACAGATTGTCGAAAGACAGGGACGCGGAAATTCCGGAATCCGGTCGAATGACATCAACGCGAATTCATCGGGTGATTTGGTCGGACGTGGCATGATATCATCGAGAAAACGCAACCCTCGGGATTGTTGTAAGTTACTTAGTGTTTATTTGTGGCTAACAATTTTATGCCCGCTTTTAGACACCCCGGGTATCCCTGAGCCAACATCCAAATCGACTTTGTATGGTCAAAATGCGAATGGCAGCCGGACGATCGCACCAAGCGAAGCAACTCCTAACGTTACAAGTAATTTATTTTCTCGTCTGTAACATTTGGTGATAATGTGTGCATTTTTAGGCCAGAACTTGCCTGCCACCGTCCCTGAAGGCGAATCAGAAGAACCTGCTCCGAAGAAGCCACGCGGCAGGCCGAAGAATGCGAACTCGACCGTTCATGAAACCGCTGATTCTAATTCGGCTCCGAAGCAGCGAGGACGTTCGAAGAATCCTGTCAAAGCACGAGGAGAGGTTAATCCGGGGATCCAAGCAAATGGCTCAAACGAGAGTTCACCGGGCGATTTGGCGGAACTTCCTGCCCCCGATGAAGGCAAGTGTTTTTTATTTTATAAACGAATGATGTTTTATGTTTTTCACATTGTGTAATTTTGTGTGCATTTTTAGGAGCGATGCCGCCAGGGAACGTCCCTGAAATCCGCGAATCTGCCGCAGCTGAAGGCATCAATTCCGATCCGGCACCCGAAGCCGCTCTGTTGGATGCGAACTCAACAATCCCCGTACTCCCCAACGCAGAGGAATCTGCTCCGAAGAAGCCACGCGGCAGGCCGAAGAATGCGAACTCGACCGTTCATGAAACCGCTGATTCTAATTCGGCTCCGAAGCAGCGAGGACGTTCCAAGAATCCTCTCAAAGCACGAGGAGAGGTTAATCCGGGAATCCAGGCAAATGGTTCAAACGAGAGTTCACCGGGCGATTTGGCGGAACTTCCGGCCCCCGATGAAGGCAAGTGTTTTTTATTCAAAAAACGAATGATGTTTTATGTTTTTCACATTGTCTAATTTTGTGTGCATTTTTAGGAGCGATGCCGCCAGGGAACGTCCCTGAAATCAGCGAATCTGCCGCAGCTGCAGGCATCAATTCCGATCCGGCACCCGAAGCCGCTCTGTTGGATGCGAACTCAACAATCCCCGTACTCCCCAACGCAGAGGAATCTGCTCCGAAGAAGCCACGCGGCAGGCCGAAGAATGCGAACTCGACCGTTCATGAAACCGCTGATTCTAATTCGGCTCCGAAGCAGCGAGGACGTTCCAAGAATCCTGTCAAAGCACGAGGAGAGGTTAATCCGGGGATCCAAGCAAATGGTTCAAACGAGAGTTCACCGGGCGATTTGGCGGAACTTCCGGCCCCCGATGAAGGCAAGTGTTTTTTATTCAAAAAACGAATGATGTTTTATGTTTTTCACATTGTCTAATTTTGTGTGCATTTTTAGGAGCGATGCCGCCAGGGAACGTCCCTGAAATCAGCGAATCTGCCGCAGCTGCAGGCATCAATTCCGATCCGGCACCCGAAGCCGCTCTGTTGGATGCGAACTCAACAATCCCCGTACTCCCCAACGCAGAGGAATCTGCTCCGAAGAAGCCACGCGGCAGGCCGAAGAATGCGAACTCGACCGTTCATGAAACCGCTGATTCTAATTCGGCTCCGAAGCAGCGAGGACGTTCGAAGAATCCTGTCAAAGCACGAGGAGAGGTTAATCCGGGGATCCAGGCCAATGGCTCAAACGAGAGTTCACCGGGCGATTTGGCGGAACTTCCTGCCCCCGATGAAGGCAAGTGTTTTTTATTTTATAAACGAATGATGTTTTATGTTTTTCACATTCTGTAATTTTGTGTGCATTTTTAGGTCAGAACTGGCCTGCCACCGTCCCTGAAGGCGAATCAGAAGAACCTGCTCCGAAGAAGCCACGCGGAAAGCCGAAGAAGCCTGCCAACGCTCGTGAAGTTCAGTCTGTTGGCGCAGACACGGAGTCCGATCCGGCATCCGAAGCCGTTCCGTTGGATGCGAACTCAACCATCCCCGTACTCCCCAACGCAGAGGAATCTGCTCCGAAGAAGCCACGCGGCAGGCCGAAGAATGCGAACTCGACCGTTCATGAAACCGCTGATTCTAATTCGGCTCCGAAGCAGCGAGGACGTTCGAAGAATCCTGTCAAAGCACGAGGAGAGGTTAATCCGGGGATCCAAGCAAATGGCTCAAACGAGAGTTCACCGGGCGATTTGGCGGAACTTCCTGGCCCCCGATGAAGGCAAGTGTTTTTTATTTTATAAACGAATGATGTTTTATGTTTTTCACATTGTGTAATTTTGTGTGCATTTTTAGGAGCGATGCCGCCAGGGAACGTCCCTGAAATCCGCGAATCTGCCGCAGCTGAAGGCATCAATTCCGATCCGGCACCCGAAGCCGCTCTGTTGGATGCGAACTCAACAATCCCCGTACTCCCCAACGCAGAGGAATCTGCTCCGAAGAAGCCACGCGGCAGGCCGAAGAATGCGAACTCGACCGTTCATGAAACCGCTGATTCTAATTCGGCTCCGAAGCAGCGAGGACGTTCGAAGAATCCTGTCAAAGCACGAGGAGAGGTTAATCCGGGAATCCAGGCAAATGGTTCAAACGAGAGTTCACCGGGCGATTTGGCGGAACTTCCGGCCCCCGATGAAGGCAAGTGTTTTTTATTCAAAAAACGAATGATGTTTTATGTTTTTCACATTGTCTAATTTTGTGTGCATTTTTAGGAGCGATGCCGCCAGGGAACGTCCCTGAAATCAGCGAATCTGCCGCAGCTGCAGGCATCAATTCCGATCCGGCACCCGAAGCCGCTCTGTTGGATGCGAACTCAACAATCCCCGTACTCCCCAACGCAGAGGAATCTGCTCCGAAGAAGCCACGCGGCAGGCCGAAGAATGCGAACTCGACCGTTCATGAAACCGCTGATTCTAATTCGGCTCCGAAGCAGCGAGGACGTTCGAAGAATCCTGTCAAAGCACGAGGAGAGGTTAATCCGGGGATCCAGGCCAATGGCTCAAACGAGAGTTCACCGGGCGATTTGGCGGAACTTCCTGCCCCCGATGAAGGCAAGTGTTTTTTATTTTATAAACGAATGATGTTTTATGTTTTTCACATTCTGTAATTTTGTGTGCATTTTTAGGTCAGAACTGGCCTGCCACCGTCCCTGAAGGCGAATCAGAAGAACCTGCTCCGAAGAAGCCACGCGGAAAGCCGAAGAAGCCTGCCAACGCTCGTGAAGTTCAGTCTGTTGGCGCAGACACGGAGTCCGATCCGGCATCCGAAGCCGTTCCGTTGGATGCGAACTCAACCATCCCCGTACTCCCCAACGCAGAGGAATCTGCTCCGAAGAAGCCACGCGGCAGGCCGAAGAATGCGAACTCGACCGTTCATGAAACCGCTGATTCTAATTCGGCTCCGAAGCAGCGAGGACGTTCGAAGAATCCTGTCAAAGCACGAGGAGAGGTAAATCCGGGGATCCAAGCAAATGGCTCAAACGAGAGTTCACCGGGCGATTTGGCGGAACTTCTGATCCCCGATGAAGGCAAGTGTTTTTTTATTCAAAAAACGAATGATGTTTTATGTTTTTCACATTGTGTAATTTTGTGTGCATTTTTAGGAGCGATGCCGCCAGGGAACGTCCCTGAAATCCGCGAATCTGCCGCAGCTGAAGGCATCAATTCCGATCCGGCACCCGAAGCCGCTCTGTTGGATGCGAACTCAACAATCCCCGTACTCCCCAACGCAGAGGAATCTGCTCCGAAGAAGCCACGCGGCAGGCCGAAGAATGCGAACTCGACCGTTCATGAAACCGCTGATTCTAATTCGGCTCCGAAGCAGCGAGGACGTTCGAAGAATCCTGTCAAAGCACGAGGAGAGGTTAATCCGGGGATCCAGGCCAATGGCTCAAACGAGAGTTCACCGGGCGATTTGGCGGAACTTCTGGTCCCCGATGAAGGCGAGTGTTTTTTTATTCAAAAAACGAATGATGTTTTATGTTTTTCACATTGTCTAACCAGCGCGCAAGCGCGCTGGCACGGCCACGTCCGCTCGGTCGCCGCTCCGCGGGCGCTTCGCGCCCGCTTCGCAGGCTCCCTCGCTCCAACTGGTTCTTGCCACGTCCGCTCGCTCGCTTCGCTCGCTCGCTCCAACTGGTTCTTGCCACGTCCGCTCGCTCGCTTCGCTCGCTCGCTCCAACTGGTTCTTGCCACGTCCGCTCGCTCGCTTCGCTCGCTCGCTCCAACTGGTTCTTGTCACGTCCGCTCGCTCGCTTCGCTCGCTCGCTCCAACTGGTTCGTTCCCCAGTGTAACGGGAAAAGTGTTGTAGGTCAAAGTTTTTTTAGGAAAAGTATCTGAGTATCTTGGTCTAGCCCTGCGGGTTATATTCGTGGATCCATGTTTGGTTTGTTTACCCGTGTCATCTTGGCTAGCCCTTCGGGTGCAACAGGGTGTATTACATAAAGCTGCAGCGTCCAGCTGCCCCTTTGCATGATTTATTTTGTGTGTCATAAAAATATCCAAATGCAGATTTGAAAAACATTGCTAGTGCTTTTGTGAAAATGTTGCGATCAGAAAGGTTGCTGGTGCATTTGAAAAGTTTTACGGTCATTTTTGTGCTTAAAACAAATCTACGTTTGACATTTTAGAATATCAACATTTTAGTATGATGAGCCGATACGGCAAAGCAACATTTTGCTCAGCCTGCTTGTTAAAATTATCCTGGCAAATTTTTATCAAAGAAATTGGATAAGAAGCTTCGGACCGGCCTTCGGCCGTTCCTCCGCTTCCAAAACTCTTTGACATGCTCTAATTTGTCGCTAAAAAAGTTGTGTTCACCTTTTGGAATGCTGCAACAGTATAAAACTGAGAAACGTTGCTCGTTTGACCGATTTCTAATGATAAAAAAAAGAGAAGCTTCGGGCCGGCCTTCGGCCGTCCCTACGCTTCTAAAATTCGAAAATCGTTGTTAAGGGTTTAGTTTTAGATACAACGCGCATTTTCTCATGTATTTATAGAAAATGCATCAAATAACTTACATAAAAAGTTTGATAAGGTAAAAGCTTTGGGCTGGCCTTCGGCCATCCCTACGCTTCTAAAATAATGAAGTTGTATGCAGGTGAAAGGTCAAACCCTCTTAACCGCTTACAGTAAAAGGAAACCGAAAATTTGGAGACTCCAAACAAAAAAACTAAAAATTTTTGGGCCTTACTGTAGGTATTTACGCGACGCGCTATATAAATACGAATACATAGAAAGTACTTTGGAATAGTAACATTTTTCTGACGGACCTTCGTTTTTTGGTCCGGCACGTTTTAGATCTTGGTTGTTATGGCAAAACATCATATTGCTCAGCCATTTTGCAAAAGTCATGCTACAAACTTTGAAATAAATTTAGATATGGAAGATGCTTCGGACCGGCCTTCGGCCGTTTCTCCGCTTTTAAAACTCTTCGACATGTTCTAACTCGGGGCTAAAAAAGCTTTGTTCACCGTTTGGAACAGTATGAATTTCATACTGCTGCAACAGTATGAAATTCAGAAACATTGCTTGTTTGATCGGTTTCTAATATTTAAAAAAACAGAAGCTTCGGGCCGGCCTTCGGCCGTCCCTACGCTTCTAAAACTTGTTTTTTTTCTTTTTTCATAATATAGAAACTTGAATATTCTAATACGTAAAATTGAAATATAAAATAGAAGCTTCGGGCCGCCTGCGGCCATGCCTACGCTTCCAGAAGAAATATAAGTTGTATGCTAGGGTTAGGCATTACATAAACTTCCGGTAAACTTGGAGTAAAAGGTAACGGAAAACTTCAAAAGCTTTGAGACGGCCTTCGGCCACCCTTTACTCGACCAAAAAAATTGGACGGCTTAGGTTTATTGCAAAAAATTAGGAAACCATATTTTCCTAGGAAGTAAAGCTTTGTACCGGCAATTTTGCCGTTTCCAAGAGAAATTATTTGTAAAAAGCACAGCTTGTTGTCATTTACCTGGAAGGCTTCCGGGTGACTTTTGGGCAAATCGAGGGTTTTTTGTGGCGAAAAAATATTTATTTTAAATTAGCTCGGGGCCGGCCTTCGGCTGTCCCTCTGCTTCTAAAAGTTTTTGATATAAACGTTTAAAAAAACAGAAGCTTGGGGCCGGCCTTCGAGAGTTCCTCTGCTTCTAAGACTCTATGACGCGTTCAATTTCATTGATATGAAAAACATTAGGGTATTTCCTTGCTCCCGAAATTTCTCAAGCTTGTGCTTGCTCTTGCTCCTGCTCGGAGCAGAGGCAAAAGCAAGAAACGTTTTTCAAGAAAAAAATATAAAAGTGAAGAGCGTGAGCTGAGCGAGCGCAAAAAAATTTAATTAGAAAAAACGCGAGCAGGAGCAGGAGTGAAAAAATAGAAAAACAGAGCGCACACCTACAAAAAATTGAAGTTGGTTGCTCTCAGAAAATTGAACTGAAATGATACAAGAGCAAGGACAAAAAAATTGAAAAACGCTGAAAAAAATATGAAAAAAGTTTTGTTAATCGGTTAAATAAAATAATGCTAGAAAACAACAATATTTTCATAATGTACAAACTTGGCATTTCTGATCGGCTCCGAATATAAAACAGAAACTTCGGGCTGACTTGCGGCCGTCCAAAAGAAGCAGTTGTACGCAGGGTGGCGAAATGTCCCGGGATGCAATCTCCCGGAGATTCTCCCGAAATCTCCGGAAATTTTCCCAAAATCTCCCGAGAGACTCAGCTCGCTAAAAAGCATCAAGAAATGTTTTCCCCCTTAAAAAAATTAATTAACGACATAAAAATCAAAACAGACAGTTATGTTTCTGCTTACAGCAATTTATAAAAACGCGGATTTTTCACTATTGTTTCATTATTTTCCGTATAATTATAATTATTTATAAATCTCCCGGGAGAATTTTTTTACCCGGGAGAATCTTCGGAGATTCTCCGGAGAAATTCTCCCGCTTCGCCACCCTGGTTGTACGCTAGGGATGTTTATTTTTAGTTTAAAAACAAATTTACGGTAAACTTGCAAAAAAAAGTAACGGGATAATTTTTTGAGAGTTAAAGAAATTTCTTACTACTTTATAAATTAGGAGAAAAAGATTGCACTTGAAAGGGTCATTGAAATTTAGTATTTGCCTTGAGGCACTTTTCAATGGAAGAAGTATGTATATCTTTTATCATATTTGGATTCTTCTCATTTTTGCGGTTCGAATGGTACCACACATGTATTTTACTTTTTTGAAGTTGTTACGAGCCTTTAGGGGGTCTGGGGTACTGTATGATACTGTATTTAGCTTTTATTATTTATTATTGATTCTTAGCAAATTAGGTAAAGGAGCTTACACCCTCCAGGGATTGAACCTGGGACCCTTAGGTGATGGATTCACTCTCGCACCACTCGCCTACAAACGCATCGTTTTCCCGCATTTGCCTCTCGGCGGGCGGCGTTTTGTGTTTGATCACTCCCGTTCCTTTCCGATTCCTTTCTCTGTTCAAACTGCAAGGTCTGCACTCTCTTCTACTCTCTCTGTTCCCTCCCTTATCCAGAGGCTAAGTGAATTGTTTTGAAGCCCAGGGGCAATATCCTCAGAGCATCAAAACGTAATATCAAAGCCTGTTCAAAGGCGCAACTTTTGGCTGGAGCACATTTTCGAATTTCACAAATTTTTACAGAAAATTTTTGAAAAGAAAATATCGAACTACAAATTTTCACCTTGTTTTTCCGTTATCTGGATAAAAGTCTCGGATATGCCCGACAACTATTCTATCGAAGACGTAGATCATGTTAGATACCGTTTTAGGACATTTGATTAAAATTTGAGAAATTTCTTGTGTCTACTTTTTTCAAACCACTTCAGGTATATGTATTTTTTACTAATAGTATAATTTTGTGTGCATTTTTAGGCCAGAACTGGCCTGGCACCGTCCCTGAAGGCGAATCAGAAGAACCTGCTCCGAAGAAGCCACGCGGAAAGCCGAAGAAGCCTGCCAACGCTCGTGAAGTTCAGTCTGTTGGCGCAGACATGGAGTCCGATCCGGCATCCGAAGCCGCTCCGTTTCATGCGAACTCAACAGTTCTCGTACTCCCCAACGCAAAGGAACCTGCTCCGAAGAAGCCACGCTGCAGGTCAAAGAACCAGGTTCTTTATAACCTCAACGCAATGATCGACCGGGACAACTTTGACGTCATCAACGAGCTCTGCGACGCGAACGACACGGCAGATTCGATCATCGGTAACTTTGATCTCGATAAGTAAGTTTGACCTGTGGGGGGTGTAATACTTGTTTTATAACGACTGCGTGCATCTTAGATCGAATTTCATCGAGAGTGCCTTTGGTGGACAGCTGTTGTTCCACATCCCGTTTACGACCACCGTCAAGATTGAGGGTATTTGTGTTGTCGGTTTCTTGGACGACACGCAGCCTCTCAACATTCAGCTCTACAAGAACTCTCCGGAGGCATGTTTTTTTTATTTGTTAATGGGGAGGGGACATTGATCACGGTTTCATATTTTTTAGCTGATGCTCCATGAAACTGACAAAGAGAGCGACCAGGTTATTGAATTCACGAAGAATGAGTCGGACAGCTCTGACTTCTCGTTTGATTCCCATGAATTCGATGACGTCTCCGAGCTCAGCATCTATGTTCCCTCTAGCATTGGTGGAGGTGACGAAAAAACTCGTATCATCTTTATCGGCCTTCGTGGTGTTGTTCTGTCTGATGAGGATGCTGGCACCCGAGCTGTGGATTTTGCCTAGAACGACATCGAGCCGACGTCTTCTTCTTCGACTGCCGTTCCTGAGAGCGTTGCCAACCGCCGTCCCAAGAAACAGCAGCAGCTGAAATAAGAAACAATTCAACTTTTGTTTTTGTATCAGGGGCAGAAAAACGGGACCAAAACGAAGTGAACTCTTCCTGATATCGAAAAACTAATGCCCAACTGCTACAGTTTAAATCCTAAAATAATAATGAACCCAAAGAAAACTATTTTCCACTTTTTTTAAGCCGGGCTTGAGTTTTTCGACTTCAGAAGTAGTCTTTATCTGATCGTAGTGTTTATTTCTTGAAATCCTTTGACATCAGATAACCGCTAATTCAATTCAAATTCTGAGTTTGCTTCGTTTTGGTCTAAAATTATCAGTTTTTTCAGCTCCCGATCGTCCAGTTTTTGGTTTAACTAATTCTTTTATTCATTACTTTCATTCTTCTTACGATTTGTTTTTGTCTATTTTTACACCGATTTCACTTGGAATTTCTCGGTTTTGTGGGCGTTGAGTAAACTGGTTACTATGTATGTACCTACAGGCCTACACAACATGCGGATTGCTTTGGTTAAAAGTCATCTTTGATTGCGCGAGAGAAACCATTCTTATTCATGTCGCTCGTTGGAAAAACGCAAGCAATGAAGACTAGACTAGGCTGCGTTGCGCAGTGTATGCCAATTGTATCGATCACTTGGGTTGGTTTGCTCGCTTTTCAATGTTTTCTTCATTATTTTTTTTGCATCATTTTTTATCGCTATCCGAGCAGGTTTTTATATTTATATTTATATTATTTATATTAATTTTTTTTAGCAAAAATTCATGCACATATTTCCCTACAATAAATTTTGGAGAGTTCAAGTTATGTTCTTTTTTTCTGTCATTTCTGTCAGTCGTATCGATCAGTTTAGTTGATTTCTTCGCTTTTCCACATTTATGATTATTGTTCCTTCTTTTAATTAAATACAAAACATTTGGCTGGATAGCTGAACGAATAAAACACTGGAAACTTTGCTTTGAGTTGTTTTGTCTGATCTGCCAAAAAAGTAAAAAGAAGCGTGAACACGTTAAGATAGGTTGTAGTTCGTAGTGATGATGTCAGTCTACGAACCTCCACGTTCATCAACGATCACTCGCAGCCAAACAGGGCAATGAATGTGAACGATAGAAAAAAAAGAAAGAAAGAGGAAAAGAACGATCGGTGTGCTCGACTAACAAAGCGTTCAATTTAGTGAACAGGCGTTCATCCAAGGATTTCCACAAAAACAAATGAACAAACCGCTGACATGTCTAGTTTTTCAGTCATCGAAAATTCAGAAGCATTGATTGCCGTTTAACACCGAATGATTGACCGAAAGCATCGTTGCATCTGTCGACCCGAGTCGTGAACCAAGCTAGTATGTTCTTGACTGTGAACCGATCAGACTCAAAGATTTAATAGACGTGGCTTTTTCATTGCTCAGCTTACAACGGATTCCGTCATACTCGACAATCCAGGCCATGTCAATTGTCGAATATTACCGCTGAGATGTCGACAAAGAAGGGGTAAATTTCTTCCAGGTGTCATAAAACCCTTTTCTTAGATGATGCGGCTGAGTGGGCTACGATTGAAAGCTTTCAGTTCCCTTGACGAACATTTGGAAATCAGAGCCGTCAAAAGCACAAACACGGACAGCAGATATCCATTTCCGGACCGAAATTCCTTCTTCCAACTTTGCAAGATAAAACGAAACGCAGGCATACGTTGCACACCCCGAAAGAGAAAACTTCTATTGTCGTAAACATAAAAACTACTGCTTGACTTGTACAAATCGATAGACCAGATGTTAGAAAGCAAAAGCATAGAAATTATTTTAAATTTTGTAGACCGAAGCACTGGAATTGCTGGACAATTTGGGTACGGCCGTGAATGCAGCTATTCTACAAAAGACCTTGGATCCAGAAAAAGCTGAAAAGGCTCAACGTGTGTTCGCTTTTGTGGCAGAAATGAAGGAACACACCTTGTGGCGATTTACGCTGAACACGAAGCTAAAGCGAAAGCAAATTACTGTCAAGGCAGAAGGTGGCGGCTACTACAACTACTACAGGAACGGCACTGAAAACGACTGGCAACGCTACTCGTGTTGCAGGTGCGCGAAACCCAAAGACGACTCGCAGCCCGAGAGCAGCATGTTTTTCAACGGAACACGTCTGGTTGGTCTGACTGATATGACTCATAGCTGCACCCCAATGACGGTCGATGAAATGGTACTGGACCAGATAGTGAAAGAAGCCAAAATCCTCAGCAATGACGGCATGCGGCCCACTGACGCATACAACATTGCTTTTCATCGAGCCAAGCAGCAAGGATTGGAAACGTTGCTGGCACCTGGCTTCCGAGGGGTAAGTCAGAATGTCTGAAAGAAGAATGATATATATATATATACATATTTTTAGATCAAATCGTTCAGCCGTTGGCTTGATCGTGGTATGCCGAAGTGTAAGCCAGGACAGCTTCCGGACTCGGTGAAATACATCCAAACGAAGGGCAAATCCGTACGCTGGTGTCTGGTCGATACTGAACGCATGTCAGTGTTTGCTACAGATGAAACCCTGAAAACGATGGCAACGTCTCAAGTGCTGGCAGCCGATGGAACCTTCCGAACATCCCCGACAGGCACAACGCAAACGCACTACATCCACGCGTTAGTGAGATCCAGTGATGGCAAGGATGAATGGGTCACGGTAGCTGCCAGCGTGTTCCACAAAAACCGCACAAGAGAAGATTACGACGTTTTGATAGGCGCCATCAAGAAACGGTGGAGTGAGATGGGAGTCCATCCGACATTTCAACGCATACACCTCGACTACGAGGAAGCTCAGTACGACGCGTTCTGCGAGCTGGCTGGAAAGCAGAAGGTGTATGGATGTCTTTTCCATTACAACCAATGCGTGTATCGGTAGGTAAGCTTAAAAGTTTTAAAAATATTTATAAAAAAATTGCAGCGCGGCCGTCACGACTTACAAGCTCTACGACTTTGACAACCTTCGAAGTCGTACTCTCCGAGACTTCCCAAAACTCAAGGTCATACGAAGATGGATTCGCAAAATACTGGCTTTGCCTTTGCTGTCAAAAAAAGCCATGCAACAAGTATACGACGAGGTACTATGTAAGCTGCCAACAAGACCGCACAATATACCTGATTACGCCTGGCCGGAAAGGGATATGAAAAACTTCATCGAGTACATGGATACTAATTGGATGGGTATTCTGGCAGACGACGGAACTCGCGAAGAGAATGACAACCGCACGACCTTCTGGGACTTGGGCAGAGTTCGCAACACGAACCGAGCAGAAGGCAATTCCTGCTATCGAAGAAACCAAAGTTCGCACATTTTCTTCTCGTTTTGAAAACATTGTGCAATTTCTTCCAGGTGTCATAAAACCCAATGACGGTGCAACGAGTTAAAGCTTTCAGCAGCGTCTTTAGTAAACATTTAGGAATCAGATCCGTCGAAAACAGGGACAACAGATATCCATTTGTGGACAGGAATTCAAAGTAATCATTCTTCTAACTCTGCAAAATAAAACGAACGCATTACTTTCAAATCTCGAAAGAGAAAATTTCTAATCTCATAAACATAAAAACTAAAACTTATCTCGTACAAATCGATAAACCAGATGTTAGAAAGCAAAAGCTGCTAGTGACTGCAAACACTAGTCAATAAATACTCAACTGTAAACTCAGGATACCCAATGATCGTACAATAAAGTTCTTTAGCGAATATATCCAAGCTTCAAGACACAGCGACATACTCGGAAACCGGGTGCACTCGTTGTTCACGTCTTCACCGAGTGTTCCCGTTCCCCAGTATGTAAACTGGCCTCGTGAATTATCCGTGGGCAATAAATACAAATTCCAAAGTGTGGATATTGTTCAGTTAGAAAACGGCATCGGCGACAGTGAGCTGTAGTTGATGTGTTTATGTCTGGATCAGAACCCAGATCCAGAAATGATCACTCATTGCCATGCGAAACACTGAACTCACCATTGCATCTGTATATGCCGACAGCGACACAAGAATTCATGGCAACGATGAGTGCATCGTTGGCACAGTGATTATTGGCAGTGGAATTGCAAGAATTCCGCGACCTCGACTTGTAACAGCATGCTCGTGTGTCTGATGAACTGTGAGGGTGCTATCTTCATCACAGAGTCGTTCAGCCAAATAAACTGATGATGAAGAACAAACGTGCAAACACCACCGGTGGATGTGATTGTATTAGCTAAGTCGATCAGACTTTTTAAAGTACAATGAACGTGGCTTCTTCATTGCTGGTTGTTCAGATCCATGCAGCCATGTCGACAAAGCAACGGTGAATTTCTTCCGGGTGTTATAAAACCCTTTGGGTCATTGATGTTACGGAATGTGCAGTATTGAACGCTTTTAGTACCGTTCTTGACAAACGTTTGGACATCAGGACTGCCTAAGGCAAGCAGCGGTCAGAAATCCATTTGAGTTCAGATGAAACATAATTTTTTAACTCTGCCGGATGAAACGGCAGAGATACATTGCCGATGCCACAATTTAGATTTAGGAATAAAGCTTCTCGACAGAAGAAGAACATCTTGTAAACATGTGCAATTAGTTTTACCAACACTGTTGTAGCTTCGTGTGGCACAAGCGAAGCTGAAAAAACAATATAAATATATTTTGGAAAGCATAAAAACTGAAACATAGCTCGCACACATTGATGAACCAGATGTTAGAATGCAAACGTTGCTAGTGAGAGCCAAAAGTCACCTTTGAACTCGGGATGTCCGTTGATCACACATTAAAGCTCCTTGGCGGATATATTCAAGCATCGAGACACAGCGACGTACACGAAACCTGGCCTGTCGTTGTGCACAGTCTTCAACGACAGATGCAGACATCGTATATGTGAACTGGCTTCGTCGTAAATAGAATTCTCCGTGAATGAATAAATGACCATAAGAACGGCCTCGAAATAGCAAAGCTCCAAAATCGATTAACAAAAAGCGACGATGTGAACACGAAAACATAAAATGATGACAATGCACAGCAAGGCAAGCAGTTATGTCTGATCTGCCAAAAAAGTAAAAAGAAGCGTAAACACGTTAAGATAGGTTGTAGTTCGTAGTGATGGCAATCTATAAACCTCCACGTTCATCGCTCCCAGCCAAGCAGGGCAATGAATGTAAACGATAGAAAAAAGAAAGAAGGAGGAAAAGATCGATCGGTGTGCTCGACTGAATACCTACACAACAGCAGTTACTAACGGCGCTGTTACTAAAATAGGGGTGTGCCGTGCTTTTTTTATTAATTTTGCAAACAACAAGTATTATTTTTATCTGTAATCATTATTCTCTTCCACATAAATCTTACCAGCTAAAGGGTCTTTGAATCAAGCCAAGCAACTCGACACCTCAGATAGGCAAAAATTTTTAAGCCAGTCAATTCGTCAATTTTGTTTAGTTTACATTTTAAATCTAATCCCTTCGAATTTTTGCGGGAAACCAAAGCGGTTGGTCTCATTTGTGATTCGTTCGTGTAAAATCGTAAATCCCACCTTCGTGTAAGATTTACAATGCCATCATGTCATGTATGATTGACATATGTATACCACAACAAAAGTGCAAGCAACGCCTTGCGTCACCGCGCTACAGCAAGCGGACATGGGCACCGTGCATTTTGCGAAAACATTTTCACAGTAAGATCACTGATGTGTTTATGAGTTTGAGTTATAACAAATTAGTAAAAATGAAAATCAAAAATCAGTTAAACAATGCAAATCGCTATAAAACAGTTATCCAAAAAAGAAGCGCAGCATGAAAAGAAGGGCAACAATGAGAAGCATCAGGGGAAAGTAGTCGATCCCCTGGAGTTGTTCATCCTCGTTCTCGACGTCGCCATACGCGTTCTGCTCGACAACAGGATTGTCCTGAGGAGTCGACGTGAGCTTTGAGTAGACCTCGTTATGTTCCTAAAACCTTATTGTGCATCAATGAACAGCAAAAAGTTTTTTTACGCAAAAACTCACTTTCTTGGCATTTTTTTCGAGAAGGTCAAAATCGATCACTTCGTCACAGAAGAGCGACGGCAAGGTGCCGTTATCGTGAATGGAGGGCATCTCTTTCCTCTTTCCTGGGGCAGACAAAAGAGCCAAGGTAACGAGTCTGCCGAGCTGAAAAAGGACGACTTTTTGTCGACTAAAAAAAGAAACGTTAGACGAAAAGTCGAATCGAAGCACATTAAAAGAATTGAGTTCAAACGCGCAAAATTAAGGTTACGAATACACTATCTTGGTGATAACCTCAGCAGTAGCTTCTGGGCATCATCAGAAGAATCCATACTTACGGGCGAAACTCGACGTCAAAAAAAGCGCGTTGTCACTCAAGCTGCGTTGGGTGACGCATATTGCCAGCATTGTTTTTTTTCGTTTGTTTGCTGCTTTTTGTTGCGTTGTTTCTTATCCGCTTGGATACTCGTTCCGAGATTGTAATACTTCTATGTTGTTTGCTTTTTGTCCCGTGGATTTAAGAAATGCCGTCCGAACAGACACCGTTGTCGCAACCTTCCAATGCGCATGCCGAGAATGCTCCTTATCTCGACCACAACGATGAACCAGTAGTTAGAAAGCAAAAGTTGCTAGTTACGACAAATAGTCACCTTTGAACTCAGGATGTCCGTTGATTACACAATAAAGCTCTTTAGCGGATATATTCAAGCATCGAGACACAGGATACTCGATCACAACTGTCGTCGGGTCGATTGATCATCATGCATATTTTTTTCAGGACAATCTTTTTTCTCACGAGAAATATATGGCTTCAAGCTTTTGTTTGGTGAAGCAGGTGGATTTCCATAAAATTTTCACATCATTCATTTTTACCGTGCATGCTTGATAGATATACTACATAGCACTTTTCTGTCTGCTCTCTTTGCAGCGCTCAAACTCTTATTTTCCAGTCATCCATGTTGGCTGCACCTTTTATCGCACCGCTGCTCGCATGACATGGTCTGCGAACCGCAGTCGTTTTGTTTACTGCACGGATTTCCGCACGCGTACTCTCTTGTATACTCCTGAAGCGAATAAGTATTTACTTTTTCTCGCATAGCAGTTTTTTTTGTTTTACGTTTGGTGTCATCGTCTTTTATTAATTTTACTAGTTTATTTAATCGCCCCCGTTTGTACTCACCTCGTAATGTCGCCCGATCAGGGTAATTGTTTGCACAAAGAAGCCGGCGAACTCTATCTTACCACGGTGCCCGCCATCAACGTCCCAGTTCGCTGGCGAAACAGAATCCGAGCCCGCAACTACGCCGAACGTCAGCGAGTCGAGCGAAGACGCGTTGAAATGCGTCTTCAAGAGCGAAAAGACAAGCGTGAAGAATGAGTCAAGAGTGCCGAGTGATTACGAAGACGGTGAGTTTTTATATGTTATATAAAAATTGCTGCGAAAAGGTTTAGTATGAAGGCATTTTGTGAATATTTATTTTCAGAGTATCTTCACCTGCCCCTCCCCTGTCTAATCTTTTGTTGTTGATTTTATTTATCGTTTTATACATGGAATAAACGTAAGAAAAGGTAAAAGTATTTCTGTTAGACCACGCAAATTCAAAAATTGCCGCATTTTCACTTATTTCTAGTTTGAACGTCTTCAGGCGTTGAAATCTATTCTGCAATAGAAATCATGCTTTGATGGACGACGCTTTGCATTCACATACTGAGCCATGTGAAAGCTGCTCACATACCGAGCCATCATATACGGTTTGATTTTATATATTTCTTTATAGCGCAATTACTTTTTGGCAATGCATAGTAGTTTTGGTGCTCATCACTACGAACTACAACCTATTTTCTGATAAACTTAAACGCCTCTATTTGAAAGAACCAAAGTGAGATAAACGGCGGGCGATTTCAGTGAGTTATCCCCGATTCATGTGTTGACGCGTATTCTCTTTAGAAGCATTTTATACATTTTGGGTCTTTGCACTGTTTTTTGATTTTTTGACTATAGTTGCCTTTGTTCTATCATCCTTATTTACAAGCTGCTGGGTGAATTGTTTTCAAGAAGGAAGACATGAATCGATGGACATTCGAGAGAGCGTCAAATGACGAGTTGCGCTTTTTTTATTAATGTATACAATAGTCAAAAATCGGTGGTCGAATCGGCTAGTGGAGTTTTATATGCCGATTTTTTTGCTTAGCGTTTGGTTTTAAAGATTCTCGACGTTTTCTGACCGCTGCCAATGATCTGGAACCGGCAACAACGAACCCGTCGTCTTGTACTGCCCAATGAATAAGTCGCTGGATGACTCGATGGAGAACATGTCAATTCCAATGGATTGGCGTCATCTGCACCCGACGCGACCGACAGTTCAATGTTTGCAACGTCTGTCAAACAGAAAGGTCCGCATCAATGCACCGACAACCAAAGTGCCTCGACGGTTGACCATGGACAGTATGTTTTTATAGAATTGCATTGTTATACGGTTATTGATATATGTAACTCCTTTAGGCATCGCCCAAGAAGCAACGCGTCTGCATTACGTCCGGGAGTCAACCGGTCATTCTCTCAACAAGGCTCAGATCGTTTTTATGGAGTTGCACCGTTTCGTTCTGTTCACGGATGTTCTCCTGAAGCTTCGCTGAGTCACTTGCTGCATGAAGGCCATAATCATGTCAGTACTCGTTTGCTGTCTCGCTTTTGCTGTTGCCTGCGCGCTTTACTCGGCCAAATCGTCTTCAACACGGTTTTCTGCCTCGCAATCGTTGTTTTGCTTTACTCGATTTTTTTCTCGTTGATTATTTTTTATAGTGCATAAATGGTGCACCAGATTAATGAAGATTTTTGGTTCTCTAATGTGCAAAAGGTGATTTTTCTCTGACATTTGGTTTACACTACACGACCACTCAGAAACGGGGTGCATACGAATTGATAAAAAAAATGAACATCAGCCTCCGCTGGTTTTAGTTACGGATATATAGTTTACATACTATCTGATTTACAGCCTTCGTTAAAGACCGGCTTAATTTTTGAAAGCGTCTAGGATTCAGAACCAATTTTTGTTATAATTTTTCTTTCATGTCAACAGTACTATAAAAATTGCGGCTGGCTGCTAGGAAAGCAGGCTGGACCAGCTGGTTGGGGAATATAACAACTGAGGCGCACATTCATCCATAAAGAAGAGTGGAAGGGGTTTAGTCCCTACTCGCAGAAGAAATTACTGTGAACGCGCTGTTACGACAAAAGCAAAAAATGCAAATTGAACGTATTAAAAAAATTTTTGGCGCACAAAAATATAACCGTGATGTTTTCCTCTCCTGGAACAGGTTCCCCGGTGTCATAATATATGCCAATGTGAAAAAATAAATTATTTTACATAATTGGTGAAAAAAAACAATGTTATCAGGTTAAATGTTGAAAGAGGTCAAGTCCAGCGGCTTGACCTCACCGATGACAGCGGTTGCCGTGGCAAACCAGTGGCGAGGAGGAGACGAGACGATCGGGTCGCCGTTGAGCAGAGGCGAGGCCACGTCGACCAGATTGTTGGAGTTAGCCTCGGGACACTTTTTCTGCCTATTCCTTCTCCGGACGGCTGTGAGTGAATTTGTGAGAAATCGGGTGTCAAGAGTGATTCCAACAGTCATCACGCTTTGGGCAGCCTCGATCAGAACGTTGAGGGGAACGTCGGGAAAGTTGATGGCGGCCCTAGTCAGTTGGAACTGAAAAAAGTAATTTTGGGTCTACTATACTTCAGCCCCCCACTGACTTTTGACCCCCCATGCTCGGACTTTGACCCCCCATTTCACCTTAAATCAATGACGACATGAGTTCGGAAATCCGTATGATAGAGCCCCCCATCTGTGGGGGGCTTTTTCATACGGAAATCGTGTTTAAGGAGAAAATGGGGGGTCGTTCCATACGGCCGTGGCGCTACTATACTTTGAGCCCCCCTCACGTTGAAAAATAAGCCCGCGGGATATTTTAGAATACAGCCCCCCATACAAATTATTTTCATTCAAATTTTCAAATATGGGGGGTTGTTGTAGCGCTATAACAGTCCCCCATATTAAATGGGGGGCCATTGTAGCGCTACAACAGCCCCCCATAATTTTAGGTCTTGTTCCAAGACAAAATATTATACCGTAATAGTTTTTTCCACCCAGAATGCATTTTTAGACAAATATTCTCAAATACAACGTGGGGGGCCATTGTAGCGCTACATTGGCCCCCCATAATTTCCATAAACACAAAAAACATACCCAGCAGCCATTCGCAGCAGACGAATTTTTGTACAGTCTCATGGTTTTACCGCATCGACGACAGAGAGGAAACAAAAACAACGACTGTCCAACGAATACAAATTTTTACACAAAAATTCAGGGATAAGATTTTGCAAATTCGAGGGTTGTCATAGCTATACAATAGCCCCCCAACACCCATGTATAATCAAATGCTTGCGTGCAAAAAATGAGAGTGGGGGGCTATTCCATACGGATAATCAAACTCCTATGGGGGGCTGTGCTCTAAAAAAACCCAAGGCGGCGTTGTTGCAATCGATGGGGGGCTGAAGTATAGTAGACCCGTAATTTTTATAAAAACCCGTTACAAATACTAAAAAAACAACAGCTTACCTTCATGAATTCGAGTTCGGCGGCTTCGTGGTCAGGAGCGTGGTTGTGCTCGGTCGTTGGGTATCCGTATAACTCATCATCCCCCGTCTCGGCACGACCCTGGCACTTGGAATTTTGCTGGGTGCGACCTTTGGATTGGGCGCAAACCCAAGTTTTGATATTCTTCTTGGAGTAGAACTCGCAGAAGTAAAACACGTATCCGCGAAAGATGATCTTCTGGCCTCCTCTTTGAGCACCGACAACGTTGACTTTGAGCCGATCGTATTTCACGAACAAAGACATGTTGAAAAATCACGTCGCAGTAAAGATCTATTCGACGCGCAGTATTCGTAAACGACGTTTGATTACAGCCAGACCTTGCTCGCAACATGCGAGCGCGCACTGTTTTAGCTGCCCTGAGGGTAAAAAATGAACATCTTGCTTTTTTTTCACAGGCATCGTTTACATTGTTGTTCGATTTGAATCAATTCTTCACATTTTTGCGCACATTTTGATGCCCCGGGTGAAGAAAAATATTTATTTTTGGCTTAGTTACAGGCTCCTCAAATTTTTGTTCCTGCTTGGAACAAAAGCAAAGCAAGAAAGGAGGAAAACAAAGATCGCGCGCAGAGTTGAGCAAACGTTCGCGTTTGTTCGTGTTTGTTTGCGAACAGGTAAGATTTTTTTCTGTTCATGTCTGTTCGCAAACATGTAAAATTGTTCGCGTTCGTTTGCTAAATTTTGCTAACAAGATCAAAAATGTTCACGTTCGTTTGGAAAATTTTTTGTTCGTGAATTCTGAAAAATTGTTCGTGTTTGTTCGCGAACAAAAAAACTGGCTGCTCGTTCAAACATCGCGGAAAAATTTAAGTACAGATCGATTGTTTTGCAGTTTTGCTCAAATTTGACAAGTAAATCTGTTTTTTTTACGTTATTACGTTATTCTCCAGTCAAGCAGAGGGTCATCGATGCTGTTTCTAGAGGTATGTCCTACCAAGAGGTTTTCTGATGCGTTTGGACTGAAACGAGCATGTGTATGTATCATCCATTATGATGTCGTACTCGAAAACCGGAACTGTTTGTCGATTCTACTACAAGAGTGGCCGACCCCGTGTTATTACTTCTCCGGTAAATTCATCGTAATGCTATTTATGCTGTTCACTTGTGGTAATAAATGTTATTTGATGTACATAGCTTGCTTACTTGGAGTTTTAACGTTATCTTTGCTAACCGCTGTGTATGTATGTATAACAATATAAGCATCAGATTGCCTAATAAAGTGATTCGCTTTTCCACTTTCTGCGTCATCGTCCCGCCTGTAAGCCTACATCAGTAAGGAGGACCGACAAGGTGTCCCCAATCAAACGCCGCAAAAAACTCATCACTCTGTAACTGTAAAGTTTTGAGCCTTTTCTTCCTGTTTTTATGTAACAGTTCTCATGCGTTCTTTGATGTCTGAAAAAATCATTTGCGCATCCGGTGTGCACCTTTCCACATTTGCCACGCATGCACCGACCACATATTATAGTAAACTGATGGCAGGCGTCGTTGCAGCATAAAGCTGTGGTAATTGCTTTCGAATCGTCAAGAAAACCCCGTTCAATCTCAACAATCCAAGAGTTTGTCATTTATTGGTAGAGAGACAACGTTAAAACCGATTAAAAAGAGAAACAACAATTCAAAAACAAAATGAAGGGTTAAATTTTAGGAACATCCTTGAAGAACGGATCGCCATGCTGAGACACGGCTTGACTCGCAGCGTCAGCCATGCTGTCAGGGGGCACATCTGGATCACGAGAAGGCAAAGCAAAAGAAGCCGACGCCAACGAGGTCACGCGGTTGCCACGCGCTTGAAACTGTGCCATGTGGTTGGCTATCGTTTTGAGAAACATTTCGTGACCCGGTTTGTCTTTGTTATCTTGCGTGAAGGGAATACCACCTAAAAGACACGCCAAGTAGTCGTGAGCGTAAAAGATGTCAAGAAAAGCAGTTCCTTCTCCAGACAAAACCGCAGGTTGACACCGTCAATACAAAAAAAATGGCGTCGTCTAAATGAACAAAAAAACCAACCTGATTGTTTTTGGAAAATTTTCTGTACACCTTGAGGCTCTTTCTGTTCCTGTTTCTCTTGAAATCCGTAGAGCCGAAGAATCGATCCGTACTTTTCGTACTAAAGTGATGTTGTGAAAAAAAGAGACCCCCAAAACGGAAACAAACCTGGGGGTAGATTATTTTGAGCATTTGTTGAGCTGCAAACTGTTTTGCTTCGATCGCGGTGCTGCCATGAACCGTGACCACGTTCTCGCCGACGTGCAGCACTGCTTCGGTCTTTGTCGCGGAGATCTGTTTTGTTTCCAGTGAAGTCTCGGCGTCCATGAACGGATGGCACTTGGAGAGACATTCCTGCAATCAATAATACTCGTGAAGTCCAAAAAAGACTCAAACCAACCTGGAGGATCGCATACGGCAGGAGCTGACCAGTTTTCTGGCTCAGAGCGATGATCCGAGTGTCGGCGATGTCCAGAAGGTCGAAGACCTCCAATTCCTTGTCTTTTTTCAGTCTGAAATGGTCAGGAGTCATTTTGAGCAATCAGATTGTTCAAAAACATACAGGTTAACAACACCACATCCCGTATTGTTAAATTTCAGTTCAGGAATGAAGATGGAGAGTGCAGCAGTGGCGGCAGCGGACTTGGCGCCTTTCTTACTAGATCCATGGCCCTGGCCCACGACAGTAACATTTTCCATCTTGGAGAGCTCGTCGACTCTTCCTTCCTGGGTAAGCCTGGCCTTGATTTTCTGCGACAAAACAGCCAGGCGTTCCCGTAACATGGAAGCTTCTATGAAAGCCGAAGATACTTGTGTCGATGGGATTTTCGCAATCGCGGAGTAAGGGTTGAGCGCGTCCTGCGTGTTGTAGATGTCGAAGGACACGGCCGATTTGAGACCCTTCTGTGCGAATTCGTAGAGCACGGCAATCGCAGTCTTGTCCTTCGGGTTGATGATGACCTCGCGCCCGTTTGGATTCATCGGAGGCAGCGTGATCAGCTGAGTGTCCGGGGGCAGCACTAACGAGACGTTAGACTGAGACTCGTTGTTCTTTTTCAGCTCTTTGAAGTACTCTCGGGTGTCACGCCAGTCGTTATACCGGCGAAAACTAACCGTTCTGAACGCGAAGGCCTGAGCAGCGTATTCATGAAGCTGTTCCGGAGTCAAATTCGAATTCTGATTATCAACCGAATCCTAAAACCAGCAGTATAAACTCAAAAACTGCAAACAAAAATCACCTGAATCTTAGCAAAAGGCGCAGCGAGCTTGGACTTGATCGAAAGCCCCGGATCATCCTCGGTGGCACCCGAAAGTTCGTCGAAATGCTTATCTTCAGCGCTGAGTCGCTTCGATTCCTCCTCGGCCAGATGACGCTGGTAGTAGCAAGGTATCGCGGACTTTGGCACTTTGTGGGACCTTGCCGAGCCCGCGCCAATGAAGTATGGTCGTCCAAAAGTGCAGGCACGGGTCTCGCGATGCTGCAACGGGCAACGCATGCAAAGTGAACACAAAAATCATAAAAACCAACTAAGTAAACAGGGAGTCCTGAATTGTGGGTGATTTCGATCCATTTGTCCGGAAGCACGTTAAAAGTGTCGACAGCAGCTCTCTGCAGGACGGATCTTGTTCCATTGACGTAATCATTGCCGTTCGCTTCCAGCAGATCGTCGACTTCCTTGTCATATCTGCAAGTGCATAACGACGTAACAAAATGGGATAAAAATCAACTCACTCGGCTTCCAGCGTTGCATCGAGACCTTCGTCAACGTCATTGCCAGCGGAAGTGACGAATTTTGCAAGCTTGCGTTCGCCGCAATCGAGCCCAGATGATCCGTCCTTTCGTGCAGACGCTAACGGGCAGCAATTTGTGTCGAGCTTCAAACGCTTCGCCAAGCTGCAAAATAGTGTTTGCAAAGCTATCCAAAAAGCATCACTTACATTTCGTCGTGTTCAGTCACCTCAGCGGCTTTGAATTCTGCATCGGACGACTCTGGCGCATCATCACCAACGTCAGACATGGTAAAAGGATGTTCACAACTAAAATCCGTTTGCAAACAAAAAGTAGAAAAGCAGAAGCACACGCACATTGGTGCGTGCGTATTTTTTCGTTGCGAGTGAGCGAAAATGCGCCCGAACGCAATCGCATTTGTTTTTTGTTTTTGAGCGTACCAGTAAGAAAAAATTCTTTTTTACCCTGCTTCGTCGTTGTAGAACATGGGGTTGTTATTTGGCTTATTGGCCAGGTTTATTGAGTCCATGAAGGCCTGGACTGCCAGGAGGACGGACACTACCGTTGAGCCGGTGCGACCGGACCACAGCTAAAACGAAGGAAAGAAAAACGAAGGAAGGCAACGCTTGAAGAAACACTGACGAAAACAAAAAAATGACATAAAGACTAGCTCAGACAAGTCCAGAGCTGTATTTTGATTGCGACTGCTGATACTGAGCCTCCTGACCCCGATAAGCCGTCAGGAGGCGTAAGTGACGACGTAAGCGTAATTGAGTTTTTTTACGCTGAGTTTGTCAGTGCGCTGAGTTTTCCGGTGCTCGGAATTGCCCTAGAGCCTTGATAAGAGGATTAGTTTTAATATTGTTATAAAAATATTTTTTTAGTAAATCAAGTCTACGTACCTCGCAACGAGCCATGTCTGAGAAAAAATATTAATTTTGAGCAACATTACAAGTTAAAAAAAAAATTGTTATCAGCTATTTGTGCTTTTGTGTACGTGTAGATACCCAGCAGACGAAATATTTAGGCAAAGAGATTTTTCATGAGGTGTGTTTTGCTAATGTTTAGATGTCAGCGTAAGTGAAAAGAACTGGCAAACTCAATACAAACGTGTTTAGTCTAGTGGCTATCGATCACGCAAAAGAAAAATGAAAAACACGCATGCGCATGCGCATGCCTAAAAAACAACATTATGATGCATTACTCTGAAATTTGGATTGTTTCTGAATTTTAAAATTTACACAGAAAGCAAGCCAGTTATCCGAGTCAAACAACATTGCCGTTTTCTTTACAGAAAATTAAAAGAGTTATCTGATTACCAAAGCGACATGGCATAGCATAAAAATTTTCTCAGGTCAAATATTTTGTCGTGCCGTGGGTCGCTGTGAGTTGCTGGGAGTGGCATTGGGTCGCACACAAACAGAACATATCTTTTGATAAAAATGCAAATAAAAACACAATTTAAAAAAAAAACATCCCTGTAATTCCATCTTAATAGTTTGCTTCAGGGGGATCAACAAATCAAATTCTTGTCGGTCCGGTCCGGCCCGATTGACACACTTGGCGAAAATGCCGTTTATACCCACCCCCGTCGACCAGAAATGCCCCCTTACTAAGAATAACAAAACGTAATAAAATAGTGACGAAAAATGTTACTCTTCTTCAGCCTGCTAAATCAAACGTAACATTATAGCGAAAAAAAGTGTTACTCTACTTCAGCCTGCTAAATCAAACGTAACATTATAGCGAAAAAAAGTGTTACTCTACTTCAGCCTGCTAAATCAAACGTAACATTATAGCGAAAAAAAGTGTTACTCTGATCTAGCCTGGAAAACAAAAAGTAATAAAATTCGGCTGTTTGCGTTTGCGACGAAGACTTCGAAGGTACTTTTTGTCCCCTGAACCTAAAAAAATTGTTCAAAACATTCCAAATATTCGTTTTTCTATAATGTTACGTTTGATTTAGCAGGCTGAAGTAGAGTAACATTTTTCGTCACTATTTTATTACGTTTTGTTATTCTTAGTAAGGGGGCATTTCTGGTCGACGTGGTGGGTATAAACGGCATTTTCGCCAAGTGTGTCAATCGGGCCGGACCGGACCGACAAGAATTTTATTTGTTGATACCCCTGAAGCAAACTATTAAGATGGAATTACAGGGATGTTTTTTTTTTAAATTGTGTTTTTATTTGCATTTTTATCAAAAGATATGTTCTGTTTGTGTGCGACCCAATGCCACTCCCAGCAACTCACAGCGACCCACGGCACGTCAAAATATTTGACCTGAGAAAATTTTTATGCTATGCCATGTCGCTTTGGTAATCAGATAACTCTTTTAATTTTCTGTAAAGAAAACGGCAATGTTGTTTGACTCGGATAACTGGCTTGCTTTCTGTGTAAATTTTAAAATTCAGAAACAATCCAAAATTCAGAGTAATGCTTCATAATGTAGTTTTTTAGGCATGTTGCTCAAAATTAATATTTTTTCTCGGACATGGCTCTTTGCGAGGGACGTAGACTTGATTTACTAAAAAAATATTTTTATAACAATATTAAAACTAATCCTCTTATCAAGCTGTTAAAATTCTTACACAACGCGCATGCGCTGGCGAGTTTAAGTTCTGATCATCAAAAAAACATACATACATACATAGATACACATAGACAACCACCTTTACTCCGAAACGACCGAGTTGACACGATCGACTGCTGCGCACAATCATGCCAAAACACACTAGTTGGTAGAGTTGAACTCACTTTGTATCACGAATCCTGCGTTGGTCTTTGCTGCCTTTTACAAGTGGTCATTGCTGATGATTATGTTGCATCAGGCACAGCATGTGCTTTTTGGTCAATAGGGGAGAGGGGGGGGGATTTGGTTGATTGTTTCTGCTGCTCAATTTTTGTTCTTACGTTTTACCCGGCGTTCTTTATTTACATATATGTATTTGTTATCCATCACTATTGTTTTACTCGTATAAATACTTGTCTGACAGATTGTTGTTATGTTCACATCTTCTTTTTGTTATGCCTTTTTGTATCGATTATGTTAAACGGGGCCAGGAAGCTGTGTGCTGAACGCGATGAGTTCAATGAGATTAGGTCTTTTACAAACTCGGGACACTAGTTGAAAGCTTTCAATCACTTCACGGGGAGTTCAAGAGTGATTACAAACGTCTGGAATCTGTGATTGATCGTGATTGTTTTCGGTGTTTGCTTATTCAGATCAGCAAGCGACGAAACTACTATTTTTTCGATGAATTCGTTTTTATTAGCACCTGCGTTTTTTTGGCTACGATCCTGTCAACGACCTAGTGAATGATGCCTTCGGTGGTCATCAACAACACTAAACATACGTTTTCTTGTAAATTAAGATGTTCTCCTGGCTTAATGGAACGACCCTTTTTTGCTATTTTTCAACTTTGGCAAATTTTTGGATAACTGTGTATTGCGGAGCTTTTATTAATTTATCTTCCTAAGTTGGTGAATAACTAACGAGTTGTCCAATTTTATTTGCACAACACATAGTGTTAACGGCTTGTTTTACTCTAAATTTTGGTTTAATCCTATTGGGTATGCTTTATTTTCCTAGTTTTTTTGTTTATTTATTTACCGTCCTTCTCAATGGTGAAGTGTCCCAAGACCCAATTCAAATACTGCCAAATGACGGTAACGTAATGCGAATTTGTCTCATGCTTGTCCAAAGATTAAAAATAAAGTGTATCAGGGAGTAACCACCAATTTTATTTTCTCAATTTTGCAGCATAGAAATGGATCCAAAAGCTTCAGGTCAACAGGGGCCCTCCTTAATTGGTTTTCTAGGTGATATTCGCTTACAACTCCTTGAAAAACCAGTACTGCATTATCACGTAAAACTTTGGCTGCCGTAAAACTTTGACGACAGCCAAAGTTTTTTATTTCTATTTGGCAATTAATTAATACCCCTAGTCCGTTAATCCAAGATTTTCCTTTTCCTGGCTCCTGACACAGCGCTTCCATTCTTCTTTTGTAACACTATTTATCGCTATAATGTTACGTTTGATTTAGCAGGCTGAAGTAGAGTAACACTTTTTTTCGCTATAGTGTTACGTTTGATTTAGCAGGCTTAAGTAGAGTAACACTTTTTTTCGCTATAATGTTACGTTTGAATTAGCAGGCTGAAGTAGAGTAACACTTTTTTTCGCTATAATGTTACGTTTGAATTAGCAGGCTGAAGTAGAGTAACACTTTTTTTCGCTATAGTGTTACGTTTGATTTAGCAGGCTGAAGTAGAGTAACACTTTTTTTCGCTATAGTGTTACGTTTGATTTAGCAGGCTGAAGTAGAGTAACACTTTTTTTCGCTATAGTGTTACGTTTGATTTAGCAGGCTGAAGTAGAGTAACACTTTTTTTCGCTATAATGTTACGTTTGAATTAGCAGGCTTGTTGTGACCGCCACTCGACTTTACGATTTACTCCCGGTGATAAAAACACCTGTTTCCTTTTCCTGGCTCCTGACACAGCGCTTCCATTCTTCTTTTGTAACACTATTTATCGCTATAATGTTACGTTTGATTTAGCAGGCTGAAGTAGAGTAACACTTTTTTTCGCTATAGTGTTACGTTTGATTTAGCAGGCTGAAGTAGAGTAACACTTTTTTTCGCTATAATGTTACGTTTGAATTAGCAGGCTGAAGTAGAGTAACACTTTTTTTCGCTATAGTGTTACGTTTGATTTAGCAGGCTGAAGTAGAGTAACACTTTTTTTCGCTATAATGTTACGTTTGAATTAGCAGGCTTGTTGTGACCGCCACTCGACTTTACGATTTACTCCCGGTGATAAAAACACCTGTTTCCTTTTCCTGGCTCCTGACACAGCGCTTCCATTCTTCTTTTGTAACACTATTTATCGCTATAATGTTACGTTTGATTTAGCAGGCTGAAGTAGAGTAACACTTTTTTTCGCTATAGTGTTACGTTTGATTTAGCAGGCTGAAGTAGAGTAACACTTTTTTTCGCTATAATGTTACGTTTGAATTAGCAGGCTGAAGTAGAGTAACACTTTTTTTCGCTATAGTGTTACGTTTGATTTAGCAGGCTGAAGTAGAGTAACACTTTTTTTCGCTATAATGTTACGTTTGATTTAGCAGGCTGAAGTAGAGTAACACTTTTTTTCGCTATAGTGTTACGTTTGATTTAGCAGGCTGAAGTAGAGTAACACTTTTTTTCGCTATAGTGTTACGTTTGATTTAGCAGGCTGAAGTAGAGTAACACTTTTTTTCGCTATAGTGTTACGTTTGATTTAGCAGGCTGAAGTAGAGTAACACTTTTTTTCGCTATAATGTTACGTTTGAATTAGCAGGCTTGTTGTGACCGCCACTCGACTTTACGATTTACTCCCGGTGATAAAAACACCTGTAACAAACAATACATAATTACAATACATCAATGAGGGAAATCCTTACCTTCCGACCGTACAAGGTAACGCGTCGGAGGTGTAGCTACGGGGAGGGTTGACAACACAATCGATACAACAACAATGAGTAAGGAGAATACAATGACAAAGGAAAGTAACTATGCTAATCATTAGTACTGCACGCAAGGTGCAGGTACAACACTCCTCCCCAAGATACCATACAATTAAATGAAACTACAACACTCCTCCCCTGGATACTATACGAAAAAAACTAATAGGAGGAATCATAGAAAAGTTGGCCTCTGGTTTCTTCGTAGCGAGAGATCAACACACTTGGGTTGATGGCGGCTTCTTCGCGGACGTCTTGGCGTCATCTGGTTCCACGGCGGCTTAGGCACGTCCGGTACATCTGGCGGCGCAGGATCTGGTAGTGGCAACGACAGCCCGGCGAGCGCAGTACTTCCTTCGAGGTTCGGTTCGTTTCTGGTCAACTGAAACTGCGGCCACGGCGGTGTTTCTTCAATCACATCACTAGTCCTCATCTCTTCTTCTTCTTTCTTTTCTTCAACAGTGAAGCTCGATGGCGGGGGTCGAGGTACAAAATATGTGCGGCGTTTCAATAAATCAGATGCGGTACGAATTGGTCGTCCAAAAAATACATCAGCCGGAGTCATGCGGTCCTTGTTTTTCGCGTTCGGCGAATTTCGCGATTGACTTAAACCAACGCCAATAGCCTCTTTCAGCTTGGCTTTGCGGTTTTTTCGTAGATACGTTCTGGTACATCGTAAATAGCGATCGGCTATTCCTTCCTGCTGAGTTTGGCGCAAATCGATGTGATGGCTGGCACAAAATCGTTGAAGCTCCTCATTTCTTCCATCCATTCCTTTATCCGCAACAATCAATTCCGGCTTTCCAAAAAACTGACAAAATGTTGACATGGCCTCTATCACGGACGTAGTAGACGATGCAGGTAGCGCATACACAAACGGAAAGTGTGAAAACGCATCAACGGCAACAAGCAGGTTTCTTCCTTTAACCGTGCCAGCTAGGTCAACATGCAGACGCTCGAGCTTTCTTTTCGCTTCTGGCCATTTCAATACTCTTTCAGCAGCAGGGTTCTCTCTCTCTTCTTCTTCGTTAAACGCAGTTATCGTAGGTGCTTTGCGTAGGTTTTCCTTGGCTTCTGGGTGGACAAAAGTAGTTTGTCGCGACGTCTGGTTCCGAATGCGGAATACAGCTTCACCCTGACCAACGGCATGTCGCTCTCGCTTTACGCCTCGTCGAGGTTTCCGACACACGGACTGGATATGTCCTCTCGACCTGCAGTTATAACATTTTGCCTTCTGGAAACGGCAACGTCTTCTGGAGTGCGGTCCCCCACAGGCTTGACACTTCTGCCTTGGGTCTCGTCGACGTCCTTCTGTGGATGGCACAGACTTGACTTCTAGCACCTCTCGTAGTGCCTTCTTTGTTTCTGCAAACCTCAACATCCTTTCTTTCCCCGTTCGCATGATCGACTGCAGCTTGTCCTTGTCCTGAGGTTTATCCAGCGTAGCGGCCAACACGAACGACAACACGGTGTCTTCATCGAATTCCTTGACCATGTCCCGCAACCTCTTCATTCTTCCCTTGACAGCGCTTTCTTCAGCTTCGACCTGCTTTTCCTTTTCCTGGTTGTTTTGTGCGTCGGTCGTCCTTTCCTCGGACTTTGGCGGCTCTGCATCGCCCTGCTGCGTCTCGTCCTTCCTTGCAGCCATCGCGGCATGAACAGCTAGCATGAACCTCTCAACTGAGGCCTTTATCATCTCCGGGTCCATTCTGCAGCGCGTGGATCACTCTCGTCACCAGTGTTGTGACCGCCACTCGACTTTACGATTTACTCCCGGTGATAAAAACACCTGTAACAAACAATACATAATTACAATACATCAATGAGGGAAATCCTTACCTTCCGACCGTACAAGGTAACGCGTCGGAGGTGTAGCTACGGGGAGGGTTGACAACACAATCGATACAACAACAATGAGTAAGGAGAATACAATGACAAAGGAAAGTAACTATGCTAATCATTAGTACTGCACGCAAGGTGCAGGTACAACAAGGCTGAAGTAGAGTACCACTTTTTTTCGCTATAATGTTACGTTTGATTTAGCAGGCTGAAGTAGAGTAACACTTTTTTTCGCTATAATGTTACGTTTGAATTAGCAGGCTGAAGTAGAGTAACACTTTTTTTCGCTATAATGTTACGTTTGATTTAGCAGGCTGAAGTAGAGTAACACTTTTTTTCGCTATAATGTTACGTTTGATTTAGCAGGCTGAAGTAGAGTAACACTTTTTTTCGCTATAATGTTACGTTTGAATTAGCATGCTGAAGTAGAGTAACACTTTTTTTCGCTATAATGTTACGTTTGATTTAGCAGGCTGAAGTAGAGTAACACTTTTTTTCGCTATAATGTTACGTTTGAATTAGCAGGCTGAAGTAGAGTAACACTTTTTTTCGCTATAATGTTACGTTTGATTTAGCAGGCTGAAGTAGAGTAACACTTTTTTTCGCTATAATGTTACGTTTGATTTAGCAGGCTGAAGTAGAGTAACACTTTTTTTCGCTATAGTGTTACGTTTGATTTAGCAGGCTGAAGTAGAGTAACACTTTTTTTCGCTATAATGTTACGTTTGAATTAGCAGGCTGAAGTAGAGTATCACTTTTTTTCGCTATAATGTTACGTTTGATTTAGCAGGCTGAAGTAGAGTAACACTTTTTTTCGCTATAATGTTACGTTTGAATTAGCAGGCTGAAGTAGAGTAACACTTTTTTTCGCTATAATGTTACGTTTGATTTAGCAGGCTGAAGTAGAGTAACACTTTTTTTCGCTATAATGTTACGTTTGATTTAGCAGGCTGAAGTAGAGTAACACTTTTTTTCGCTATAATGTTACGTTTGAATTAGCAGGCTGAAGTAGAGTAACACTTTTTTTCGCTATAATGTTACGTTTGATTTAGCAGGCTGAAGTAGAGTAACACTTTTTTTCGCTATAATGTTACGTTTGATTTAGCAGGCTGAAGTAGAGTAACATTTTTCGTCACTATTTTATTACGTTTTGTTATTCTTAGTAAGGGGGCATTTCTGGTCGACGGGGTGGGTATAAACGGCATTTTCGCCAAGTGTGTCAATCGGGCCGGACCGGACCGACAAGAATTTTATTTGTTGATACCCCTGAAGCAAACTATTAAGATGGAATTACAGGGATGTTTTTTTTTAAATTGTGTTTTTATTTGCATTTTTATCAAAAGATATGTTCTGTTTGTGTGCGACCCAATGCCACTCCCAGCAACTCACAGCGACCCACGGCACGTCAAAATATTTGACCTGAGAAAATTTTTATGCTATGCCATGTCGCTTTGGTAATCAGATAACTCTTTTAATTTTCTGTAAAGAAAACGGCAATGTTGTTTGACTCGGATAACTGGCTTGCTTTCTGTGTAAATTTTAAAATTCAGAAACAATCCAAAATTCAGAGTAATGCTTCATAATGTAGTTTTTTAGGCATGTTGCTCAAAATTAATATTTTTTCTCGAACATGGCTCTTTGCGAGGGACGTAGACTTGATTTACTAAAAAAATATTTTTATAACAATATTAAAACTAATCCTCTTATCAAGCTGTTAAAATTCTTACACAACGCGCATGCGCTGGCGAGTTTAAGTTCTGATCATCAAAAAAACATACATACATACATAGATACACATAGACAACCACCTTTACTCCGAAACGACCGAGTTGACACGATCGACTGCTGCGCACAATCATGCCAAAACACACTAGTTGGTAGAGTTGAACTCACTTTGTATCACGAATCCTGCGTTGGTCTTTGCTGCCTTTTACAAGTGGTCATTGCTGATGATTATGTTGCATCAGGCACAGCATGTGCTTTTTGGTCAATAGGGGAGAGGGGGGGGATTTGGTTGATTGTTTCTGCTGCTCAATTTTTGTTCTTACGTTTTACCCGGCGTTCTTTATTTACATATATGTATTTGTTATCCATCACTATTGTTTTACTCGTATAAATACTTGTCTGACAGATTGTTGTTATGTTCACATCTTCTTTTTGTTATGCCTTTTTGTATCGATTATGTTAAACGGGGCCAGGAAGCTGTGTGCTGAACGCGATGAGTTCAATGAGATTAGGTCTTTTACAAACTCGGGACACTAGTTGAAAGCTTTCAATCACTTCACGGGGAGTTCAAGAGTGATTACAAACGTCCGGAATCTGTGATTGATCGTGATTGTTTTCGGTGTTTGCTTATTCAGATCAGCAAGCGACGAAACTACTATTTTTTCGATGAATTCGTTTTTATTAGCACCTGCGTTTTTTTGGCTACGATCCTGTCAACGACCTAGTGAATGATGCCTTCGGTGGTCATCAACAACACTAAACATACGTTTTCTTGTAAATTAAGATGTTCTCCTGGCTTAATGGAACGACCCTTTGTTGCTATTTTTCAACTTTGGCAAATTTTTGGATAACTGTGTATTGCGGAGCTTTTATTAATTTATCTTCCTAAGTTGGTGAATAACTAACGAGTTGTCCAATTTTATTTGCACAACACATAGTGTTAACGGCTTGTTTTACTCTAAATTTTGGTTTAATCCTATTGGGTATGCTTTATTTTCCTAGTTTTTTTGTTTATTTATTTACCGTCCTTCTCAATGGTGAAGTGTCCCAAGACCCAATTCAAATACTGCCAAATGACGGTAACGTAATGCGAATTTGTCTCATGCTTGTCCAAAGATTAAAAATAAAGTGTATCAGGGAGTAACCACCAATTTTATTTTCTCAATTTTGCAGCATAGAAATGGATCCAAAAGCTTCAGGTCAACAGGGGCCCTCCTTAATTGGTTTTCTAGGTGATATTCGCTTACAACTCCTTGAAAAACCAGTACTGCATTATCACGTAAAACTTTGGCTGCCGTAAAACTTTGACGACAGCCAAAGTTTTTTATTTCTATTTGGCAATTAATTAATACCCCTAGTCCGTTAATCCAAGATTTTCCTTTTCCTGGCTCCTGACACAGCGCTTCCATTCTTCTTTTGTAACACTATTTATCGCTATAATGTTACGTTTGATTTAGCAGGCTGAAGTAGAGTAACACTTTTTTTCGCTATAGTGTTACGTTTGATTTAGCAGGCTGAAGTAGAGTAACACTTTTTTTCGCTATAATGTTACGTTTGAATTAGCAGGCTGAAGTAGAGTAACACTTTTTTTCGCTATAATGTTACGTTTGATTTAGCAGGCTGAAGTAGAGTAACACTTTTTTTCGCTATAATGTTACGTTTGAATTAGCAGGCTGAAGTAGAGTAACACTTTTTTTCGCTATAATGTTACGTTTGATTTAGCAGGCTGAAGTAGAGTACCACTTTTTTTCGCTATAATGTTACGTTTGATTTAGCAGGCTGAAGTAGAGTAACATTTTTCGTCACTATTTTATTACGTTTTGTTATTCTTAGTAAGGGGGCATTTCTGGTCGACGGGGTGGGTATAAACGGCATTTTCGCCAAGTGTGTCAATCGGGCCGGACCGGACCGACAAGAATTTGATTTGTTGATCCCCCTGAAGCAAACTATTAAGATGGAATTACAGGGATGTTTTTTTTTTAAATTGTGTTTTTATTTGCATTTTTATCAAAAGATATGTTCTGTTTGTGTGCGACCCAA
Source organism: Turbatrix aceti (assembly GCA_963969345.1). Taxonomy (NCBI): domain Eukaryota; kingdom Metazoa; phylum Nematoda; class Chromadorea; order Rhabditida; family Panagrolaimidae; genus Turbatrix; species Turbatrix aceti. The sequence continues at coordinate 9,393,002 of OZ017770.1, forward strand.
TGCCACTCCCAGCAACTCACAGCGACCCACGGCACGGCAAAATATTTGACCTGAGAAAATTTTTATGCTATGCCATGTCGCTTTGGTAAACAGATAACTCTTTTAATTTTCTGTAAAGAAAACGGCAATGTTGTTTGACTCGGATAACTGGCTTGCTTTCTGTGTAAATTTTAAAATTCAGAAACAATCCAAATTTCAGAGTAATGCATCATAATGTTGTTTTTTAGGCATGCGCATGCGCATGCGTGTTTTTGATTTTTCTTTTGCGTGATCGATAGCCACTAGACTAAACACGTTTGTATTGAGTTTGCCAGTTCTTTTCACTTACGCTGACATCTAAACATTAGCAAAACACACCTCATGAAAAATCTCTTTGCCTAAATATTTCGTCTGCTGGGTATCTACACGTACACAAAAGCACAAATAGCTGATAACAATTTTTTTTTAAACTTGTAATGTTGCTCAAAATTAATATTTTTTCTCAGACATGGCTCGTTGCGAGGGACGTAGACTTGATTTACTAAAAAAATATTTTTATAACAATATTAAAACTAATCCTCTTATCAAGCTGTTAAAATTCTTACACAACGCGCATGCGCTGGCGAGTTTAAGCTCTGATCATCAAAAAAACATACATACATACATAGATATACATAGACAACCACCTTTACTCCGAAACGACCGAGTTGACACGATCGACTGCTGCGCACAATCATGCCAAAACACACTAGTTGGTAGAGTTGAACTCACTTTGTATCACGAATCCTGCGTTGGTCTTTGCTGCCTTTTACAAGTGGTTATTGCTGATGATTATGTTGCATCAGGCACAGCATGTGCTTTTTGGTCAATAGGGGAGAGGGGGGGGGATTTGGTTGATTGTTTCTGCTGCTCAATTTTTGTTCTTACGTTTTACCCGGCGTTCTTTATTTACATATATGTATTTGTTTTCCATCACTATTGTTTTACTCGTATAAATACTTGTCTGACAGATTGTTGTTATGTTCACATCTTCTTTTTGTTATGCCTTTTTGTATCGATTATGTTAAACGGTGATCAACCGAATTGTTCTCTCAACTAGTTTGTTTTGGCATGATTGTGCGCACTGCGCAGCAGTCAATCGTGTCAACTCGGTCGTTTCGGAGTAAAGGTGGTTGTCTATGTATTTCTTTCAAAATTATTCTGCTGTCTGCGCTTTTTTCGTTAATCTGGTAAAGCCTGCTTTTTTATTTTACCGGATGCATTCAGGTTGATACGTTTGATGCAGCGCTTTTGTCGAGCTATGATAGCTCACATAAATAACTGTTTGTCTTTTTTTTCTTGCACAAAAGCATGTGTCCGTCTTGCTCATCGTTCCCTATTTATCTTCTTTGTCATCATTTTTTTGCTGTGCGGCAATTTTTTCCTCTATTAGCCAGTCGGTATCTCTATTTTTTTTGGTATCTGCCTTTTTGTATCAACGGTGCCTTGTTTTCTATCATTGAGTCTTTCTATTTGGCAGTCAATTATACCCCTAGTCCGTTAATCCAAGATTTTTCTTTTCCTGGCTCCTGACACAGCGCTTCCATTCTTCTTTTGTGAAGTAAAACAGGCAAGCATCGGTACATACCTACTTTGTAGCGATTTTCTTGAAACTATCTGGTGAATGATGCCTTCGACACAGGATGCAACAAGTGAGCAGTTTACTATGTTGGCCATCAATTATACCCCTAGTTTGTTAATCCAAGATTTTCCTTTTCTTGGCAACTCAACACAGCGCTTGAGTCAAATGCGCTTTTTGGATGAAAATTTTTGCCCGCAATTTTTTTTTTAATTATTTTGTTTTGGCATCTGTGACATTGCGCAGAGTCCGTAGTCAATTGCATCTGTGGTCATGGCCGAAAAACGGATACAATCGGCCATGACATCAACCTTTCAGGGCCAGGTAGCTGTGTGCTGAACGCGATGAGTTCAATGAGATTAGGTCTTTTACAAACTCGGGACACTAGTTGAAAGCTTTCAATCACTTCACGGGAAGTTCAAGAGTGATTACAAACGTCTAGAATCTGTGATTGATCGTGATTGTTTTCGGTGTTTGCTTATTCAGATCAGCAAGCGACGAAACTACTATTTTTTCGATGAATTCGTTTTTATTAGCACTTGCGTTTTTTTGGCTACGATCCTGTCAACTACCTAGTGAATGATGCCTTCGGTGGTCATCAACAACACTAAACATACGTTTTCTTGTAAATTAAGATGTTCTCCTGGCTTAATGGAACGACCCTTTGTTGCTATTTTTCAACTTTGGCAAATTTTTGGATAACTGTGTATTGCGGAGCTTTTATTCATTTATCTTCCTAAGTTGGTGAATAACTAACGAGTTGTCCAATTTTATTTGCACAACAAATAGTGTTAACGGCTTGTTTTACTCTAAATTTTGGTTTAATCCTATTGGGTATGCTTTATTTTCCTAGTTTTTTTGTTTATTTATTTACCGTCCTTCTCAATGGTGAAGTGTCCCAAGACCCAATTCAAATACTGCCAAATGACGGTGACGTAATGCGAATTTGTCTCATGCTTGTCCAAAGATTAAAAATAAAGTGTATCAGGGAGTAACCACCAATTTTATTTTTTCAATTTTGCAGCATAGAAATGGATCCAAAAGCTTCAGGTCAACAGGGGCCCTCCTTAATTGGTTTTCTAGGTGATATTCGCTTACAACTCCTTGAAAAACCAGTACTGCATTATCACGTAAAACTTTGGCTGCCGTAAAACTTTGACGACAGCCAAAGTTTTTTATTTCTATTTGGCAATTAATTATACTCCTAGTCCGTTAATCCAAGATTTTCCTTTTCCTGGCTCCTGACACAGCGCTTCCATTCTTCTTTTGTGAAGTAAAACATGCAAGTGATGCCATACGGACACTGACCTTGGTTTCTGAAATCAGTATCCTATGGCATCATTGGAAAACCGTTTCAACGGAAACAGATTCTTTTCTTTTTATTTGCTTCAAGTTACAGTACATAGCTTTTAAGTCGAAAGGCTTACGAATAGCGACTTCTTGCCTGCATTTGAGAGCAGACTTTGTTCTACTATGTATTTCTGGTCCATTTTTGCCATTACACAGGGAGAGCAAACGCAAAAATTTTATTAAAATTGTCATTTATTTTTTAAAAAGGTACATGCATTGAAAAGAATTTTAAATGGCAAACTGTGTCACTGTAAATTAATTTGTTCTTCAAAATTAAATATAAAAATAATGGACTTTTTTGAATGAATCATTCAAAACAGATATTCACCTACATGCATATGTTTTTTGTTTCTTTTCATTGCTGTTTTGAATTTAAATGTGTTTTTCGGATTCAAATTGGCAAACTTATCAGCATTGGTTTATGCAAAAAAACCCGACTATTCTATAACCGACTTCCCCCACTAGTGCAGGCTACAAGTTTGTTTACTGTTTTAGGGTCCGAAAATCTAGCTTTACCGGTTTATGTAAAACTTCTCAATTATAAATTATTGCTAAAAAGATTTAGGGGTACGTTTTTGCTTTTCATGTTTTCCTTGAACATCCATTTCACGTCTGTTTTTTTTTAATCCAGACATGTTTTGGGTTTTTAAGTAATTCTGTTGGTCATACATTTTTCCCCCGTTATTGTGAATTTTATCATCGTCGTCATTACAAGGCTTGTATTTGGATTTAAATGACGTTAAAAAGTACCACTTTTTGCTGCACAAGCGTATACCCCCGGCACTTTTTTTGTACGGCACTTCCATTCCCCTCTCTCCCTTTTCCCATTTCCCAGCGATTCTTTGCCACCCACAGAGGCACACAGCGACCCTCGGTGACAAAATTTGACCTGGGGAAATTTTTTGTACGGCATTTTTCCTCCTCCTATCTCCTCTCATCAACAACACTAAACATACGTTTTCTTGTTAATCAAGCTGTGTATTTCGGAGCTCTTATCCATTTATTTTCCCAAGTCGACGAATAACGTGATCGTAGAACAACATTCAGGCTTGTACGATTACTTCTTCCCAGGTTGAGACTGCGCTTTCATTGTTCAGTCTTTTTTTAAATACTGAACCTTTTTTTTAATTGTGCTGTCAATGACAAAATAAAAAAACAGCGTTTTGAATTTTTTAATATTTTTTTTACCTCACAGTACCTTTAAAAGAGCCGCATTGTGCTGTCAGTGACAAAGTATAAAAAAGAGAGTTCCAATTTTTTTTAATATTTGTTGTACCCCCCAGTACGTTTAAACGCGCAGCAGTGTGTGTGGAAAAAATAAAGGACTAGCTGGCTGGCTGGGTGGACAACGACTGACTGAGTGAGTCCCCCCACCATCCATCAAACAGGCAGGAAGTCCCCACTTGCAAAAGTACTGTGACTGGCTAGTTATAAAAAAAGTCAACATGGCCACTACTCTTTGACAAGAGACATAGACTTGATTTACTAAAAAAATATTTTTGAACTCAGCGGCTTGTTCGAGTTCTTCCAGTCGTGCAGCACTGCCTAAGTACCTTGCGTTGAGGGTGGCGACCTGTATAAGGTTCTAAATATAAGGTTCTAAAAATCCTTTGGAACCCAAAACTTAGGTTAGAAACTGGCTGGTATAAAAATTTTTTTTTGCCAAGTCAGGTCGCTGGCTACCTGAACAACTTGTTTTTGTTTTGATTTTTTTAAATTATTTTGCATTTTCTTTTTATTATGTTTTATAAGTGTGCGAATTGTAGTATACGGTTCTGAAAAACCTTTGGAACCCCAAATTAAGGTTAGAAACTAGCTGGTACAAAAATATTTTTTTGCCAAGTTTTTCAGGTACCCGTGAAATGTCTTTTTTTATTTTTGTACCAGCTAGTTTCTAACCTTAATTTGGGGTTCCGAAGGTTTTTCAGAACCGTATACTACAATTCGCACACTTATAAAACATAATAAAAAGAAAATGCAAAATAATTATAAAAAATTTAAAAAAAAAAGTTTTTCAGGTAGCCAGCGACCAGTAAGACTTGGCAAAAAAAAATTTTATACCAGCCAGTTTGCAACCTAAGTTTTGGGTTCCAAAGGATTTTTAGAACCTTATATTTAGAACCTTATATTACAATTCGCAAATTTACTTTTGCAGCCAAAAAACCCAACGCATCCAAATCTAGCGATCTACGGCGAAGACCTTTTCGGCCCCCTGCGCGAGCCTCGAACGTGCGATCGACTCCGAATCTCGATACAGTACTGCGTTTGCAACTTCAGCAAAAACGTGTTGCCAGCAAATAACTTAACTGCTATCGGCATTGCAGAAGAGAGTGTTATGAGGATCAACCAGGAACTCGACGACCACCCCGAAACAAATTCAAGCTGCGCCAGGTTGTCGCTAGATTTGAAGAAGGCAGTCACGGCTGAAAGCTTTTTACCTAAAGGAAACGGGCTTATGTTACGGATTTTTTGGTCGACAAAACCGGGAACCGGCGAGTTCAGCACAGTCGCGGTCAGAAAAAATGGCACCATGAAAATCGTATCGACCAGATTTCCCAGAAGCAGTCGATATGAAAAGGAAGCTGAATGCGTTGAACACTCGCTACTTCGAGCGTATTGTTTCTGTTTGCAATAAATGGTAAAAGAAATAATTTTGATGCAAAATATTATAGAACTTCCGGGCGTTAAAGTGAGTCAGGGTGATGAAAAGGGATTTCCCATGGTAGTCCGATAGGAATTATCCCCGGGTGAGCGTTTTTTTGCTTCCAATTAAGGAAAAGATTTTTTTACACGAGCATGCATTTTTTGAACATAGACTTAAAAAAAGTTTGTATAGTTTGTTGTTCAAAGCTAATCTGTAGCAACATTCGGGGTATAAAGGTTGCACAAATTTGTCACAATTTAAACTTTGACT